>OZ010631.1:14217944-14305963 GCA_963932165.1 Pimpla rufipes | reverse complement strand
CCCCTAAAAGTATCGCGTCAAAATGCATACAATGTAAGGCATAACAACATAACAACAATCTCGCACATTCGAAACCTTACACACTATCCCGCACACAAAGTAACCTAGATATTAAATAATAACCTAAACCTAAACTTAAACTTAAATGCGCAAACAAAAAAGATGAATAAAAATAATATAACAAGCCGATAATGCAATACAAAATAAATGAAGCCAATAAGCGCAGAAAGAAAATAAAAGCAACACCGCAAAGCCAAAAATAACCGCAGAAAGAAATAAAGAATAGAAAACAAAAAAATAAAAAATAAAACAATAACGCAAAGCCAAAAATAAGCGCAGAAAGAAAGTAAAAATAATGCATCCAATACTACGTGCATTACATGCATTATGGCAAGAGAGATGCAAGAGAGAGAGAGAGAGAGAGAGAGAGAGAGAGAGAGTGAGAGAGAAAGGGCAAGATGGATAGAAAGACAGAGTAAGCCAGCAAGCGAGCGGAGTGACATCGGGCGAGGTTGCCGCCCCCGTGGAACGGGGGATTGGGTGGTGGTGCGCGGACGAGAAACGTCGAGGTCGGGAGTTCATCTCGTCGCAAGCTCCGCGCGCGCGCGCTGCAGCAGAACCTCGGACCCGAGCCGTGCGGCTGTTGCACGTTCGGAGAAACGTGTTGCGTGTTGCCTATACAATATTGCTATGCTCGATTCGTATGTACCTCATGACGTACGGGCGACGAGCGCGTGTGCAGCTGCAGGAGCAACAGTGGCCTCTGGTGCGAGCTGCGCCGCGCTCTACCGACTGTATATATACATTCGATATAGCCACGGGGAGCCGTGCTTACTATACACAGAGCATTGTACAAGGTATTACGCTACAGAGCTATGTGAACGTACGTCCGTCCGTCCGCCCGTCCGTCCGTACGTACGTAGGAACGGACGTGAGACGTAGGAGACAGCTTACCGCGCTCCGGCTAACCCGACCTAACTCGGCCCGTTACGGACCGAGAGTGACGGAAGCAGGGAGGGCATTTCGAGTGCGCTGGTGCCAGGGGCGCCCCTCGGTGTCTAATCTCGTTGCTCGCCGAGCCTGGCCAATCCCCGGCCGGGCTTCGTCGCATTGTCACGCACCTTGCGGGTGAAAGCATCCGAGAGCGGGGACACCGAGCGCTTCCTACACTCTACCCTCACTCAAGGAGGAGGAGGAGGAGGAGGAGGAGGAGGAGGAGGAGGAGGAGGAGGACGCGTCTCATCCCCTCCTAGCCCTCTCGGCCGCACCTTCCCCCTTAAGGCTTTGTCTAACTTCCGTGCGGTATACTTAGAGCCGTTGCGTCCTTCGTCTGGTATTCCGCCCGTCGCACTCGTCATAATCGCATTGTTAGACGCCGCGTGCGCGGGAGCCACCCGACCGGCCCCGCAATGTCTGATAATAGCGAGTCGTAAAGAGAATACGGGCTGGGTTCGCGCGAACACCCGACACTCGGTTGTCCCCCGCCCGCGCGTGACATATATACACACCGCACCCGCAGCTTGCTGTGTGTGTGCGAGCCTCTAATGCGGATGCGGCGATAGTCAACTATACTGCGGTGCTATAGGTACATCCGGAACAAGATGCTTCGTCCTGATGGAGAATCCAACGCTCCACTGAATAGGACATCGTTATCTAATAGACCTGGAGAATTAGATCCAATTTGCCATTGGATTCGGCCTGTCTTTGTCGACGCCTCCCGCGTATCGCGTATATATATATGCCGACAATGCAACGGCGAGCGAGCGAGGTCGGTGCGCAAACAAAACATTGGCCCGTGCAATGGGCTGTGCCACCGCAGTAGCTCACCGCTCCGCTGTCATCTTAGCGACTACTGTAGACGTCCCGGGCGATCCCACGCCCGACGGCTCCCGCACTTGAAGTCTGACTCCGAACGGCACTTACCACTGCCGGCGGTAATTGCGCCGCGAATTCACGACTCCTGGGTGTGGTGAACTGGGATTTGTAATTGATCGGTACTGCGGGCGGTGTGAGTGAAGAGTTTGGACATTTTTGTGCAACCATTCATTATTACACAAGTATGTTAGGAAAAATTAAAGGGGCTGAGTCAATAAAAAAAAAGTTTATTTTTATTATACGGGTTACTCTTTTCCTCACCAATGAAAAAATTTGAAATAATTCATGTGGAATATTCATAATATTGATAATAAGAACCATTACAGAAAATCCCTACAGGAATATAGTGGAGGCGAATGCTGCAATTGGTTTTCTTTAGATTACATGCACAGTGAAAACCCCATATTTCTGATTCAAAGCAACCGGTTGACCCAACTCAAGTTGACCCAACTCAAGGTGGGTCAAGTGACAAAAAAAAATCCTTGAAATAAATTACAATAAAAATATTTCTTTTCAACTGGCTCGGCCCTACTTAAAGAACTTTTATATTGAAGACAATTTATCTTTTTAATTTGGAAGTAATTGTTTCACGTCCAACCGTTACGGACGTAAAACGATTACCCTGTGTCCGCGTAAAAATTATTAGTATGCTCGTAAAAGTTACGTCATACATGATGATAAAATAACGTCCATTAAGCTCACTCGGCCCATCCATCGGGGAAACATTGGTCGGCCACCTTAATGGTTCGGAAAATAACGGACATGCATGCGCTTAATAGTTCGCTCCACTCTGGGCAAAAAATTACTGCCCGCGGACGTCGTGTATATCTATATATTGTCTCTTAAAAATTCCACTGTCGACACAGCAAAGTTTTACTCACATACATGAAAAAAAGAAAGATTTTCCCAAATACTGTAATAAAAATTCCTGTTTGCATCGTGGGTTCATTAATGAACATTCCTGTACAATTTACACTGGAAATCAGTTGAATTATCGCTATTTCGCATCCGTGGTGAGACGCGACCGTGTTGGCACCGCTCGATCCGATGCCGTCTCAAATTTCAAGGTAACCCCAGGGTTTCCATTCATCGAGCATGAAAATAGACCTGCCATAAATGATATTCGCTATACGGAAGAAAGACAGAGTGGGGTTGTCAGCCTCGTAGCTGTCGCTGTACCGGTCGATAGGGAGAAAGGTCAGCAGGCCTGGCGAGGCTGCGTCGAGATAGACGAAGCAGCCGGTGGTAGTGAGGCGGTTTCACTTCTCGCGAACTTTGCCTACCTACTAATCGTAACTTGTCCGTTCTCGCCTCGAAACTTGGACGACGACGCGGTGTAACCCGATGAAGCTCTCGGGAAGCTCGTCAAGGCGACACCGTCCCACCGCCGCTCGGCGACTACCGAACTCCTTAATTATCCAATCAATTCGTCACCCTTAATCCGAGCTCTGATATATACTATAGCGGCGCTTGGCTAGTTCATGGACTCCGCTCGTGTAACAGAGACGTGTACGTAGCTCATCCGAACCGACGAGCAAGCATTTGCTACACTCGATATTGTGTCATATCCTGTGATTCCCTTTCAACTCGGCTTAATTATGGGAGCTTCAAAATAGGTTGCATACGACAAGTTGTGTTGGTAGATGCCCTGTTTGTCGCTGTAACTAACTACTTTGAAACCGCAGCTAATCGAATGGCTGATACAACTATTCGAGTAGCCAAGGGCTTAAATATCGGATTACTTACCAATCGCGTTATTGCTCGTCGAACTAGAATATGCAATTATACCATACGGGCTGGCCAATGTCGGAAGTAAGCACGAATCGCGCGTTGAACGGCACAATTAAAGTGTTAGTAATATCGTTGTGATGGTATATAGACACGCATATTTAACGAGAACTAATCGTAAAAATTCGCTGTGGTTACTGACGTAACTACAGTGAATTGCGTTTTTTCAGGTAATATCCTCTATTAAAAAATACATGGACAATCGAAGTCGAAGTTCGAGATAATCGTGAAGCCATTTTATTCATCTCTTGATTGGCTGTGGTTCGCCACCTGACTACACGCCAGACATACGCGTGCCCGTTCAAACATCCCGTGACGTGCTCGATTCGTTCGGAATAACATGAAAATGAAATAACAAAATAATTTTGTTATCCAATTGTTACGTCCCATGATTTTTTGGGACTACACGCTTTTAACTGAAAAATCAATTACGGTAATATATCTTTTTTATATGGATTAAATAAGGCAAAGAGGAGAGAGTGTGAGTAGCGGCCGTAGGTGAACACACATACACGCGTCACCCATATATATGAGGTGCGTCGTGTGGCACCGGAGATCGCAAGTATAACGAGTCGGGCGTGCATCGGTGAATCTTATCATATCGAATGGGTCAGGTATTGTCCCGACCGAGTAACCGAAAGACAGTGCGTTCCAGTGACTCTTCGCGGGGATTCGCGATGCGTCTACCGGGTGACCAAAAATGTGTGAATCATACCATTTTCGTAATCTCCACTCATTTTAGTACTCCACAGACCTAAACAGATTATATTTGTGGTGCCTTTCCTTATGTTGCCGTGATTTGTGAATTAATGGTGAATTAGTGGGGAAACAGTTGTAAATAAAATAATAAATTAATTGAGTTTGTTTATGAATTAAAAATCTGCGGGTCAAGTCGAGACAGTTGGGTAGAGAAAATCATTAGAAAAACAAATAAACAAACAGAAGATAACAAAAAAATATGAATATTGTATGAATATTAAATCATAATTAATAATTATTAATAATTATTAATTATCTAAATGTTAAACACCCGGTAAATGGTAATATCGATTTTGAAACCAAAGAAAGAAATAACGAAGTGCGACTTATCGTCGGTAGTATGAAACAACACACCATCCGGTGCAGAAAAATTCCAATCCACGACGCAGAAACACCACCCAAGAAGATTGGACGACAAAGGAAATTGACGCACCTAGCAACAACCCCTCCAGTCCAAAAGAGGAGAAATGATGACCACACTATTGGAGAAGAAGGAGAAGTCTGGAGTAAGCGTGGAGAACATCATCATCGAATCACACGACTTCCTCCCCGCGATCGTTTTAATTTATCGATAAATATTGTGAAACTATTATTATCAAAATCGAGGGTAAAATAGGAATAAATTCCATCAACAAGGTGTTTTTTTTAATTAAATGTAATCATGAGTAAACAATGAATCTATTGATAAATAATTATATAAACAATTAATATTTGGGAGTTCGTTCAAGTAAATAACAGGAGTGACATATAGTTTATTAACAGAAACAGGATAAATTACTGTCAATTATAATAACAATCTAATAAATAAGAAATTAGCGTAATGTGAAAAAAGCAAGTGACGCATGAGTGGGAGTGAGCGCGATGAGAGTAACCCGCTAAGTATGAGGCGTGAGGGGACGGTAGGCGCAACGCACCATTCGACAGCTATAGTAAGAATCCGATAAGAGTAGCCATCAGGTATGAAGCGTGAGGGGACGGTAAGACGCGTAACGCACCGCTCGACCATCACCCCTTCCTTAAGGCGACAGCGGAGAAATAGCGAGGAGGTTATTTAATGAGCCGCAAAAGGCGACGGAGCTCATTAATATTCCGGACCCGAAACAGATCATTTTTGTCATTGAAATATCCGTTAGATTGACTTAGAAAAATATCGCGAACTTGCGAATTTGACATCGTTAAAACTCTTCAACATTAAAAATTGTAAATCATCGGTATTTTAAATAATAGTTCGGACTTTAAATCGGGAATTCAATTTGTCTTCAATCTTGTGATTAAAACTTCGTATTTGTGTAATAGTGAACTTTGACTCTTTTAATCCAAATTTGAAATTGTGAACTTCGACATTTCTAATACGCCGTATTTGTGGAACTGTGAACTTTGCTTTCTTTAAAACCAAATCTCGAGTGGTGAATCGACCTGTTAAAATCAAATATTGTGTACTAAATTACAAATTATATTTTTATTTCCGATTTTCAAGAATTTAATTGTGAAATTGTGAAATAACCAATAATCCAAATTTCGAATTGTGAACTGAAACTTTTTGTGAAATATTATTTTGACATTGCCCTGACAAACTGAACGGGCAGAATAAAAATCAATTTTACCAGTGAATTACGACCAGTGTTTAAATCCGAAAGAACCACACCATCGCCCTTCCTTGTCATCGGAAAATTCTATGCATCTGATATTCGAGTGGAGAGCCGGAGGGTTATCGCCAGCGTTGGATCATTGGGATCGTTCTGATTCTCACCTTTCATTCATCTTGTTATTTATCAATCACACGGTTCCATCCCATATTCGCCCATTTTCGCCACACGGATAAGTTTTTGATTTCATTCATTTTAGTCTTTATTTTTGTGATTTAATGTAAAGTCAGAATTATTTTTTCAAGTTCCTTCCCGAGCTTTTTCCCGAAAGGGTAGGCTCTAAACGGAACACCTCCGCGTTTTGCCGAGTCACATTGATACCGCAGAGCAATAGGGGGAGATTTTCTTCCCTTTGCCTTTTATCATTTGTGTCTCAAAAATAGCAATTCGCGACGTAACACAATGTTCTTATTTTCTTCGCATTCATCACGGCAAAAAACTTGATTGGAATTACAAATTTTCGATTGCTTAGACCACGATTTGTGGTAGTAACCGGCGACCGGTTGGTTTTCTCGACAATTTCAAATTGGCTAGGATGCTGATGTACCACTGTTGTAAATCTTACGAAATGATTCGCCATTTTCTTTCATTTCGACAGCAACACATTTTGTCGTTGAAATAAGAACATTTTGTTGAATGAACCTTTTTTCGTTGTTGTGAGAATAAATCTTTTTTCTGAATGTGGTCAGGATCACGAGCGAAGCGAGCGCGTCGTTGCTAGTGAGGTAAATTAGACAAAATTAGGAAATAATTTATACGTATTCAGAAAAATTAATGAATTATTTTCAATAAAAAGAACAATTTGGTTCATGGGTAATTTGATGAACGATTTATGTTTTCATTAATTTGGTAAAAACATTTCTATTTTTTTGTCATAACATAATATCTCGGTATATAATAAAAATATTTAATTATCTCTTTATACAATAAAAATATCCTATGAAAATAGGATATATAGGGTGTTCCATGTCAAAAGGGCCACCAAGTTCGGATTTCTTCTAAGTCCATCACCATGGCAACCGTTATCATGGAAACCGTTATAATGGCAACCGTTATCATGGAAACCGTTACAATGGCAACCATTACCATAGCAACCGCTACCATGACAACCATTGTCATACCAATAATTTCCATGACAACCAATGATATAGCAACCATTTCTATGGCGATCATTGCCATAGCAACCATTTCCATGGCAATCATTGCCATGGCAACGATTTCATGGAATTTTCAGCAAGTGGTATCAAGTTGGCCATGGAATTTTCAGGGAATGTATCAAGTTGGCCATGGGATTTTGGACGAGTGGTATGAAGTTGGCCATGGAATTTCCAGCGAATTTTTCGAGTAGGCCTGAGTCAAATGACACACTGGATGCAGAATTTGTCTAAGTCCCCATGGGGGTTCCCGAGGGATAGGGGTTTTCGAGGGATAGGGGTTCCCGAGGGATAGGGGTTCCCGGGGGATAGGGGTTCCCGGGGGATAGGGGTTCCGAGTACTGGGGTTCTCAAGGGATAGGAGTTCCGAATATGAGGGTTCCCGAGGGATAGGAGTTCCGAGTACGGGGTTCCCAAGGGATAGGAGTTCCGAATATGAGGGTTCCTGAAGAATAGGGGTTCCGAGTACGGGGATTCCGAGAGATGGGAGTTCCGAGTATGGGGGTTCCCGAGAGATGGGAGTTCCCAGTATGGGGGTTCCCGAGAGATGGGAGTTCCCAGTATGGGAGTTCCCGAGGAATAGGGGTTCCGAGTATGGGGATCCTGAGGGTTTTGAGAGATGAGGGTCCCGAGGGATAGGGGTTCTGAGGGATGGGAGTCCCGAGATAGACACGATTAAATTAAGTAGGATTAAGATAGGTAGGATTAAGTTAGGTAGGGTTAAGTTAAGTAGGGTTAAGTTAGGTAGGATTCAATTAGGTAGGATCAAGATAGGTAGGGTTAAGTTAATCAGGGTTAGATTAGATAGGTTTAAGTTAAGTAGGTAAGGTTAGGTATGATGAAATATTATTATATAGCGATCTTTGTATTGGTGATATATGTATAGACGGCGACGAGGGGGGGGGGAGTATGCCTGATTTTTTCAGATTTTTTTCCCATCGAGAAGTAATCGAAATTTTCTCTGAAACTGACGTTTGACGGGACTGTCCCGACAGAACCAGCACTTTGGCTTCAGCTAATCGTACAGTCATTCGCAATAAATGAAAATATTTCCGAATATGGAGTAAACGCAAATATATTCTGTATTTTGTACTTAGAAGTATCTAAAACACCAGACAAGTGTTTGAGTATTTTAAATACTTAGAAAATACTATGTACATAAAATACTGCCTAGTTTTGAAATGTAGATACAGCAAATCGAAAACGTAGCTGGTACAACCAAATTTTCTTCTACGTTGTGAACGGCAATTGTCTGTTCTTCTGTGCTGTCTCTCTGAACTGTACTGAACGCCTCGAGGCTAATGTATTACTGTCCCTCCGCGCTCTGTTATACTCGTGGCAGATCATAGGCCGAATGGCCTGTGTATAGGTGTATCTAATCGGTGCGCCAGGAAAGCGCGAACAGCCGAGTGCACATCGAAGCACCTGTGTTGATTCTTCCGTGAAAATCGCGCGAAAGGGCGCAACAACGATGAACACTGCCGCGCGTATAGGAGACGAGAGCAAGGAAGAGATATAAGGCACCTTGATTCACTTCCGGCTGGTAATATCCGTGGGGTGCAAGAGAGAGAGAGAGAGAGCGGGAGAGAGGGAGCGAGGGAGGGAGGGAGGGAGGGAAGGAGAGAGGGAGAGAGGGAGAGAGAGCAACCGCGTCTGTCAGAGGACACAGCTTTTTAAAAATGCTGATTCTTTTTTAATAAAACTATGAGTTTAATTGGACGTTACCCTTCTTTCGAAAATATAAAAAATAAAAGTTCATTTCGGCTCCTTGAAAAGAAAAAATGTCGCTTCCCGGAAAAATTTCACATCTAACCTCACTTCTGTCAATCGCTGATGTTGCTCGACTTATATGATTCTTTACATCGTTATGTACCAACGTATGCCCTTTTTACATTATTTTTAGTTAGTGAAACATCTTTTTTTATAATAAATGTGTTCCAGTGCTAGTGGGGTGCAATGAGCCATCACATACATATCTGTGATATATTTGTGATATTATCGAAACAATATAATGTAGTAAAGTTATTTACTAGTAAAAATGTTGTGATGTGTTTACAGTTTCATAATATAGTTTAAACGGCAATGCAGTTAATATAGTTTAACGGCAAACGGCGCATTTTCTCTGTTGGCTCAGTGTACCCCATACCTGAAAAACCCATTTTGGTTCATTATTTTCAGATATATTTTCAAACCAAGTTTTCGTGCATCCTTAATAGTTTTAAATTTATTATTGCAAGCTCAGTGTCTGACCAAAGATTGAATAAAACCGATGGAACATCTTTCTTGTCGTAACGTGCTTTTCATAAGAGTACAGAAGAATCTAAGTAAAAAGTGGTTCACTGTTGCCCACTCTCCCCTACATTGCGTTACATATTTATTTTTCATCTAATTACATTACATATCGTTCTTACACCTCAATGGCACTTATTTCACTACTGCTACAATATACTCTTTTACCATTCTCTTAAATTGTTGAAGTCGTTCACAATTCTTCACCTCCGCTGGCAGCTGGCAGTTCATCATACATTTCCACTCCTTCATAACACAGACTTTTTGGCGCACTTCTCATTCGCCTAAATTAAATTGCAATATTCCCGGCTTGTCATGTAATCCGGCCGTGTTTGGATCATACTTTAACTAATTTCAAATTCAATTCTCTCGGCAATAGTTTATGAACGGCTTTAAAAATGTACATACACACATTATACCTGATCCTCTGTCTCACAGACATAAACTGTATTGCCCGCAACATGTCGTCCACCTTCGTATACCGACTGCACTGCAATATGACTAGCATCACTCGGTTCTGCGCTATCTACAGTTTATTTAACTCTGTCTCGCCCATGTGCACTAACAGCATTACGCAATACTCAATGTGTGGTGCGATTATTGATTTATATACTACGCATCTCGAATACACTGAAAGATATTGTCTAACTCTGTTAAAAAAACTCGTTTTCTTACTTATTTTCTTTAACATGTACTCGCAGTGCTCATTGAATCGAAGCTTATCGTCTATCATTATACTAAGGTATCTCATTACATCCACTCGTTCCAATTCCGTTCCATCTAAACATTTAACGACTGTTTGTCCCCGCAATTCTTTCCTTACACTCCTTACTAGTATTACCGTCGAGACGAGACGAGACGAGAAATAGCAGGTTCTTATCTCGTCTCGTCTCGTAAAGAAGAGATCAAGTTCTCGTCTCATTTCTCGAAAATATCGAAAAATTCTCGAGAATCCCGAGAAACCCGAGAATCTCGAAAAATTCTCGAGAATTCCGAGAAACCCGAAAATGTCGAAAAATTCTCGAGAATCCCGAGAAACCCGAGAATCTCGAAAAATTCTCGAGAATTCCGAGAAACCCGAAAATGTCGAAAAATTCTCGAGAATCCCGAGAAACCCAGAAATCTCGAGAAATTTTCGAGAATTTCGAGAATCTGGAACAATTTCTCGAAGTATTGCAAGACTATACCAATATGAAGGCAACCGTTTTCAGAACGTTGCAGCAAGATTCTGGCTAGTTTTCTTTGACGATTGCACGGGTGGACGTCAATTGACAATCGCTCATATTACGGGATTACAATGCACTACATCGATAACTAATGGAGTACTGCAATCGCTACGGTTGGGTTTTATTCCTACTAACGGAAAAAACACCGGCAAGGACATAGCAAATCTCGTCGTTGACGTCTTGGAGGAATTCGAAACAAAATAAAAAATGCAAGGCACTTGGCAAAGCTGCTGCGAACACAACTTTGCTCACAGGACTATCTGTTCTCCTGTTTAGTGGAGGTATCGAGTTCGTTTGGAGTAACGGTCACTTTCGCTGCTTTGCCCTTTATTTACGATGGACTTCCTGACTCGATGGAAGTCCACCTACAAAATGATACAGATGGCGATAAAACTGAAAGCACCTCCTAATGCGCTTCTTCACAGCTACGAGGACACGATCTGAAAATCAATCCCGAAGAATGGAAAACGTTGGAAATCGTGTGTTCATATCTGAAACCGTTTGAGTACGTATCTATCATCCTTTTCAGAAAACCAGACGTTTTCACTGACGCCTTGTGGTCAGAAACTAGAAAAGGGATCCATTTCCACGTTTGAGGATATCTTCCGAGAGAAATACTGTGCAAATTGCACCGTTCAAACAATATCACATCCAAAATCTGCTTCGCAGGAAAGCTACGATGGATCGGTCAACTTACACGGTCAGAAAAACGTGTGTTACCACAACATGCCCCATGCTACTGCACGCACGTCAGAACAGCGAAACAGGAAAAATGCCTAAAAACGGAAAGAAGAGGAAAAATTCATCGGATAGTGAAGGAGAGGACTTTGAGATGTGGAAAACTCAGGAAATTGAAGAAAAGATTGAAGAAACGCAAGAGAAACCGGAAAATCCGCGGTAAGAAAAATCTAGGGTTGCACTGCCGCCTACGTGAGTTTTTGTCTTACGTAGGGAGTTATTACTCATGCAGTTTGCTCCCGATGGCCGCCCGTGTAGGAATTTCTTACACGGGGAGATATTTCTCCTGCCTCAACACTCAAAGGAATCGTCTTGAGAGTGTCTATAACTCACTGAGATATGTCTCAGCTGTGTTTTTTGGGTCACTTGCAATGATTTTTATTCATTGACGAGGAGCTATGTCTCTTACCCTCAATTGACTCCAATGAAAAAGGGATTTTTTCCTTTCTGTATGTCAATTTTATATATTTTTGGTTATCAGAGGTTGCCGGTGACGTGTGTGACGACAATCACTCTGATACTACATCTGAGAACGGACGCTTAGTTCAAAGTTCCGTAGACGGAGACGACGATACTCCAAACAATCATCTCGATCCTGCAGGCGGAGGTTCCACAGACGCGGATCCAAAAGATCAGTCGACAGTATCGCGAAATCCAGAGATTCGTCCTCGTGCCGCACCAGTCATTTCTGGACAACCGAATATTGAAGATATCGTTAATGGTCAGAAACAATTGCCAGCGGAAGAAGAACCTCTTCAACAAGAGCTTCTAGAAGTTCTCGGCGATCGCTTGGAAGAAGATATCGTTTATGGACCGGCGATCAACAAAGATATTGCCGTGCGCTGGAGTGAGATAATTCGAAAAGGACTCCCGAAGGAAAATCTTGATGTTTTGGTGAAGAAATATCCGGCGCCTGAAAATTATAAAGAGACTCTTCCACCAAAACTCAACCCAGAAGTTAAAAAATCTGTTCCCGAGTCCGCAAAGAAGAGAGATGAACGGATTTTTTACCAACAACAAAAAATCACGGCTTGTCTCGGAGCTTTGGGGACTTCTCTGTCCATTGTCGTGAAGGCAGATTTCCCAGAGAAAATTGGTTTATTCCAACATTTGAATGATTTGGGAAAACTGTTGTCAGATTTGCATCAAGGAGAATCAATGGTCAGGAGAACTCTCGTCCAATCGAATCTTAACGAGTCCCTCCGAGACATGCTACATGAATCTGCCACCGACGACTGGCTGTTCGGTAAAGATTTGGAGGAAAATCTAAAATCGGCAAAAGCATTGGAGCGTACTTCAAAAGAGTTGAAAGCGGTATCAAAACCTCAACCCTCGAGAACGACAAAAAACGGGAAGGGCCCGCTACGTCGACCGCAATCTCGAGTTCCTCAAACGACATCGAACCTTCAAAAAATCATGTCGAGTTCGTCGAATTACCAAGCGGGCCAACTGTCGAAGAAGACTGTACCACGGCGGGGACATCCGCCTCACAAGCGTCGTTATTAGACCCGGTGAGTATCCCCGCAGGCCGATTGAAACACTTCCAGTGTTTTTGGAAAACAATTACATCGGATCCTGTTATTCTTAAATGGATCGACGGTTTCGAAATCCCTTTCATTGAAAAATGTTATCAGTCAATAACTCCCTCAGAACCTACTTGGTCGGAAAAAGATTTCAGTGCAATATCTTCTCAGATAACGTTATTATTAGAAAAGGGAGCCATTCAAGTATGCGTTCCCTTAGTCGACCAGTTCGTATCACCGATTTTTTTAGCCCCAAAACCTGATGGTTCCTCGCGAATGATTTTAAATCTGAAAAATTTGAATAAATTCGTATCGGCAGAACATTTTAAGCTAGAAGATCGGAAGGTGGTCAAAAGAATAGTAAGCCCAAATTGTTTTATGGCAACTATAGATCTCAAGGACGCGTACTACCTAGTACCCATTGCGACGTCTCATCAAAGATATTTGAGGTTTATTTTCAACGGAATTTGTTACGAATTTACGTGCCTACCTTTTGAAATGCTGCTCCGTGGGCTTTTACTAAATTAATGAAACCAGTAGTGGCCTACTTACGCAGCCACGGTTTTTTATCAGTAATATATCTTGACGATTTTTTGTTACTGGGAGACTCATACGAAGACTGCCTCAAAAATATCGAGATCACATGTAATCTTTCAGAAAACCTCGGTTTTATCATTAATAGAGAAAAGAGCGTTTTGATTCCTTCAAAATGTCGGAAGTATCTCGGTTTCGTTTACAACTCGGAGGCTATGACAATTGAACTCCCACAAGATAAAATGATAAAAATGTTGGATAGGATTAAAAAATTCGAGAAAAAGAAATCTTGCTCAATACGAGAGCTCGCTGAATTCATAGGTCAGCTTCAGTCGTGTTGCTTTGCCACTAAGTATGGTTGGGCACACGTTAAAGATTTTGAACGTTCTAAATACCAGGCTTTATTATCAAACAATGAAAATTACGATGCGAAAATGGTCTTACCATCGTTTCTTAGACAAGACTTTGATTGGTGGTTGAAAAATATTGTAGGTACAAAGAGTTCAATGGAAAGCCCGAAGTGTGTACTCGAGATTTTTTCAGACGCCTCGCTTTCGGGATGGGGAGCTTGTTGCAGAGGTGAAAAAGCTCATGGTTTTTGGAACAAAAAGGAGAAAAGATGCCATATTAACGAGTTAGAACTCTTGGCAGCCTTCTTCGGCCTCAAATGTTTCGCAGACAAATTTAAGAGCTGTAGCATTTTGTTGAGAATCGATAATACGACGGCAATATCATATATCAGACATATGGGAGGAATTCGTTTCGAGAATTTGAGCAGAATAGCTAAAGATATTTGGTCTTGGTGCGAAGAAAGGGACATATGGTTGGTCACCTCCTATATCGAGTCGAAAAATAATTGCGAAGCAGATTTTGAGTCACGAAAATTACAACCGGAAACCAAATTTGAGCTGACAAATGGGGCCTATCAAATAAATTTGAAGACATTCGGTTCTCCAGATATCGATCTGTTCGCCTCACGAATTAATGCTAAATGTAAAAAATACGTATCTTGGAAAAGAGATCCGAATGCGTTTACCACAGATCCTTCACTATAGACTGGAGTCGATTCTTTATCTATGCCTTTCCTCCTTTCGCGATAATCCTATGTGTTTTACAAAAGGTCGTAAATGATAAGGCATCTGGTGTAATAGTGGTCCCTTTCTGGTCTACGCAACCTTGGTTCCCACTTTTTACATCATTATTAGTTAGAGATCCGTTGTATTTTGAACCTAATCGAGATTTATTGTACAATGCAAATAGGGAGGCTCATCCTCTAGGACACAAGATTTCATTGATTGCCGCGAAAGTATGCGGAGAGCTTTTGCCACCAGAAAAATATCCCCGGAGGCTTCAGAGATAATGCTATCTTCGTTATCAGAAGCTTATTTAAGACAATACAATGTTAGTCTTCAAAAATGGTGGTCCTACTGCTCATCGAAAAATTCAAATCCTCTGTCGGGTTCAATTTTAGACGTACTGAATTTTCTAACTTTTGAATTTAAGAAGGGAGCCTCTCATGGGTCGTTGAATACCCATCGATCTGCTATTGCGCTCATTCTATGACAACATATAGGGCATAATACAGAAATTAAAAGATTTTTTAAAGCCGTGTCAAATCTAAGACCTTCAACGCCCAAGTATAACTACACCTGGGATCCAAAGATTGTATTGGAATTTATGTCAAGTTGGCTTCCAAACCAAGAGCTGTCGCTCGAGGATTTATCATTAAAGCTTGTAACCCTACTAGCTTTAATGACGGGTCAAAGAATGCAAACTCTCGGATTAATTAACATAAAAAATATCATTATAACAAGGACACGAATCGATACCCGATCGAATCAAGACGTCAGGTCAAGGTCGAAATCAACCTACCTTGATAATACCGTTTTTCGAGGCTGATAAAAACATTTGCGCTGCATCTGTCCTGAAAACGTACCTCGAAAAAACTTAACCTTCACGTAATTCTATTGATAGTTTGTTTATTTCATTTAAGAAACCTCACGGTAAAGTTTCTACTCAAACTATCAGCCGTTGGATAAAGTCAATGTTATCAAAATGTGGAGTAGATACTTCCATTTTCTCGGCGTACAGCACGCGACATGCATCGACTTCAACGGCTAAAGTTAAAGGCGTTAGTGTTGAATTAATAAAAAAAACTGCGGGTTGGACCAACAATTCCGCAGTTTTTGCAAAATTCTATAATTTGCCTATTGTAGAAAATGCAGAGGAATATGCAAATACGATTCTGGATATGAGTTAAAGAGTGAATAAACCAAATATTTTGATTGATGTTGTATACATTATTTGTTTTCCCTTGAATACTAAAATAACTCCGTGAAAAAATGTTGGAGTATCTTTAATATACTGTTTTATATTATAAATTATCAGCTGTTCTGTACTTTCCACTTATTAGTCGTAACGGACTTTAAACATCTACGATTTGATCTCGAGGAAGAGGCGTAATATACAATTTATCGATTAAACGAACTTACCTGTAAGTGAAGTTCTATCGTAATTGTATGAAGCGCCTCTTCCGAAGAGATCACTCCCACCCTAACCCTTTCTTATTTTATTAAGCCCTTTAGGAGCGTTGCGACAAGACTTTAAACAATGACAAACGCGTAAGCAAGCCTAGATTACCATGGCAACCGCTCGAAAAATTTATATATAGACTATAAATGTGTGGGATCACTGGCGTGAAGTAGGAGTACTACGATTTGATCTCTTCGAAAGAGGCGCTTCATACAATTACGATAGAACTTCACTTACAGGTAAGTTCGGAATTAAAAATGAAAATAATAATAAATATTTTTTGTCTCAAGTTTTTTGAGACATTGTCAGTGGTAGTGGATGGAGGGTAACGGTTTTTGTCGAAGGAAATTTTTCCTGCCTACACCAAGATTTGAAGCTACGACCTACCTACCTAACTTCCTAACAACGCTGCCGCTACCGACTGTGCTACCAAGTTCTTGGTGATTTAGAATATCGAAATTGCATAACAGTAGAGGAGAGGAAGCAGAGAATAGTGAGAGATAGATAGAGAAAGATGGGGTTCAAAGAGTATACGTTTATATCCTGGGGCGAAAAATCCTAAGCGCATCCTTCGAGAAGGAGGGGGGGGGAGAGGGGGGGGAGAGGGGGAGGGGGAGAGGGGGGGAGGGGGAGAGGGGGGAGAGAGGGAGAGAGGGAGAGGAAGAGGGAGAGGGCGCGCACTGTTGCGTGTCGGAACGCGTTGTTTGTTTGCGTCGCGGAAACGCTTCGAGACACGGAACGTCGTGCGGAGGTCGACAACATTTTTGTAATACTTGTCGTTGAAACACTACTGCATCTCATGATATTTTTAGGTTAGATGCACAGCAAACGTACGATTTGCTAACTTTACGAACCGTTTTTGTTGCGCCAGCAAACCAAATATGCAACGATAGCATATAGTTTGTTACGTCAGCAATTACAATGCTACATCGGCAAACTATTTGAAATTTTACACTTCTTATCGCCACAGCATACATGTTTCTGCTACCGGAACGTAATTTTTGCTATGATAGCATTTTGAATTGCTACGGCTGCAGGTAAAGGAGTAGCAAACGAAGTTTTGCTACAACAACAGGCGGATTTATCTCCGTGTATACGCGCTCTGCCAATCGTCGTCGCAAATTGGTCCCGAGACTAATTGTAACGAATGGAGACTCAAATTTGAAAGGAAATATAGAGTTAAACGAGCTAACATAGATGAGGATATTTAGCAGTGGTGGCACATCAATACAAATTCGTTCCGAAATTTGGCGAGAATGGCGCAAAGCTTCTTAAGTACTCCGACGACAAGTGTTTCGGTCGTCTGTTTTCTACTGCTGGATTACCTATCCGAAAGCACAGAAACCGGCTCAACAATCAATTGGCGCGAAGTCTTTTGTGCATTCACGGATGGGTAACGTGCAGTCTAAAGTCAGAAATCCAAAAGAATCTGAATCAAACGTAACGTATAAGCGTTTAAACAATTAATTGTAATCGGTTTCCAACGCAACGATGAAAATATTTAAATAAATGAAACGTGTCATTCTACGAGACTATATTTATATCCTGTCCTATGAAAAATTCAGAATTGTGTTCAGACACACAAAGGAATAGGGTGAATGCACCAGTAAATGAACAGTCACCAGTGAATGAACAACAGCTTTTTGAGAGTTCGTGAGAAATTACAACGATTTGGACGAACATTAAATTCTTAATCTGTCTATTTTTTAGCTACCTACTGCGATTATTTTGTCGCAGAAGCCTATTTTCGACGAAAAGTGTAGGTTAGAATGGCCCGTTCATTCACTGGTGTTTTTGGATTTTTGGCTTTTAGCATTTATTTTTATACACTTCGCGATAAAAATACGAGACTTTTTCAACTGCATCACATAATTCAACATTCTGTTCATTCAGTAAAATTTTCGCAAACACTCTGAAACTGGTACGTTTTATAAAAACCCATGATAAACAAATCGTTCTGCTTAACTGTTAATTTACTGGTGCCTCTACCCTAGTCGAGAATCTCACCAAGAGTCTCGTCGCGTTCTCAACGGACGAGAAATATTTCTCGTCTCCTCTCGACTTTTCGAGACGAGAATTTTTTTGATCGAGACGAGACATTTTTCGTTCTCGTCTCGTCTCGCCGAGAATTTCTCGTCTTGAACACCATCAGTAAATTCACTTCAAACATAGCACAGGTTTGAAGTGAATTCCACATGAGATAATTCACCTCAAACCTGGCTATAATTAGTGGCGTATTGTCGGCTAAATTTATGTTTTCAAATAAATCTAAAATCGATAGAATCGATAAACCCTACCCCTAGATCTTTACAACCTCGATTCGAGCTGAAACAGCCACATGAGCAACTGGACGTCAATTAATCACGCTCACGCGGGCCCACGCGACTTCGCTTGCATTTTTTAAGTTTAAACTTCACTTAATGCGCCGAATGATATTTGAAACGCCGCACAACTGCACAATCCATTCCCGACCGCTACAACTACCTAACACTGTTATAAATTTCGCGAAACTTCGGTTACTCGGTCATTGCGTGTGGTTTATTGTATATTCAGCGCAAAAGCCACGAGGCAACCGAGATAACGCGAAGGATTAGACGCGATTAGCATCCAAACTCGGAGTTGTTCCGTGTGACCTATTTTCCAGCAAGTACAGGAGAAGCAATTCGCCGCGCATCTCATAGAACACGGTGCTGCGCGATATTCCCGGGGATGTACGCGAAGAACTAAACGCCCGGGGTGCTCGCTATTTAATTAGCTTTGCCACGAAAGATAAAAGGGAGAGAAAAGTTCATTTCCCGAGTACCCCGGCAGCGATTTTTCATACAAGTCAGCGGGAGAAAGAGGAAAATGCGGCCCTGGTCCGCGCGGACGGGACAAAGAGAACGCAATATAACGACGAAAATATTAATTTCACCGAGTAGCAAAACTAAATGTATTTCAGCATCTTTCGCCGGCCAAAGCTCGATATGCGAGGCTGGGTTATATATGTTGCCAATTCTCTTTCAAAACGCGCGAGCTTCTTTGATTCTCTACTTACAGCGAGTTCTGACTTTCAAAGCCTCGCGAATCGTCCGGAGAAATCAGAGAACCGGCAGAGTGAGGAGAGCAAAAAGCTTTTTCACGGGAGAAAAACTATCGGAGCTTACTATAAACTATTCCGGAATTGCGAGCTCTGCCTCGCGTGCTTTATTTCTCCGTTTTTTTTTGTTCCGTTTTTTTTCTTCTTTTTTTTGCTTTTCGTCTTCGTTCACTTGCCGGAATGAAAGCGGTGCTTTCCATAATCCAGCTGGCGAGAACACTCGCCGTCTGGTGGCCAGCAGGGCCAGTGGCCTCGATCCTTGTCGCTTTTTCGTCCACAAGCATCACCGCCTGGCGCGCACATCCCAATCCAAGAAATTCGAGCTGACTCTCATGAAAGATTCAACGCGATAACTTCTGGAAATGAGTCGATTGAATCGATAAGCGAGGGAAGAAAGAGATCGATACTTCCGTGCGGATCGCTCGTGCCGCGAGGCGAAGGGCACTCGACTGAATGTAATGTAATCCGTATAAATAAAACGATAGCCGAGATATAATCCTCGGTAGCGTCTGTGCTGCTTCCCCGCTTTCGTTCCCACTCTCGACATGCCAGGATAATCGAGCAATTACGTAAATCTTTATCCGGATAAAGGCGAGCAGACAGACGGTGTGGAGATTCGACGAGCTGACACGGTCAGAATTGCAGCGGTGCGATATATAAATTCACACAGACACGACAACGTGACGACGCAATTACTCGATGTCGGCGAGATAAAAAATGCAATTATTATAATTCCACGCGAATGAGTGAAGCGGAATAAATCCACACCGATTTATAACTGTGTTACAATGCAGTGCACTTGTTGCGTTAAAAAATGAATAAATAAAGATCCAGCGGTATCACCGATAGTCGGTGCGAATTAATTCACACGGATGTAATTATGAAATGTCATAATTACCTGCTGCTGCGAAAAAAATGAAATAAAAACGAGCCAACCATAGCAGTGCGCGGTGCAAGATAAAAATTGGCAGTACACGGAGAGAAGGATTTAGCAAAAATTACCAAGTCATATGGTAAAAATTGCCAAGGTGACCTGATATATCAACGCCAGCACCGACGATATGCGAAAAATTCACAGGCGCTACAGACATTTTTATTCGAACATTATGGTAATTTTGCAACACCCACCTCACGGCCTTCAACAAATGAACATTTGCGATAGGCGAAATCTGCCCGAATTTAATAAGCACTTCTGTGCGTTTTTGTAAAACGTGAGTGCCTAAAAAAGCATGAAACACTGATTGACCGGCATAATATATTGACAAATAACTTTCAAGTCACTGTGTACGATTGTATTGCGTCGTTTTGTATACGCGCGAGAAGTGAGGAGATTCAGACTTGGCAACTTTGATAACTGCGATACTGCGTTTTCTGGTAAAAATTATCAATTTTCCAGCAGAAATGTTACATCTTCTAGCAAAAAGTGTATTACTATCTCACGAAAATTATCAGAACCTAAATTATTAGTAGGGCCTGGTAGAACTTATCGAGTTTTACAATAAACGTCGGTAGAGTGGCGTGGTAGCCACCCGGTACTACAATTTTCTGTCAGTTTCTACCAGGAATATCGCAGTTTTTACTAGATCCTTCTCTCCGTGTAGGGTCGCCCAGGCTGGACGCTATCAGCGGGGGCGCTATCAGTCGAGTGTGTCACCGAGCTTCCCGAGGCCCCAACTACTTACAGCTACATCGTCTGGGCCGGGAAAGCACATCTCCGGGCCGTCGTGTCGTCTGTCGGAGAATTTTTTTCTTATATTCCGCTCGTAGCCGGAACCCGAAAGAGCATAACTCACGGTCGTCGTATCCGTCGAAGCGTATACCATTTCCACGCGAGATTTATTGATCCACGCACGAATCCACCAGCGACAATAGCCGAGGCACAACTATGTATAACGCGCACTCTCGACCGCCATCCGACGGCTGCACAGTCCTCTTGTCTCGATACGGCAGTGACGCTCAGCGTAAGTCGGTCGGTTGGCGAAACGATGAGGCGGCTATTGACGCAGAGGTCTCTTCGACGCGACGGGAAGCTTCGACGAGAGTCGCCGATTAGCATCCAAAGACACGGGGAGGGAGAGACGTGTTTCTCTTGACGCTGGCCCTGCGGGCGCAGGGAGCGGCTTGAGCGAGGCACTCTCATTAGGGTAATTGAGATTTTCAATCGCGTCACCTTGGCGAACTTGGCTGAGACGATCGTGAGCGAGAAGCGTCGTGAATTAAGAGAAGAAAGAGAACTGCGCAGCGAAAAGCGAGAGCGGCGAGGGCGCTTCGGGGCAACTGAGTGCCCGAGCTCATATATTTTCTTACTGCACGAGAGCTTATTTATAAGCCAGGCCGGTAATATAGCTAGCGCCAGTGTAAGAAAGTTGCTGCGGTTACACAAAGTACGGGAGGCTGAGGTGAAGGTAGAAGAAGAAGACGAGGAAGAAGAAGCAGCCGCAGCAGCAGCAGCGGGTGTAGTGGAGCTTGTAAAAATACGTCCGGGGCGTAATAAAACCGTAACTTACAATTTATTCAAATATATGCTAACCGAAATTATGGACGTTCTCCATTCAAATTGACGTTAAATCATATCGTCCGCCAATTTACATGGACGATAACGGAGGGGGGGCGCCAGATGAACCAGGTTAGACCAGGTACGAGAGAGAGTGAGAGAGAGAGAGGGGGGGGGGGGAAGCCGGGAATCGGGCAAGAGGGTGAGGAGAGCCGGCCGTACTTCGATTCTCACTCTTTATTACCAGCTTTCCATTAACGGAGCGCCCGAGTGGATGAGAGGGAGGAGAGATAAAAAAAGCGTTGCACCACTTCGCTCACCCGGGCTTCGACTCCTGCGGGACCTGATGGATGAGCGATTCGTTTCGATACCTTCCCGCCACCACCTCCTGCCGACAGGACATTGCATTCTCGAGTGCTCACGGGGTCACATAGCCCCTAGCTTTTTTTACCAGCTTTGTTGCCCTTTATTTGTTTCTCCCGCGCGGACGAAACAGCTTTCAACGCATTTTTTTTGTTGTCCCCGGGTTTACCCGAGAATCGGAAATGGAATGGATGATATCCACTTGCCAAAATCTAACCGTGAACATCGCTAACCATATTTCCATTCGGAGATAATGTGTAGCCAAAGTGCGATGCGAATGGATCCTCAATCGGCTCCCCTGAGAGGCTCCCTTGAGACTCGAAGCATCAAGTCTCAAGGGGAGTCTGGACTGTGTTGGAGCAAACTTCGGGGCAATCTCTGTGGTCATAATACGTGGTCATAATGGAAAGTTTGGGCCCCGCGATGAAGCAAAACTGCAATAACACGCGAGGAAGGGTCGGTCGAGGAGTCGGGAGCATCGCGCCGAGCATCCCCGTACGATCTAACGTTACGAATTGAGTGGCTCTTAAGCACTAATTGCCGGAGCCCGGCTGTTCCATTAGAGATTTAAATATTGATTTCGAGACCTCGGTAACCCGGGCCGGGTAATGGAATCTCAAAACCGAACTGTTTCAAAATGGGATTGAGAGCCGGTAACCAGGCCAGGCTGTACGGTAGTACAGCGGAGAATAGGATCTGCCCGCCCGGCAGCCGATCGCACCTATACGTAGCGGCCAGACACATCCGAAGAGCATTCGCCCAGTTTCGTACAGCCGGAGCTGCGCGCTTACATTTAGCGGGAGATGTAGCGCGTTCGCCAAATGGGAGATCAAAGTTACTGGTCGCGGTAACCGAGTTAAGTCCAGCCAACCCGGCAGCATGCAGCTTAATCTACTCTATGCGGGCTGGCCAGATGCATCGGCCGACTCGTTACAGCCCCGCGCCTCCACAATTTCTGCTCCGATTCGTACAGATACACTGTAAAAAAAATCTGCTTGAAAATTAAGGTACCGGTGCTGGAAGTTTTTATGCAATTACCGTCTCTTAAATTTCAAGCAGAAATGTATTGGAAATTCTAAATGACGATTTGATGATCTACGTGTCTTGTTTTTCAAACACCAGTGACTGAAATCTAAATAATGATGCACCAGTATATTTGGTTCTTTTTTGTAACAATTAAGTTCTGTGCAGCAATTATAGAAAGTTGTCATTTATTTATGACTGTGGGTAACAAAATTTGTTATTTTCAACGTCATTTTATTTGTCATATTTATTTTATTGTATTTTGCTTCCTCATAGAGGAAGCTTTGTTTTCATGAAGAAAAAAAATTTCGAGATTTTTATGCCAGTATGCTTAGAATCACCTAAAACGTCGAGAAAAATGGTTTAGAAAAAATGTCCGTATGTGTGTGTGTGTGTGTGTGTTCTGGGCTTCGAAAATTCAATCGCCTCTCACTCAGTAACCGTTCGAGCGATCGGGCTCAATTTTGGCACATAAGTAGAGTAGTCGCCCCTCTTTGAATGGCGCGATCTTTGACAAAATGTATATAGTAATTAAGATTTGATGTAATTTTGAATTTGTTGAAAAAAGGGCGTGGTCGCTCTAACTTTCGTAAGACTTCGCCGATTTAGCTAAATAGTTCTTCATAACTGAAGATACGTTTAATGTTGTATGGTATTGAATTTCGACGAAATCGGTAAAGTGGTTTAGATTTTATAGAATTTTGAATTTTTCGAAAAAACAATATTTTGCTCTAAATCACGTCGAATTTTAATAAATGAACCGAATTGTTGTATAGTGGAAAAACAACATACAGGTCTGCTACGTACGAAATTTGGTGATGATCGGTAAAGTCGTTCGGATTTTACACCATTTTGAATTGAAAAAAAGTCGATTTTCGTTATAACTTCCGCAAAAGTTAAGAAAGTAAGACGAAACTTTGTATCTAATCAAAATGAGATGTAACGGTGTTTGTAACAGAGCTTTCTTTAGTTCAAATAAATAAAGTTGCAAAGTCGAACTTTGCACATTGCTTCCTCATTAATTTTTGTTTTTCACAAAGCTTCCTCTATGAGGAAGCCAAAAATGATAAACAAGCTTCTTCATAGGGGTGGCTTTGTGAAAAACGAAAATGAAAGAGGAAGCAATGTGCAAAGTTCGACTTTGCAACTTTTTAAATAGTCGAATCTTGAATTCACAAAGCGCGTTCTTACTTCTTCAATACAAGTGTTGAAATTTCCAATCACGTGTTAGGAAATTAGAGATATTTTGCCATTTTCAATTACCAGCGTGAAAGAAATGTGAAGTAATTGCGTGTTTTACTTTCAACCAAGAGTGACTGAAACATAAGGTATACCGAATATGTAAATTTAACACACATTCATATTAGATTTCAGTTCATTGCAACAATTTTCAAGTACGTGTAATTGATTTAAGCCATCACGTGACAAGATTTGTAAATACAATACATATTGCTTAAATTTACAGGTAGGTACATTAATTTCGCAAAAGAATTGCAAATTTACAGTGCTCAGTACTTGAATCGCAGTTTCAAGTACGAAGTTTGTAAATTTCGTAAACTTAACTACATTAAATGTCAAGACTTTTTTTACAGTGTACGTTGCGCCCCGAGCACTCGTGTGGCTCAAATAAAATACGCCGAACCAAAAGGTACGAACATAGATTGGGTAGGGCCACCCTAAGCGCTTTCACACATGAATTGAATTCGGAATAATAAATCATAAAATGGATTCGCAATTATACCATGCCCATCGTAAATAGTTATAAATTAAATCCTATGCGATATAAAACTTTAGTGTTTTTGAGAAAAGAGAAAAAGAAACGAAAATGTAGAATGTGCCGCTGCTCTAGTTGTGGCCATAGTTGTACCGGTTTCGGACACTTAATGCCCCGGATGTGGCCATATCTTCAAATTAATTTATCAGATATCGTTTGAGACTGAAATATAAATTGACACCAATTTTAGTTATTTGAATATATACAATATTAGGAACTCGAAAAAAAATTACGTTGCTTCATGTCGGAGAAGGCATCTACGCTTACAAGAAGGTGCTTACACTCGCTCTTTCCTTCTCGTAGCGCGTTTCCTCGTAGCTGGTTTCTTCGTAGTAGGCGGTGGCTTCTTAGAGGGTTTCTTAATAAAAATGTATTTTGGATTTGATTGAAAATAATTACAACACTGTAAAATTGTATTTCATGGCAAAATATTGACTAAATGTGCAATATTCTGCAATGAAATAAAAAGTTACAATAACGTGGCCACAACTGGTACAACATGGTAATTTCATCTACCAGTTTTGGTCACAGTATTTATATATATATATATATTGAAAATAGGTGCACATTATTCACAATGTTTATTTTGATTGGATGATTTGCACGAGAAAATTATATTGAGAGAATTCAGTACTGGACCCGAAATCGTGATATGAAATTATTTTGAAAGTTAAACCTCAGATCTTCGCTATGCCTTTGCAGCCAAGTGAAGGTTTCATCATAGGTTTATACTGGAAAAGTGTAAACAGCTGTCCTTAGACTGTGATGATTTTATTTTAATGATAATTCAGGGGTACGGCGTAGTCCCGACTAATAAAGGCAAAATGATAGATTGAATTTACTGTTCACGTAGCGTGCGGATGACGCTACGAGGAGCACGGCGCTCATATGAAAACAAAAAGAAGAAATTATTTGCCGAGTCTAATATTTACCGGGATTCTCAGATATATTATTATCACCGAATTATTGCTTGCAATCGGCCACTTAATTCGTTGCTCTATTTCGGCGTCGAAAGTGGGTCAAGTTAGGGAAGGTCGGGAGATGTGTAAACAAATATAACTCAATTATACAAGTGAGATGGGCTTACTCCAGTAGTTCATGCGAAACTTGTACGACTATCGTCCGGCTGTAACTTACGCGAGTCTATACTCTAATTGCTCGGCGTTAAAAATCACGCACGAATTATTATCCGTCCTCGTGAGATGGGCTGTCTCCAGGAGTTCTTTGCGAGAAACGATGAAGGACACGGAATTCGCGAATATTAACGCGAGCAAGAGATATTGGAATATTGGAATTTAAAATATTATTTTCCCTTTAACGGATTCCAAGAACTTGGGTACCGCGACGGCGAGGGTCGAGCAAAAACTATAATCCGGCCTAATCCCGTTAGCGCGACAATACGCGTGCCGAGACGTCCGCCTAGGCGCACGCACACAGGCGCGCCGCGTATACTGCGTGTGTTGATGTGTTGTACAGCGGGCCACGGCCCTCTGTCGTACCTGTAACTACGAGACGCGGGCAAGCGTTGGTGCGATACCAAGACAGGCGCGCATATACGGGAATGATGATTATTAGAGGATGCTGCGTTGGGAACACAGGTGTCGTAGCAATTACGAGCCCTGTGTTTTTTCTCGAGGAATTGATGAGTGTACGTGTCGAGGCAATATCAAGCCGTACGGGTATATGCGGAATACTTAAATTTAGAGATAGGAAAGAGTGGAGAATACGATAGAGATTGAAGCTATCGGAGCTGGGCTAGCTCAAGGAAGAACCGCGCGTGACGAAGCAATATCACGCCACGCGGGAGAGCTGAGCTTGCTCAAGGAAACTTGTGCGTGTCGTAGCAGTGACGAGCCGCACAAGAGTTGGGTTTTAATACAAGTGGTAGGATGGTTGGATTTTTGGAGATTGAGTCCAGCTGCTGAGAGTAGCCGGCTTTTATACGCTTGCCCCTACCAATGGACACGAAGCGTTGAGGAGGGAGTTTTCTCGGACTGAGCGTACCTCTGCCGGCGGCACATTGGTAACTGGTGGGGAGTCTGACGCGTTCTAACGAACTCGATCCTTTGCGGGTGCGAGCGAGGTAAACAACGCGCTCGTTCCGTTACAATATATATATATATATTGTGACGAGCCCCTTGCGTCGGATTTCGGGCGAACCGACGCTCAGCGCACGACCAAATATAATGACGCCCGCGTTCAGCACTTTCTGCTGTTTTTCACAATCACCTCTTTTTATTGTGGGCGCCAGGTAACGGAATCAACCCCCGTTACCACGGGTATTTCTTCGACCTTAATTTACCCGGCTAGTCAGGGCGAGGTTCGAAGGCAAATAAATACTGTTAAACAATTCGTAATCTCTCATGACTTTAATGTAATTTTACTAGGATTTATTTTGATAATCCTTCGTGGATCTCTCGGTATCACGGTGCTCATTCACTCATTCGCACTCATTCCCGTACAATTCCATTTCACTCAAACACTACCTTTAATTCCACTAAATCTTTAATTCCATTCTTTACAAAGAGATTACCCGACTCGAGTCCGACAATTCCGCGCACAATCAGGGATATTTTCCCGATATATATGATTTACCACGCTAATTATCGGAACATCGGGGAAGCCGGTCGCGACCGAGGAGACGCCCGGCTCGAATGCCCTAAAATTACGGCGGGAGATACAGCTCCCGTCTGCACGCGAACGTAACGAAATGGTGCACCTCGTGTGCCTACCTTCTTATCACGCTCGACGTCGCAATCCCTCAGTGGCAATCTCGGCCTTCTCGTCGCCGGGAGCCCGTCGGTGTCCTTGGATTCCTCCAGGGAATCGGTTCGTCGCCCTTCGCCTCGGCGGTTCCAACCTGTCGTCGATCTCCGAAGAATCCTATCCTAAGGCCCTACCGAAGGCTCTCGAATACTGACTACTCTATTCTACGCTAGCTGCACGTGCGCCACGTGCACACGGCCCTAGCGCTCGGCGATGTTCCGCCGATATTCCCGGCCAGGCGTCGGCGACTTCTCTCGTCGCTCGTCCGCGACAATCTGACTACGATCCTTCTCGAATCGCTTCCTAATTTGCCTGTTCACACGGGCCTTTCGTGGGGTGGGGGAAACTCAGCCGAATATCGCTCGCCGCCGAATTGTCTCGTCTCCGTGCGACGACTCTTTCCTCGTTCCCTCGCTCGTCTCGCCCTCGGTTCCCGCGGACTCGATTTTTCCTGCAAACGTACACTAACAGCAGTCATTCGATCTTTTTCCACTCAGGCGCGACCCATCGACTCGAGCAGCGATCCACGCGGAATATACTATTCGTAATAATTCCTACGTCTCGAGCACGTAGCTGCGAGCGTTCCAGCGCCCCGTCACAATATCACAATATATATATATATACTAGGGGGCTGCGCCCCCCGCGCGCTTCGCGCGCTCCCCCCCCCCCTCTCGACGCCTTAAACCTACCTAACCTAACCCAGATTAACTTAACCCTACCTAACTTAACCCTACCTAACTTAACCCTACCTAACTTAACCCTACCTAACTTAACCCTACCTAACTTAACCCTACCTAACTTAACCCTACCTAACTCAACCCTACCTAACTTAACCCTACCTAACTTAACCCTACCTAACTTAACCCTACCTAACTTAACCCTACCTAACTTAACCTTACCTAACTTAACCCTACCTAACTTAACCCTACCTAACTTAACCCTACCTAACTTAACCCTACCTAACTTAAACCTACCTAGCTCTTAACTTTACCTAACTTAACCCTATCTAACTGAACCCTACTTAACTAAACACTTCTTAACTTAACCCTACTTAATTTAGTTCGACCTAACTCGGGACCCCCATCCCTCAGAACCTCTATCCCTCGGGACGTCCCTCCCATCCCTCAGAATGCATATCCCTCGGGTCCCCCCATCTCTCAAAACCCCTATCCCTTGGGACTCCCATACTTGAAATACATATCCCTCGGGACCTCCATCCCTCAGAACCCCTATCCCTCGGGACATCCCTCCCATCCCTCAGAATCCATATCCCTCGGGACCCCTCATCTCTCAAAACCCATATCCCTCGGAACTCCCATACTTGAAATACATATCCCTCGGGACCCCCATACTCGGAACCCCTATCCCTCGGGAACCATGTTACGCGGAAGGGTTAAGTTAGGTAGGGTTAACTTGTCCCTCGGGATCTCCCATCTCTCGGGAACCTCCATACTCGGGAACTCCCATACTCCGAACCCCTATGCCTCGGGAACTCCCATACTCCAACTCCTATGCCTCGGGAACTCTCGTACTCGGAACTCCTTTCTCTCGGGAACCCCTGTATTCGGAACCTCTATCCCTCGGGAACCCTCATGGGGCTTAGAAAATTTCTACCTCCAGTGTGTCATTTGACCCCGGCCTTCACGAAAAACTCGCTGGAAATTCCATGGCCTACTTGATACCACTCTTCAAAAAGTTCATGACCAACTTGATACCACTCGCCCAAAATGTCATGGCCAACTGGATGCAACTCGCTGAAAATTCCATGGCCAACTTGATACCACTCACTGGAAATTCCATGGCCTACTTGATACCACTCGGTGAAAAATCCATGTCCAACTTGATACCACTCGCTGAAAATTCCATGGCCAACTTGATACCACTCGCTGAAAATGCTATGGCCAACTTGGTACCACTCGCTGAAAATTCCATGGCCAACTTGATACCACTCGTTGAAAATGCAATGGAATCGTTGCCATGGCAATGGTTGCCAGGGTAACGGTTGCTAAGGCAATGGTTGCCATGGTAACGGTTGCCATGGAAACGGTTGCTATGGCAATGGTTGCCAAGGAAACGGTTACTATGGCAATGGTTACCATCGGAACGGTTGCTATGGCAATGGTTGCCATAGAAACGGTTACTATGGCAACGATTGCCATGGAAACGGTTACTATGGCAACGGTTGCCATGGAAACGGTTACTATGGCAATGGTTGCCATGAAAACGGTTACTATGGCAATGGTTGCCATGGAAACGGTTACTATGGCAATGGGTACCATGGAAACGGTTACTATGGCAATGGTTGCCATGGAAACGGTTACTATGGACCACCCCGTGGGGGGGGGGGGCAGGAACCGGGGCATGCTGACCCCCCCCCCCCCGGTTGCAGATCCCCTATCCCTCGTTCGCGCGCTCACATGTCCGTTTTTCATTTTCCAAAACCATAAATCCCCCAAGGCCTGATTTTTCTAAGTCCTTTTCCAAAAACATAGGCCCCCAAGCGCGGATCTTTCCATGGCCTTTTTCAAAAACATAGACTCCGAAATACCAGATTTTTCTTAGGGCTTTTTCAAAAACATAGGCCCGCCAAGTCATGGCTGGCCTATGTCCGTATATAAAAAATATCGAGATCTTTTTATAATATAGAGATAATATATCTGGGTATTTTATAATACCCAGAATAGGGGGCCTTAAGGGACTTAGAAAAATTCAGGCCCCAGGGCCCCTTGGAGGACTTAGAAAAATTCAGGCCCCAGGGCCCCTTGGAGGACTTAGAAAAATTCAGGCCCAAGGGCCCCTTGAAGGACTTAGAAAAAATCATCCGAAGTCCCTTCCCAGGTCACCTTCACCGTACGGTTTGGTGAAGCTGAACCCCCTCCTCGATTATCCTACACGGCGGCAGCGGCGGCGGCGGCGGCGGCGAGATATTTTTATTATATAGAGATATATATTGTGACGAGGCGTTATCACGCGCTCGCCCCGCGCGTAAGCCGCGAGACCCGCCCGAGCCGAACCGTACGATCGCCGTGCAGCCGCTGGGTCGCTCTTCGCCAACGGCGATGATATTTACGTGAGCGAGTTACTGCCGGCCCACGGCTCGTGTTCCAGAGCAAAGTCCAATCGCCGCACGCGCTGGAACGGGGAAGCCGGACGTAAGGGGCAAGGAGGAACGACGGCAACGAGCGCGGCCGAGAGCGTCGCGCGAGACGAAGACGGTCCCCACCCCGGAGATCCCGAGCCGCCGAGCGGCGTACGCGAGAGGAAGGGTCGAGCACGCTCGAGCGCACGCGAGGACCTGGCAGTTAGCCACGGGAATTAGGAGGCTAAAGGGTAGCGAAATTAAAAAAAGAGAAGAGAGAACAGTAGGGAGAATAAGACGAGTAATTGGTAGAAAGTGCGAGGAGTTTCCGCGGGAAGATCGGTGCGAGATCGCGTGTAGCAGTGCCCGGACGAGCGAACGGCCACGAGGCGAGCCGAAGCGCGGACGAACCGAGAGCCGAAAATCCGGAAAACCAGCAAGGTAGGCGCACGTGGTGCACCCCCTCATAATTTTCCGCGTGTACCCGTCGGCGGTAGACGTCGCGCGCTAGCGGGACCTCCTCGGCCGACCCGGCTTCTCCGGAGGAACATCGGCGATTGCGCTCGCGCCCAAATTCGCGAAGACTGTCGGACTCGAGTCACCTTTTGTATGCCATTATTGTTACCGAGCGGACTATCGATCACGCCTAATAAACGTGTGCTGTGCTAGCTGCCCCGTATTGAGCCAAATTCGCGTTATTTTCGTGTCATTACGTCCCCGAACTGCACCCCCTTTCCAGCTAGCCGGAGGAAGGAACTGCGAAGGTAAGGTCCGGACTATCTCCCTGGCGATCGGGAGCGATAATTGATCGCCTGGCGCCCAGCGGTCGAGGCGTGGAAAAGTGCGGGAAGGCGATCGGGCGTCGTCATATTTTGGGCGGATGGCTCGGCGCGAGTGCCGAAATACTTGCGCAACGAGCCCGTCACAATATATATATATATATATATATACCTCTTTATTAAGAAAGAATTGAGTCTATATATATATATATATATATATAGAGACTCAATTCTTTCTTAATAAAGAGGTACCCGGTTCAGAGAAACATTTTAAAACCGAAATGTATGATTGCCGAACCCAATCAGTCAATTACATAACCTAAAAATTAGATTTCCCATACACCAGTGTCTTGTCGATCTCGTTAGAGTTTGATCGTTGCATATTGACGCACGGCGATCTTGCACTTCGGCGTAACGATAATAGCTGCTGGAATAATCAAGGATTCCGACGATTTCCGTTGCGTAGAGTCCTTCCAACTTCTTAGACACGAAAAATACCAAAATCTAGAAGACGTGGCCAGAATCGGTACTTCTACCCTAAATGAGAAAATCGTGCGGACCGAGAGTCCGAAGTATCATGGAGCGACGTTCCACCCACCCGTAGGCCAGGCGCGCGAGATCCTTTCTGGCGAAACACGAGACTCCGCGAAACGTTATGGCGTCCCAAAAGCGCACGGCGCTCGCGAGACACGTGCGACGCGCTGATGTCGCACGAGTGGTAACACCCAATGTCCCGGAATGTCACGAAGTTCAGGACGTCGAGAGCTCTAATGTCGAACGTCAAAACGCTTTAGACGCGGCGCCGCGCGAGTGCTCGCGAGCGGTAGGGGCGTTTTCTGCGATACACAGAGCTTGTATAGTTGGTGCCGAAGAAGAGCGAGTGACGGATCTCGGATTTCCCAAAATACGACACAACAGACCGCGTTACCCTCCGGTGTCGCACCTACGCGAAGACTACGGGGAAACACAGCGCTCACTTCGCTTTGCCGCGACGTGACGACATTCAGGGCGTGCTTCGTGCCTCTCGCACACTCCCGGGTTGTTATTGATATCCAATATCCAGCGACGAAGGAAGCCCAGACTCCGAGCGTCGCAGGTAGAGACACGGAGTCATCCCATCAGTCAGCCGCCAACGCCATCGGCTTCCACGACGTCGTTCTTCGCCGCCTGGAACATAAAGTTTGCAGGAAGAGCCCACATCTGGATGTAGCTATTCCTCCCCAGAGTTGGGCAAAATTCTCGAAAATACTTCAAATACAAAATACTTTTCGTACGTAATAGTACATTGTGTGACTAGTGCGCGAAGTAGGCGATTCACGACGAGTGTGAAGCTTCGCTTCGCTCGGGCGGCAATCACCCGAGTCGTGAATCGCCTACGCGCACGTGTCACACATACTATTTTTTTAAATACGTGCGTGCGAGTTCGTCTTCGAGTGCCTGCGTAGCAGGCGCGAAGTAGTCGATTTTCACATAGTCGATTTCAAGTAGTAGATTTTCAAGTAGTCGATTTCAAAATTCGCGCAATGTTCAGAGTGTGCGAATAAATTCTCCAATAACATGCGAAAATCGACTATTTCGCGCCCGCTACGCAGACACGAGAAGACGAACTTCGCACGCACATATGTCAAAAAATATATATTTGTATAAGTACTTCGTCTAGGTACTTTTTTTTAATACTTCGTAAAAATCAATGTATATCCTGTAACGCGGTAATACTGCAATCACTACCATTGGATTTTATTCCTTCTAACGGAAAACACACCGACAAGGACAGAGCAAATCTCGTCCTCGACGTCTTAGAGGAATTCGAAATAAAATCGAAAATTCAAGGCACTTCACAACGCTGCTGCGAACACAACTTTGATCACAGAACTATCTGATCTCCTGTTTAGTGAAAGTATCGAGTTCGTTTGGAGTAACAGTCACTTTCGATGCTTTGCCCACATCTTAAATTTGGGGGTACGGGACACGTTAATTGCTCCTAATCTTTAGAACACAAGACAACCTCCATGTAACTGGCGATTCTGATGATTCCAACGAAGAGAGCTTCCCATCTCAAAGAGAACAATCGGACTACAACGTCGTTGCCAAGATAAGGAGATTATTTTACAACCTGAAAAAACCTGAATAATGGACGAACAAGCTAAATAGCTGTTGCGAGGCCGCGAATACAAGCAAAAGCAATGGACGTCCCGTCTCGATGGAACCTCCATCTACAAAATGATACAGACGGAGATAAAACTGAAAACACCTCTTAATGCGCTTTTTCACAGCTACGAGGAACTTCACGATCTGATAATCAATCCTGAAGAATGGAAAACGTTGGAAATCGTGTGTTCGTACCTGAAACCGTTTGCGTATATATCAACCATCCTTTTCAGAAAATCAGACGTTTTCACTGACGCCTTGGGGTCGAGAACTAGAAAAGGGGTCCGTTTCCACGTTTGAAGATTTCTTCCGAGAGCAATACCGCGCAAATTGCGCCGTTCAAACGATATCACATCTGAAATCTGCTTTCCAGGAAAGCGACGATGGATCGTTCAACTTATGTGCGCTCTATCAATTGTCGCCGCAAATTGGTCACGATACTAATTGTAACGAATGGAGACTCAAGTTTGAAAGGTATTGTAGAAATAAACGAGCTAACAGAGATGAGGATATTTTGCGGTGGAGGAACATCAATGCAAACTAGTTCCGAAACTTGGCGAGAATGGCGTAAAACTACTTAAATACTCCGACGACAAGTGTCCGTCCGCACGTCTGTTTTCTAGTGCTCGATTAAGGTAGTCCTTGCGACCTATATTCATTTCGCATAAATTCGAGAAATTTGAGAGAGAATTGCAAACACTTCTCGGTGGTCTAAAAATCTGAAAAAATTCATGCACATTAAAGGTACTGAAAAGATTAGTTTTGCATAATAATAATTCGAAAATGTTATTAACAAATTGATGAAAAAAACAATTGTTTAACAAATATTTCGATGACCCAACATTTTTTTTCAGGAAAATGTTCCTTCGGTTTTCCGAATACGTATGAATTTTTTCAGATTTTAGAGTTCACATTGAATTATCACATATTTTCTCCATAAAAAACGCACAAAATTCAATGTGAACTCTAAAATCTGAAAAAAATCATACGTATTCGGAAAAACGAAGGAATCATTTTCATAAAAAAAAATCTTGGGTCATCAAAATATTTGTTAAACAATTGTTTTTTTCATCAATTTGTTAATAACATTTTCGAATTATTATTATGTAAAATTAATCTTTTCAGTACCTTTAATGTGAATTAATGTTTTCAGATTTTTATACCACCGAGAAGTGTTTGCAATTCTCTCCCAAATTCCTCGAATTTATGTGAAATGAATATTGGTCGCAAGGACTACCTTAACCATTCGAAAGCACAGAAACCGGCTCAATAATAAATCGGCGCGAAGTCTTTTGTGCATTCATGGATGGGTAACGTGCAGTCTAAAGTCAGAAATCCAAAAGAATCTGAATCAACGATGAAAATATTGAAATAAATGAAACGTGTCATTCTACGAGACTATTTTTATATCCTGTCCTATAAAAAATGAAGAATTGTGTTCAGGCACACAAAGGAATAATCTTTGTCTTTTCGCCAAAAGTCTCGTCGAGAATCTCACCGAGAGTCTCGTCGCATTCTCAACGAACGAGAAATATTTCTGGTATCGGCTTTGCGTATCGGCCGAGGCGAGGCGCCAGGTCCTGGCCACTGGCGTGCAAGCGTGTGAGCGTTTCCGATATTTCGGCAAGTTATTATCGAGGGATGGGCATCAATTCTCACGAGCATGAGAGATAGCGAGGTAGCTATTTTGTCGCATTTTGAAGTGAATGATATTTACAATTTAGTCGTGCCGATATTGTTTTCGTTTCGCTCGTGCGGAGAATAAATAATTTCGGTGTCTGGCGTCCCATGTTTATCCACTCGCGTCGCGTGTACTGTGTTTGTGATTTGGAGTCGTTTTCCAATTAGTTTTTTTATTGATAATTTTGTCGCGAGTGAGTCAACGCTAACCCGTGATCTAGGGAAAAGTCATAGGTTTAGTTGTAGATGGCGTTTGTGGTACCGCGTTGTACCTGTTGTGTCTCGCAAGTTCGCGTGTATTGTCATATTTCGCCCCATTCTTTTATTGTATTTTATGATTGAATCAGTGTGCGACTGTTGCTCCGCGTTTTGAACCACTCGGCTATTCAATTAGCATACCTCCACAGAAAAAAGTATATTTAAAGTATACGCAAAAAGTATATTTTTGAGTGTAGTAAACATACTTTTTTCGAAAAATGAGTTATGTCGAATATATGTTTGGATGTACTTAAAAAGTATATGTGAAGTATATGCAAAATATATATTTCATCAATTTCTAATATACAGGGTGCCCCATTCGAAACAGTACGATCAATTAAGGCCTAAACGGGGCACAAACATGAAAATATTTCATACCAAAGTTGTAGGATTTCAAGGGGGACATTTGACGCACAGATCATTTTTGCTCTCACTGATCATGCGTGCAAACTGTGACAATCAAATGCTTTTTCTTAAATGGCAACGGCACTTTTTACTCCTACAGAATTGTTCGCCTTGTTATGACAATTTTAGACATATCATGGTTCATGTCATTTCTGTTGTATTGATGTGTAAAATCGACTTGAAATGAATGAAAGTGTAGAATTAAACATTCAGACTTTCTTCGCGTAGGCAACGATTTCGTTCATCTGTTTACTAACAGGTATTGACCAATGTCAACAAAAGGTAGCTTGTGATGCCAGGAATCCCGATATTTACTTCTAATCAGTTGAAATTGAGACAGAGTCCAGTGCACACGGTTTCTTATTCAATAAAATCATGGTTTATTCACCCAGTGAAGTTGTTGATAGTTTACTCGCTTTAGGACGGTGTAATGGAGTGTATCGAGCTGCCGCTCGTTTTTATCGAGACCGGTACCCTAATCGGTTACGTCACCCCTCCGCTTCGGTTATTCGGGATATTGAAAGAAGGTGTCGAGTGACAACGTTTCCCAGACGACGACAACCACAGGGTATTAATCCTGAAAACCCACGGGTAGTTGCTGTGCTGGCTATGGTTCACATGAACCCTCACATCAGTTTACGAGCAATTGAAAGAGATTTAGGTGTACCACGAAGCACAGCGCAAAAAATATTGCGATCTGCTCGTTTCCATCCGTACCACATACGATTAACTCAAACGCTCTCAACACAAGATAGGCAGAGGCGTGTCGATTTTTGCAACTGGGCCTTACAAATTCTGAATGAGGATCAACATTTTTTCCACCACGTTCTTATAAGTGACGAAGCTACGTTCCAAAGTACTGGATCGCTAAATCGCCACAACTGCCATTATTGGTCCCGGGAAAATCCTCATTGGACACAGAACATTGATCATCAGCGTCGATGGCGTGTAAACGTGTGGTGCGGTATCGTTGATGGCCTAGTGATAGGACCTTACTTTTTCGATACCAGCATCAATGGTCGTAATTATCTCGAATTTTTGCAAAATGAACTACCAGTTTCAGCTGAGAACATAAGCTTGCAAACAAGGCAGAGAATGTGGTTTCAGCAAGACGGCGCTCCAGCGCATTTTGCTCGTGTTGTCAGAGATCATCTCAACGTTGTTTTTCCACATCGTTGGATTGGACGAGGTGGTTCAATTCTGTGGCCTCCACGATCACCAGACCTCACACCACTGGACTATTTTCTATGGGGTTACATAAAAAATGTGGTTTACACAAATCGACCAACTTCCCCGGAAGATTTAAAAAGACGGATCAGGAATGCTATTACGCGTATCTCCACACAAGTGCTTCGAAATGTTGTAGAGAATTTCCGTCGGCGTATTGAGTTGTGTCTGGCAGTGAATGGGGGCAACATTGAACATCTTCTGTAAAAAGACATAATCGAACTATTGTTTTCTTCACCTCCACGCGGTGCATCCTGGGTTACGCAAAGTAAGTCTGAATGTTTAATTCTACACTTTCACTCATTTCAAGTCGATTTTACACTTAAATACAACAGAAATGACATGAACCATGGTATGTTTAAAATTGACTTAACAAGGCGAACAATTCTGTAGGGATGAAAAGTGCCGTTGCCATTTAAGAAAAAGCATTTGATTGTCACAGTTTGCACGCATGATCAGTGAGAGCAAAAATGATCTGTGCGTCAAATGTCCCCCTTGAAATCCTACAACTTTGGTATGAAATATTTTCATGTTTGTGCCCCGTTTAGGCCTTAATTGACCGTACTGTTTCAAATGGGACACCCTGTATATGTAATGCATGATTTGTAGATGTATCATACATCTACAAATCATGCAAATCAACATGTTCCAATGTATGTAAAAGTATGTGTTAAAGTATATTGAGGAATATATTCAGTTTATATTTTAACAATATATTGCGTGTATTTGAAACCATACGTCATATATATTGACAAGTATATATTAGGGTGTGTCGAAAAAAAAAAACAAATTTCATTGGCACTATCATGAAATGTTCATGCTGAACCTCAAAATATGTCAGTTAAAATTTGAGACCCGTAAAAAATAATTTAGAGATGCCTCAACGACGTTTTAGATTTTCCATTTGATTAACACTTAGACGAATGCCAGGCTTAGCAAATGGACGTCAGGTTTCTCAGCGGCTCATTTCGCAGAGGTCTCAACCTTTTTTCCTTTAAATATAGGTAATTTAGAAGAGAAAAAGTGCTGACACACGTGTCGGTCGATGTTATAGTTACCGAGTTATGAATTTTTGAAAACCTTTCTCACTTTTAAAAAACGATATTTAACGCGTTCAGCGTCAACTAAGTCATTTCTTTCAAGATTTGCTGGCAAATATCTCCACAGATACAAAATTTCGAAATTCCCAAATTCAAAAACTGAAAAACTCCGGAAATCCAGATTTCCAAATTATTTGAATATGGTGACTCACCGTATACAAATAATTTATATTAAAAAATATGTAATATTTAAATAATTCGCAATCTGGATTTCCTGGTTATTCTGAATTTTTTATTTTTTTAAATTCGAGTTTTTAAACTTCTGAACTTTTAAATTTTTAAATTTTTAAATGTTTGAATTTTGGAATTTCGAAATTTTGTATTTTTGGAGATATTTACCTGCAAATTTCGAAAGAAGTGACTCAGTTGACGCTGAACGCGTTAAAAATCGTTTTATTAAAGTGAGAAAGATTTAAAAAAATGCATAACTCAGAAACTATAACTTCGACCGACCAGTGTGTTAGCACTTTTTCTCGTTTAAATTACCTATATTTAAAGAAAAGAAGCTAGAGATCCCTGGGAAATGAGCCGCTGAGAAACCTGACATCCATTTGTTAAGCCTCGCATTCATCTACGTGTTAATCAAATGGAAAATCTGAAACGTCATTGAGGCACCTCTAAATTATTTTTTACGGGTCTCAAATTTTAATCGACGTATCTTGCGGTTAAGCATGAATATTACATGATAGTGCCGATGAAAAAACAAAAAAGTATTTTTTCGACACACCCTAGTATATATGCTAGGGATGTGCAGAAACTCGACTTGACTCGAACAGCTCGTCGTTCGACTCGGCTCATCGCTGACCGAGCCTGCTCGAGTCAGCTCGATGTGGCTCGGTACTACGTCGAGCTTGGACGTAAGCTCGAGTCATTTGGATGCTCGATCTGCGTCGGCCGCTCGAGCCGCTTGGGCCGCTCGAGCCGCGTAAGTTGCGCAGACAGCTCCTCGGATCGCTCGAGTCGCGCAGGTTGCGCCGACAGCTACTCGAGTCGCTCGAGTTGCGCAGATTGCGCGAACAAAATGAAGCCGATCCAATTATTCTTACCGCTCCAATTTCGCGATTCTATCATAATAGAATAAGACATCTGTATATTTAACATCGTTGTCGTTTTTATAAAAACCGAACGACAAAACGCGTTTTTATATTTTATACCGCTGACTCGTTGCATACGAAATATAGCGCTGAACGCGCCATGACTAGCGCAGTATCAACCCCAAAACTACAACTAACTTCACCAGTTTGATGCAACCTTGGGAATACCAAGGATTTGGCGCACGATACGCAGTGCGATCAGTGCAGGACATTCGTTTCTTTGTTCTTTTGTTGATCGCAAAGTGGAGGAAAATTCTTCCGACGGATTTCCACCAGCGTCCAGCGTCGGCGCAAGCAACAGCAACACCGCCGACACTGCGACTACCATCCGGGAAACCGCGCGAGCATAATTTGGGAATCTTTCTTGACCAAAGGGAAGATTGACCAAAGTCAGGCGAGGTGTAGCACGTGTGCGAAGGTTTTGAAGTTGACAGGTAGCTCGACGACGTCACTTTGGCGTCATTTGCGATCTCACGCAGTCTTGCCAGGTATTATAGAACCGATGGTCTTTTTTATTCACGCGTATAAACGTGTAAACGCGTCCCCCTTTTTCGATCATCGAAAAAAATAGGGTAAAAAGGGCCCGCCTTTTTTTTCGATCGTCGAAAAAACAAGTAGGACAAAATGGACCGCAAAAAAGTGAGGTAAAACGGGCCCCTACTTGGAAAATCTTTCTTTTTCTCATATTTTGCTCCCCTGAAACGCACGATTCGACGTTCGGTTCATGCGCAGACATATGCGCAGGCGCCGATAGTAGAAGCGCGGCTTTTGAAATCGCATGTTTTTTTCTACGTTTTTGAAATACGAAGCTTGGTAAAAAAAAAGAAAAACACTTTCGGTTTTGTCATAAAGCCATTTTTTGTCTAGGGGGCCGTTTTACCCCACCATCCTCTACATTCTTTATCGCTCTGCGATGGAACCAGTTCGAACTGAGTCTTAAAATAATTATATATATACATAAACTTTACCATGTTTAGTCAACAGCAATGCGCCAGCGGTCGTTGCATTCCTCGAGCCCAATTCGGCTCGCGCGAGGGAGCTCACTCAGGCGATCGCAAAAATGATTATTTGGGACGTCGAGCCATATAATATGGTAAATCGGCGAGGTTTCCGGGCTCTGATGAGAACAGTGAAGCCGAGATACACTATTCCATCCCGGACGACATTTTCCTGCGAAATCATTCCGAGCATTTATGCACAGGAAAAGGCGCGCATTCGGCAAATAAGTATCCGAGATATAGAGGAAGGTAAAAGAGGAAGATAAAAGCATTTTCTCCCGACTCCGCTAACATAACCCCATTTCGTGTCCGCACCGCGGGCGGAAAATCCCTCATTTTTGACGCGTGACTTACGCATGCGCAGTCCGCTTTCATTACCTCCCTAGGGAGGTAATCAGCTCATTCCTGCCCGCGCGGAAGTAATGGGAACCGAACTACGCATGCGTGTCGTCACTTGTCAAAAATGAGGTTATTTTCCGTCCGCGTTGCACACACGAAATGTGGTTATTTTTTAGCGAAATCGGGAGAAAAGTATAGTACGTTGCATGGGAGGAGTGCAACTTTTCACCTCGTGTGAATTTCTGCCCTCGCTTCGCTCGGGCATCAAACTTCACGCTCGGTGAAAAGTTGCACTTTCCTCCCTTGTAACGTAATGTACTATTTTTTTCTGACTGCACCGAAATGACGTGTTTTCGACCCTGAAAAGCGGGAGGAAAATAGCCGATTTTTTACCGCGAGCAGTGCGCATGCGCAGCAAACAAAATTGGCGGCCAAAGCTCCCTAGGGCATCTTGCCCACTTTTTTTGCCTAGCGCGAAGTTCGCAGCGTGACCGCCGCAGAGCTCGCAACGACTGAGAGAGATGCCATCAAGCAAAGATCGTGACAAACGCGCTGAAACGTGTATCCGTAACCGGTAGTGCTTGAGAGGGACAAGGACACAATGTGTGAGCAGAGCGACGAGGATAACGATATTTGGGGCACGCCTCCAGAGCTACTCAAAGCTGCTGACGATCTGCGCAACGATTTACTCCCGAGTAAATCGCGAGCAAAATATAACCTCGTGTACGATACTTTCACGGTGTGGAAAACGTGCTACTGGCATATTTCGGCGAACTTGCGAAAAAATACGCGCCTCCAACGCTTTGGACCACCTACTCGATGCTCAAAAGCACAATGATCATCAAAGACTGCGTTAATCTCCACAACTACAAACAATTGATAGCCTTTCTCAAGAGAAAATCAACAGGCTATAGATCGAAGAAGTTGAGAGTATTCACCGCGAGTGAAATGAACACTTTCCTAGAAGAAGCGCCGGATTGTAAATATCTGGCAACAAAGGTAAACCTAACCTCAAAAAAATCATTTTTATCTTACAATTATTCTATTTACCAATCTCTTATTTACAAATATTCTGTTAATAAATTTATGTACAAATTCCCTATTAAAAATATTTCACTTACAAATTTACATTTACAAAATCTGCAATCAAGCAAGTAGTGTCTCAACACCAAGTTTGTTTTTCATCGACACTACCGGGTGTATATATTTACAAATCTCCTATTGAAAAATCTCCATTTAAAATCTATTTACACATATTCTATTCACAAATCTATTTCCAAATCTCCTATTCATATGTTTTTACTTACAAAACTCTAATGAAGAGATGCAGCAGCGTCTCGATACCAAGTATTTGAAGAAAAAAAAAGTTTCACTGAACCTACCTAAAAATATTTACAAATTTCCTATTTACAAATTATTTTATCGAATTGAATTATGAAATTTCAGTTGTTTTTGGCATAATGGGAGCATGCCGAGGTGCCGAGTTGACGAACCTCACAGTCGATGATGTTGTGGATCGTGGCGACGTGCTGATTGTCAAGCTCCGCGAGGCCAAGAATAAAACTACGAGACACTTCACCATCGAGGGAGAATTCCTCAAGATAGTAAAAAATATCAAGCTCTGCGGCTTCAAAGAACAACGTCGGATCGTTTCTTCGTGAATTACCGTAATGGATATTGCACGAATCAAGTCATCGGCAAGAACAAACTTGGAGGAATGCCAAAAGAGATTGCGGAATTCCTAAAATTGCCCGATCCAGAAGCATACACGGGTCACTTGTTCCGTCGTTCATCAGCTACACTCGTCGCTGATGAAGGTAATATTTTGCAAACATGTATATCGCACTGTAAACAGTGTTGTAAAAACTGTTTCCCCAAATTATATATTTTTTTTTTTTTCAATTTAGGAGGTGCCATCATAGAAATAAAGAGGCTCGGAGGCTGGAAGTCGACAACAGTAGCGGAGGGATATATTGAAGACTCAGTGAGCTACAAAAGGAAGACTGGCCTGCAAATTTCGACTGCAATCTCATCTTCGTAAAAACACAAGGTAGTAGAACACGCGGACAAGGAAAACACGAAGGAACCGACTTCGACAATTGTCGTGCACGAGGCTCCGGACAAGATAATAACTACGCCGAATGAAGAAAAGAAGATGCATTTTTCGAATTGTTCGAACATAACGATCAACTTCTCTTTCTTCTTTAAATACTTACATATATACCAAAAAGATTGTTTATATCTATTAGGGTGGTCCTTAAAAGGGGTATTTTTAAATTTTGATCTTGCCGACCCCCAGATCGGTTCGAAATAAAAATAAAAAAATCCTCAAATTTTTTCAGATTTTTTCTTCCACATTGAACCCTCTCCCACGGGGATTGAAGTTTTCCATTTAAAATACATGGGACTTTTCGGTCTTCGCAGTCAATATTTTATTGCGGGACTATACGCCAATCGAAAAATCTGAAATTTACACAAATTACGCTATAAACATATTACTATAAGGGAAAAAATCACCAACCCCCTACCCACAAATATTGTATATATATTATATAGATTTTCGCTTCTGAAAATAACGAGTTGAAGTTTTTCAATGTGTTTATCGGTTTTAAGCAATCAATATTTTACCATGCGACTATTTCTTTGTTAAAAAGTTTGAAACTCACACAAATTACTCTATACATGTAACACCATACGGGAAAAAATTAACAACCTTTGATAATTTTTAAAATTAATTATTCAATAAAATTATTATTATTAATTATTAAAATGATTAATTTTAGATGAATTAAATATCTCTTTTGAAAAGAATGTGATTTTTTACCGAATCTACCTTAACAGCATTAAAAAGTGATTTATCAATATATTGCATTTTGAAACATAACACGAATTTTTGTATGACTTCTCAACGGTTGAAATAATTCACGTTAAAATTCGGTTGGTTCATTCTGTCAGATAAGGCTAGTGTTTGACTGTCTGGTGTCTGTCTGGTGTCGCCAATGCTGCATAATACGTATTTTGAGGTGTTTCCATAAATTAGCTGCTTTTTTTCGATTTTGTATGGAAATGTTACTTTAACCTCATTCCGCAATGGAACTAAGGCCGGATCTGCGTCAAAACATTTATTTACTTGGTGATTTTGACACACAAATCTACGGAAACAAGTTGCCATCAAAAGGGCAAGTGCTGAATTAAATAACGAATTTTAATTATCGAAGTAGCATTTTTTTTTAAATAAAAATTTAGAAAAACGTAACAAAAAATGTCATCTTTTCTACTATTTTGTATATTTGGACCTAAGGTTTTTTTTTACAGAGCCTTGTTATGAAAAGTAGACCACATTTAACACTTTTTTTACTGCAAAATCCATATATCTTTTTGGCCTGACATTGTCAACCCTCCCCCCTCCCAAGTTTGAGGATAGGGGGTTGGTGATTTTTCCCCTTATAGTAAAATGTTTATAGCGTAATTTGTGTAAATTTCAGATTTTTCGATCGACGTATAGTCCCGCAATAAAATATTGACTGCGAAGACCGAAAAGTCCCATGTATTTTGAATGGAAAACTTCAATCCTCGTGGGGGAGGGTTAAATGTGGTAGAAAAAATCTGAAAAAAATTGAGGATTTTCTTTTTTTTATTTCGAACCGATCTAGGGGGCGGCAAGATCAAAATTTAAAAATACCCCTTTTAAGGACCACCCTAATATCTATATAATAGATATCGGAATTCAATTTCCATTAATTATAAGAAAAAAAAATGTTTCCAGTGTTTCGCTAATAAAAATGAATGTTTCTGAATAAAAATGAATAAAAAAAATGTTTCCAGTGTTTCGCTAATAAAAATGAATGTTTCTGAATAAAAATGAATAAAAAAAATGTTTCCAGTGTTTCGCTAATGAAAATGAATGTTTCTTGGAGGATTTTTTGTATCATCAACAAATTTGTACGTCTACAGTGGGGGGGTCTCGCCCCCCCCCCCAACCCCCCACCGGGCCTACGCCCCGGACTCCACCAGGGGCTTCGCCCCAGGCCCCACCAGGGCTTCGCCCCTGGAGCCCACCGGGGCCTCGCCTCGGGCCCCACCAGGGGCTTCGCCCCTGGACCCCACCTCGGCTGCGCCCTGGTGGTCGTCATTTCGGCGCAATCGGAAAAAAAGTATCGTATGCTACGCGGGATTGAAAGCGATTTTCACCTCGTGGTCGTGCTGCCCTCGCTCCGCTCGGGCAGCAAACCTCGCACTCGGTGAAAATCGCGCTCTTCCCTCCCTTGTAGCATAATGTACTATTTTAAAAAGTAGCAGTAATGTCTTAATATGATAGTTTCTCGTAAAATTCTTTCTGCCACTCGGTGCGAGAAGTGCCCACTTCTCCCACGCTCCGCTTGGCTTCGCGTGCGAGAAATCGCACTTCTCGCACGAGTGGAATAAAATTGTGTACGAAACTCGCGCGAGAAACTTTTTCGAGACGAGTGTGATTGCAGCACTCGCCTTCGGCTCGTGCCGCAAACTCATACTCGTCTCGAAAAAGTTTAATCGCACTCGTATCGTGATATACTATTTTCAAAGCAGACAATTAATTTTTATTATGTTGGATATAATTCAAGGCGTCACGTCGATACCCTGCTTAAAATGCCCGATTGAACACGATAGTAAACAAAGGATTTCGGAACCAAAAACACGATAGCTATCGTGTTTTTGGTTCCGAAATCCTTTGTTTTCTATCAAAACAAAGGATTAATCGGGCATTTTAAGCAGGGTAGCTTTCACTACCGACGGCTGGACTTCTCGAGCAATCGAGAGTTATGTATCACTGACGCTACACTACGTCATGAAAGAATTCAAACCACGAAAGTTCACGTTGGCGATGACGTTTCTTGCCGAAAGCCATACGTCAAAAAACTTGCACGACATATTGCAGGAGGCAATTGTCAAGTGGGGGCTCGACAAAGAAACAATTGTGTCGGTGTTCTTTGTAACGGACAATGCAGCCAACATTGTTGGAGCCACACGTATGGGCACTGGGTGGGTTAGAATCCCGTGCTTTGCGCATACGTTACAACTCGTCAAAGATGCCGTAAAGGTAATTTATAACAATTTTTCTTCTACAAACCTGTAACATATTTATTACGATACTTACGACGACGATATACATACATCGAATCGACTAAGCGTACCTTTTCCACTTAGGAGTCCCCCACTTTCGCATCTATTTATCGCAAGGCACAAACGATCGTCGATTACTTTGCGCGATCGTCAACGGGACAGACAAAATTCGCCAATGCTCAAAAGCATTTCACGCCTGATCAAAACGTTTTGAAATTTATTCAAAATGTAGATACGCGGTGGAACAGCCAGTACGAGACGTTCGAGAGATTGCTCACATTGAGGAAAACTTTATGTGTAGTTCTTTGCGATCGAAGTGTACGCTTCCTACGCTTCTTATGTGAAATCAGAGTTGTAAAACCCTAGAACTTTTAGAAATAAAGTTGATGGTACAATATCTTTTGAATGATTCATTAATAATGATAACATGAAGTAATTATAATATAATGTATACATTTTTAACGGCTGCAAAGAATATTTATTCTCAATGAAATTTCACGATATTTTTTATGAAAAAGTGGAGAAATGCGGTTAGTGCATTGCGAAAGTAATGGAACACCGTGCTTTTCCATTTTTTCACAATTGCTCACAATACTTTATAGCAAATGAGGCATCTATGCGGCTATTCAAAAGTTCACATGTCATTTTATAATCGCCGCAAATTATTATTATTAAATCACACCTACAAAACAAACCGTATTGTAACATTTATTTCTTATACTAATGAGCGTCTACAACACTGTCTGAAATTCTTGTAATCGGACGTTGGAGGGACGATGGCGGCTTTGACTTAGGCCACGTCCCCGAAAACGAATCCAGAGATGGATGGCGATTTCCAACGGTGTTGTTACGCCCCCGCGTTCCTGTTCGTCCAATCACGTTGCAGGTTCTTCTTTATTTCTATTATTTCACTTTATTTTTGCCGTGTGCCCATAGCTTTGGACTGTTATTCCGGTCGCCAGGTGTTTTAGCCAATTAATAAACACCAAGGTTTTTATTAAATATTAATATTCCTTTTATTGTCCACAAAATCAGTTTCACAATACATTTGGTACGTGGAGTCGAAATTGTGTAATTTTAAAACGTTTTAATTACACTATCGTAGTAAGACGGGTTCTTATTACGCTTGTATATTCTCGCGGCCGAAAGATCGCGGATTTCAAAGTTGCGACGCGACTATGGTACGGGCGGAGAATCCCTGGTAGCTCGCGGCAGAGCTTGCGCGCTGCTAAATACGGGAGCGAAGTGACCCCGGGGCCTCGCGCTTTGCCCGTTATATACCCGCGTGCGTATCCCGTCCCCCATTGTTGCTGTTTGTTAATTAACAATAGGATTTTTCTAATTTTTAAGTAGGGCCTGTATCTTATTGCAAAACCCGCATTTCACATGTTTTTTCCATAATTTGCCTTTTTGGACAAAAACTTTTTGTTTAAACAATTTCACAACATATTTTATTCAAATAATAACGTTATCTCGGTTTACTCGCCGAATTTTCGCAGTCTGTCGGAAAGAACTTAATTATTGAAAAAGTTTTTGTTTAAACAATAGGAATTGTTTATTTTTTAGTTTAGTCGATTTGGATCTTCATTTTGACAAATTGAACCAATTTTAATTGTACTCGTATTGTTCAATAAAAAGTTTTTGTTTAAACAATCTGGCTGGCCCTGTGTGGGGTTTTGAGTTATTTATATATTTTTTAAATAATTTATATAATATTTAATGACCCCCTAACTTCATTATTGTATATCTCGGCTGTTGCAATTTTCGTGGGTTGTAATAGCTTTACAAAAAAAAATCAAATGGCTGTTTCCCAGGGCCACGGACTCCTGTGATGGGTCGTTGTGACGCTGGGAATTAATTGCCGACATTATGAAGGGTTTTTTTTTTATTCCATTTAATTTTTTTTTAACCCCGCTACTCCGTGTGGATTCACGCGAGTATTTTCCATTACTCGTGTGACTATACGAGTAACTAAACAATTAATACTAAGTAAAACAAAGCGGGTACGTGGCAAAGATCCGGCCGTCAGTATTTTTCCTAAACTAACTAAATTAAGGCGAGGTAAGCATGTTTGTTTTTTATTCATCTAATCTTTTTTTCTTTTTCAGGTTCGCCCCTCCCCTTGTCATCTCTGTCTGTTATTTGTAAAGGCGAACGCTCATTTCGCGTTCCGGTACCGTTACATTCTATCAGAAAATTATGAAAAGAATCGCATTCTTTAACATATTTTATTTGTATGCAAGCCATGCCGGCGAATCTGACAAAACGTGAGTAGGAATCTGTCGGCGAGTACGTCGAGCTTCTGGAACCGGTTAAAGAAGCGACTGATTTGATGAGTGGCGATACGTACCCAGGTCTCTCGCAATACACACCGGTCGTCGAAATGCTCAAGAAAGCTGCAGTCACTGATCGTGCCGAAATGGAGACAGACGATGATGTCACCGTGGGCGACAGTGACTTGGTCAGGCCGCTTCCCGCTGCTTTAGAACGACGGTTTGCTTTAGTGACCCCCAGCAATGACCCCATGGTCTTTGCTGTGGTTTTGGATCCTCGATACAAAGACCATTTCATTCCAAGTGCAGTGAAAAAGCACGAAACAATTAAACTATTGAAATGGAAGGCTACGTTTCTCTACGGAAACAATGTTCCGGTCGCGTTCGACACAGAAAAAACTAGCCGTAGAGACGCGCCAGATATATCGTTTTCTTAGACGTAATCAACGTTGTAAATAACTGAATCTTTTAGAAATGAAGTTGATGGTACAATTTGTTTTGTAATTATTCATTAATAATGGTGACATGAAATAATTTTAATATAATATGTACATTTTTTAATGGCTATAAAGATTATTTATTGTCAACAATATTTCATGGTAATTTTCCGGAAAAATGGAGAAATGCGGTTAATGTATTACGAAAGTAATTGAGGACCGCCCTCTTCAATATTTTTTTCCCAACTGCTCGCAATTTTTAATTGAAAATGAGGAAAATGATAGGGTAGAAGTACCGGTTTTGGCCACCTTTGGTCCAGTTGTGGCCACCGAGTTCGAAAGGACAGAATTATTTGTATTGTCAAAACGAAACAAAATTGTATCGATAATCTTTATAACTTGTATGAATACTTTCGAAGTATCACCATGAAAATACAGGGAAGCAACAATTTGAAATAAATTATAGTGAAAATGGCCACAACAGGTACAGTGGCCACAACCGGTGCTTCTACCCTATCTATGCAGTTATTCAAAAGTCCACACATCATTTCGTCATTGTCGCAGGTTATTATTATGAAATCACACCTACAAAACAAATCGTACTGTAACATTTGTTTTTTAAACTAATGAGGATTTACATCTCCGATCATAACCAATCAATACAGTGGAACCTCTCATAGCGTACGAAATAGGGAGACAATGTACGCTATGTGAAGAACCAATCACGAGCCAAAACCGGTTCTAGCTTCCCCTTCCCTGACACCTCGTGCAGTGCCGTGTCTAGATTTTGTTCGTTAGATGGTCGCCCTCTCTTAAGCGCCCGTCTAACGTGCACGTGTTACGGTCCTGAATAATCCCACCCAACCAACCTACACGCTCCGCCCTCGTACGCTATGAGAGTGTACGCTATGAGAGGTTCCACTGTATTTCGTGCAATCTCCCATGAGCGAATGCCGGTATACCGCCAGATCTGCCGACGCGGTCCAGAATTGGTGTAACGTTGGCCGCCAAGACTTGTCGGGTGATACTGGCCCAGTACCATTGAATGTATCTGGTCAGTAATGTGCCAACACTAATACACAGAATTGGGTGACAATATTGGTGCAATACTGGGCTGACCAATGACACGTTATTGGCATACAAATTATTAAGATCCAAAACCGAAAGTAGACCCAATGCTGGGTGTGTACTGGGCACATATACGTCACGTTACTAGCATACATATTAGGACGGCACTAAACCAAGAGTCATGTCTGTATTGGGCATGCGCAGAGCCGACACGGGTCATGTAATAGTTTACAAATTATTCATATCTAAAACCGAAAGTCAACCCTATACTGGTTATGTACTGGACTCATACACGTTACGTTATTAGCATACATATTAGGACAGTGCTAAACCAAGAGTCATGTCTGTACTGGGCATGCGCAGAGCCGATACGTGTCACGTAGTAGTTTACAAATTATTCATATCGAAATCCGAAAGTCAACCCAATACTGGCTGTGTACTGGGCTCGTACGCGCTACGTTATTAGCATACATATTAGGACGGTACTAAACCAAGAGTCATGTCTATACTGGGCATGCGCAGGGCCGATACGTGTCACGTAGTAGTTCACAAATTATTCATATCGAAATCCGAAAGTCAACCCTATACTGGCTGTGTATTGGGCTCGTACGCGCTACGTTATTAGCATACATATTAGGACGGTACTAAACCAAGAGTCATGTCTATACTGGGCATGCGCAGAGCCGATACGTGTCACGTAGTAGTTTACAAATTATACAGGTCTAAAACCGAAAGTCAACCCAATACTGGGTGTGTACTGAGCTCATACGCATCACGTTATTAGTATACACATTAGGACGGTACTAAACCAAGAGTCATGCCTATACTGGACATGTGCAGGGTCGGCAAGTCCCAGTAAACACGGTAATGTTACGGCAATGTAACGGCTATGTAACCCAATGTAACAAATAACATCACGTGTAACTTGCATGTGACTTACGTGTAACTTACTATTTCCCACTCAGCAATGTTACCATGTTATATAACATGCGTTACGTAACTGTTACAATTGAGTTATGTTGCCCATACGTTGCGTAATGTAACTGATATGTAACAAGTAACATTTATATGTTATATAACCTGTCTTACATAATCGTTGCGACCTCGTAACGTTGCTCGTGTGTTGCACGATGTAACCACAACGTAACAGCAATTTAACCAAAAGATACATGTAACGTTGTCTCTAAGTTACATGTAAGTTATTATTTCCCACTCAGTAAAGTTATCGTGTTATGTAAGGTGTGCTATGTAATATGTGCTATGTGACATGAATTAAACAGCTACGTTACTGTTTACTTATATTGCCAAAATGTAGTCATATTGACAATACATTGACTTTTCTTTTGTGGACTGAAAGTCCACAAAAGAATATCAAGGGTTGCTAAATCGCTACCCTTGGGAATTAAAAAAATTAGCGTTTACTATTAAAAGTAAAACAAGCTTTAGGCAAATGATGCCAACCGGTTGACACCTCCGAAGAGTATCACTCCAGTGCGTATATGAAGGTGCACCGTTGCGCTGACTTATATACGTTAGCGACACGAATCGCTTGCGAGAAACGTTCGAGTCGTAGGCCATCTAGCGGACATCACATCGTTATACACATGTTACGTAACAATAACACATTTGTGACATGACTGTAACGGAACTACGATATATAATAGTTATATAAGATGTATGTTGTGAATGCTACATAACCACTGTGATATGCATGTTACGTAAACGTTACATATTTGTGCAACGTTCTAGCAATGTTACCACATTACGTAACTGTAACATGACCGGGCTATTGTTGCAGTTACATTACAGTCGTTACATACATGTTACATACTTTTCGCAACATCCTTGTTATGTTGCCATGTTACATCACTACAACATTGCGTTCCTGTCACGAAAGTGATGTCCCAATTGTTACTTGCACATTGCGTTGCGGTTTCATAACTTTTGTTATGCAACTGCAACGAAAATATGTCACATAACGGTAACATTACCTGCACATAACAAATGCAACATCACAAGTTACTCTTATGTTACATGTCCTCGACATATCACAAGGGTAACATTGTTACAATCACATGTAACTTCCAGGTTACATTGCTGTTCAGAAACGTGTTTACTGGGGTGTCACGTAGTAGTTTACAAATTATTCAGGTCTAAAACCGAAAGTCAACCCAATACTGGGTATCTACTGGCCTCATACGCAGCATGATATTATGATACACATTATGACGGTGCAGAACCAAGAGTCATGTCTGTACTGAACATATGCTGGGTTGTAATATGTCACGTCTATCGAACACAAACTGTCGAGATCTGAACTCAGGAGTCGCTTAGATACTGGGTATCGGCGGGGCTGATATGTGTTACGAATTCATGTGCGAATTATGGTATAGAGCCAGAGTTACCGACACAGTTCAGTACTGGATCGAACTCGGCGGTCAAACGTTGTTGATTAGTACTGTCACAGAATTAATGGAATACTGGCCTTATTATGAGCCATTTCTGTCGACCCGTACTTCGAAGATAAAACAGACTGTACTGAGGTGAGAGTTGTCTGAGTACTGGCCGAGGACCCGGCCGAAGCTTGTTTTCTTGTCGGTAATCTAACTTTGCCAGCATCAGTCTGACTCCCGGCTGAATATTGGGGTTGTACTGCCCCAACAATTTATTTATTACACATAAGTTTGCTCCGCATTTTCAGCGACCAAACCAGTATTTATTAGATCTTGGAATAAATCGTCTAAGGATTGTTGATAAATTAACTATATATCCTCGATGCAGTTTATGTAGAAGAAAAATGTACGGCATTCACATAGTTAGTTTGGTCTAGTGGTTAGGGTGCTCGGTTAGGTAGTTAGGTAGATAGGTAGGTCGTGAGTTCAAACCCCGCAAACATCACTTCTCGGAGAGCTTCACGAAAAAATCGTATTTGTAGGCGAAATCCTTTTTTTCTTTTTTCTAAAATCATAATATAATTCTAGTAATATTTCCAATATACTAGAATATTTTTATTATGTATTTTTATTTATTTATTATTTATTTTCTGTGTTCCAACGTATACCCTTTCGGGTTTTTACGTAACCCATCCCTTTCAACCCGTCCCTATCACTCCCTACCCGCACTTCGCTAAGCTACCTAACTTTCAATGCGTCCGCAGCCGACTTAGCTACACTGTACCGCATTTGCCGAGGGCACGGGGAAACTGCGGAAAACCCGTGCCGGTACAGACGACATTATATATTTCCGATTCTCCGGTGTATACATAAAAGAAACACAATGTTACTTAAGTGCAGACACCAGAGTCTCCGAAAAAAATGCCTCCCGCTCACTGTTTGATGCGCCAGTCGATGCACGGCTAAGCGGTCACCCAACCAAGTTATGGCCGCAAACAATGCTGCTTAACTCGTGGGACCGCCGAAGCCGCACACCGACCGCACACCTATCAGTGTCGGTTTTTTATTATGTATTTTATTTAAACAATTTTGCCTATATTAATATTGCATATCATCCTGACATTCGCCCGACCTCGGCCCGGAGTTAATGCGCAGAATGTCCCAGTACTATCAGCCAGTATAGCGCTCATACTGGGGGTCAAGTTCCGGAGTTGTCCCGGCATGGGTACTGGTATTGAGCCAGAACTGCTAACCAGTACTGTCCCGATTCCCGGTGCCAAACGATGGACCGGGGATAACATACCAACATTGTACCAGTCTCGATTATTTATTACACCAGTATCGGCCTTTCGCAGTCTGCCAGTATTGGCAACTCCGGCACCAGTATTGAGCCGAGACTCCGCCAGTCTGCAGTTCGTACATGGGCTCTTACTATTTATTTACCCATGTAAACGCGATTTCATCACACTTCTTCTAGGCGAGCCCAAGTCCAAATTGCGAAAGTTGTTTGACATGTTCCTCAATTCCGACAATGACGGTGGCAACGAGGGCGACATTGACACGGAGTTACAAACATATCTAGAGGAAAAAGTTGTCATCAGAGAAATCTCCGCGTACGATTGGTGGTTGAGAAATCGCACTCGCTTCCCGATACTAGCGCACGCAGCGCGACAATATTTGAATATTCCCGCCGCTCAAACCACGAACGAACGACTTTTTTCAACGGCCGGAAATATTGTGACCCCAAACAAGTCGCAATTGCTTTATGCTCACGTGGAACAGCTCGCGTTTTTACACGAAAAGCAGTAATCTCTCTCTGTTTTCGCGTACGGAGCGTCAAAGTCAGATATACAGACAACAACAGAATCGAAACAATCAGCCGAGAGAGATTTACAAGTGGGAACGAGCCAAGGACGCTTTAGTGACGGACAGACGTGCGAGAGGTCACGCTCCCCCGCAAATGGCGATAACGTAAGATAACGTGTGATACGCCGAGCGCCAACGTCGAGGAAACGAGGATGGAGAACGGCATCGTCTTCAACCTCAAGGAGCGGATTCACAAGAAAACCGGCGTTCCTCCCGAGCGCCAGCAGCTCCGCAACCTCAAGCTATCTGTACAAATTATACTAAATCATAGAAATAATGTATATTAACAATACATGTTACATACATGGCAAATGCCCAGGATATATAACTCAAATGTATAATACACATCGAAAATATGTAATACATATATTATGAGTATACTTCACGACTGTCGCAAAATATATGACCAAACTATACGCAATGTACATGTGCAGTACATTTAATATGTACGACAATGTAATCTATACATATACTTTGTTATATGTGTGAAGTTTACTCATAATATATATGTATATTATGTGTTTAAATGTACGTTGCATGTATCCCTAGAATATACTTTTCTACGAAAAATTAGTTATGGCACAAATACTTGAAATATACTTTTCATGTATTTAGCATGTATTTAAAATGTATAATAAGTATAGAGAAGTACATTTCAAGTATATTTTGTATATACTTTTTCAATACATCGAAAAATATATTTTTCACTATACTTTGTTTCCATGGGGGTACCTTTTGCTTCCTCAAAGAGGAAGCTTTGTTTTCGTAAAAAAAATTGTTTTCGAGATTTTTATGTCAGTGCACTCAGAATGGTCCAAAACGTCGAGAAAAGTGATTTGTACGAAATGTCTGTATGTGTGTGTGTGTATGTGCAGATTTCGTTGTTTACACGATAACTGCCGCAATTTTTGAAGAATGTTCTTCAAATTTGGTACGCTCGTTGGCTATTATAAAATACTCTATGGGATGTAGTTGACGCAAATCGGTTAGGAAATTCAGATTCTACTGCACTTTGAATATTTGTAAAAAAAAATCGTTTTCTCGCTATAACTTACGCAAATTGAGAGATATCGAGCTGCAATGTTGTAAGTAAATGGACTACCATCAAACCATGATCTGTACCAAGTTTGGCGAGAATCGATAAACTGGATCTAATGTTATTGCAATTTCCATTTTTTTTTTTTTTTCAAATGTCTGTAAGTACTTCAGCTCCTGGAAATTATGAGACATCCGATTGCGATTTCGAACGTGTAATTAAGTTTATCGATTATTAATGAAGAGTTTCGTCAAGGAAACGGTCATTATGTCGGTAAATTTCGATTTTGCGGCACGAAAAACAAAAAAAGCCGACACGAAGAAAAAAAGCTTGTTTATTTAACATTTTGGCTTCCTCATAGAGGAAGATTTGAGAAAAACGAAAATTAATGTGGAAGCAATGTGCAAAGTTCTACTTTGCAACTTTTTAAAATTTGAACAAAAGAAAACTCCGTCACAAACACTGTTACATCTCATTTTCATTAGATACAAAGTTTTGGCCTACTTTCTTAACTTTTGCGGAAGTTATCGCGAAAATCTAAATTTTTTGAAAAATTCAAAATGGTATAAAATCCGGACGACTTTACCGATCATCACCAAATTTCGTACGTAGCAGGCCTGTATGTTGTTTTTCCACTATACAACAATTCGGTTCATTTGTTAAAATACGACGTGATTTAGAGCAAAATATTTTTTTTTTCGAAAAATTCAAAATTCTATAAAATCTGAACCGCTTTACCGATTTTGTCGAAATTCAATACCATACAACATTAAACGTATCTTCCATTATGAAGAACTATTTAGCCAAATCGTCGAACTTTTACGAAAGTTAGAGCGACCACGCCCTTTTTTCAACAAATTAAAAACTACATAAAATCTTAATGACTGTATATATGTTATCAAAAATCTCGCCATTGGAAGAGGGGCAACTACTCTACTTGCGTGCCAAATTTGAGCTAGATCGCCCGAACGGTTTCTGAGTGAGAGGCGATTGAATTTTCGAGGCCCAGCACACACACACACACACGCACACACACACACACACACACATACATACGGACATTGTTTCTAAACCACTTTTCTCGACATTTTAGGTGATTCTAAGCATACTGGCATGAAAATCTCGAAAAAAATTTTTTTCATGAAAACAAAGCTTCCTCTATGAGGAAGCAAAATGGGGAACATTTTTGCAGAATTGTCTCAAATTCGGTTCACATATGGACAATCATGGACCACGTTTTGAGTATAAATTTGGCGCGGATCTGTTCAGCCGTTCAAATTTTATGGCATTTTGAATATTTTGAAAAATCTCGTTCACGCGCTGGATCGTGCAAATTACGAGGTACTGGGTTCTAATTTGGTTCACACATTGACTATCATGAACCAAGGGTTGGGTACAAATTTGAAACAATATCGGTTCAGTGGTTAAAATCTTACATTTTTATTTATTAAAAAAAAACAACCGAAAAAACCTACAAAGTAGAACCTTGCAAATTGCTTCCTCAGTATTTTCCACTTTCGACGATGGTTCCTCTATGAGGAAGCCAAAATTGATCAACATACTTCCTCACAGAGGTAGCTTCATTAAAAGCGTAAAATACTGAGGAAGCAATTTGCAAGGTTCTACTTTGCAGGTTTTTTTTATTCAATTTGGTATACGTCTATATTATTGGTATACCTTTTGATTGTCTATTTGAAGTTTGATTATCTAGTTGGTCGTTTTGATAGTCGTTTCCGGTCTTCACGGAAAAACGGCCGGTTGCAAATAACTGAAATGGTCGTTTAGACGGTCGTTTTCCGATTTTTCGTGACGAAGAAACGACTAATCAAGAATAATTTCAATGGTCGTTTTCTTGGTCGTTCGGCTCATTTCAATGGTTTCTTTTTTCGCATTTAACGAGCGGTCATTTTTCAGTCGTTTTTAGGTCGTTTCCTAGGTTGCAGGGTTTGCTAGGATTCCCATTGAGACTGACGAAACCGATCAAATGGACAAAATTCCGATTGAAAAATAATCGGTTCAAACAAGTTTCTATCGGATTTTTATCCGTTTTATTGGTTCTAATCGGATCTTTTAACCAGGGTACCGTTCGTTTGTTAGGGATTCGCCGTTTTACGATAAAACTTTTGTTGAACCTGTGGATCTTTTTTTCTCTTGCACTCGGCGCTCTCGCTAAATTTATTTGACGCGACTCTCAACCGCGCGGAGACGTCCCTGGAGCGCAAAAAGGAAACGAGTCTTTGTGAGGAAGTTCCATCTGCCCCGCTGTCACTGATAATCGTCGAGGCTTCGTCCCTTTCGCTTTCCGAAAGCGAATAGAAGTTGTCGCACCGTCGGGCATCCGGTGAATGGCTCCTCACCCACGTCCGAAAATCGAATCTATCGCTACGAGACGATCGTTTCACTACGGGCGTACGGCCCTTTATCCGGAATTGACATTTTGGGTCACCCAATCTACCACTCGCAACTCTCGATCCGAGAGAGAGAGAGAGAGAGAGAGAGAGAGAGAGAGAGAGAGAGAGAGAGAGAGAGAGAGAGAGAGAGAGAGAGAGAGAGAGAGAGAGAGAGAGAGAGAGAGAGAGAGAGAGAGAGAGAGAGAGAGAGAGAGAGAGAGAGAGAGAGAGAGAGAGAGAGAGAGAGAGAGAGAGAGAGGGAGGGAGGGAGGGAGGGAGGGAGGGAGGGAGGGAGGGAGGGAGGGAGAGCGGAAAAAGAAGAACAAAAATAGAATAAAAATCCTGGTGAGCTTGAAAGAGTTCTAAAGTTTCAATCCCACTGCGTAATCCGTTTATTCCATCGGGTTCGAGGGCGAGAGCGATGGGGTCGCGCGCGCTCGTCTGGTGCGCTGCAGAGGGCCCCGAGGCTGACGGATCTCTTTCCACTTTCCACCCTCGCGGGAAGACTGTTTTGCGCGTGAATGGGGTGACTGAGCGGGGTATATGCGATTATATAGATGCCAATGTCTGCCACGGGAGCGCGAGGCCCCTTTGCGGTTATAGACGATATAGCTGCAATTGCATCCGGGTGCATATAGGGCCTCGCTCAGCGGGGACACAGCGGAGCAGCCGTGCGCGGAATCCGTATTGGTAATTTACCGCGAGCAACTCGTTCTACCGATTCGCAAAGTCACTTTCCCAGCGTCGAGGGGACCCTCGAAAATTTCTCGAGGCCTTTCCCTCCGCTCTTCCTCCGACATTCCACTCACCGCGATTGTTATTTTAATTCTGCTTCTTTCTTTTCTTTTTTTTTGTCATTAGCCTTGCGCTTATTCGCGACACAGACGCTCGAGAGTCGCCTCTTTCTCTCTCTCTCTCTCGATCGCGCGCGCTTTCCGCGCTGTTTCTCCCTCTCGCGCGCAATCCTGTGTAGATTGCCGCGTAGTAATGCTTTTTCTTATTTCTTTTGCCGCGCCTCTTCTCTCACTTTCCCCATCCCGCTGCCCTCGCACCTCGCTTTTCTTCTTCTCCAGAGGTTTCTACTTTCCTCGCCACGCGTTCGCCCGGCTCCGTCTATCTGTCGGCGAATCTCATTAAAATTATCTCTCCGAGGGAACAACGAGGAGACCTCGTCGACTTTTCTTTAGGCGCGGACAGAATGGCAGAGGCGGGAGCGATGAGTGGATGATAAAGCGAATTCGATGTTTCGTCCGAGATGTCTCATTGTACTTATATTTTAATGGTGGAAACACATTGTTGCAAGCGAGTAATGAGCTGAAATATTATAATCGAGGAGCGGGCGCCTTTCCTTCGGTCTCTAATTGAGGCAATACTCGAAGAAGCACTCGGCACTCGGGATACAAGAACTACGAGCGAAAACGCGTTGGCGCGAGGAGAGAAATATTGGAGCGTGAGAAGCGCTTCGTCTCTCGAAGGATTTCCGAAAACCTCCGATGCTTTCTGAAGTCTGAAAATTTTATAAACTCGTTCGGAGGGCTCGAAACAATATTTACCGATATTCTCGGGGCGGCGGGCGCGCTGGTCGAGCAGTCGGGCTTTTCCGACTGGTTGGTCCGGGCGCGAGCTCGGAGAAACAAAAACCCGAGAGGTGGTAATGGGAGGGAAATGGAGAAAAAATAATGTATTCGTCTGGCGGACGTGGCGTTCGAGGCTCGTTGCTTTGCTCCACCTCCCCGAGCCCTCCGTGTCTCGTCGTCTCGCTCGTCCATCGCGCTGTAACAGCGTACAAAGCTATGACGAAGTGCCCGAGGCGCGTTGAATATTTCATGGAGTAGCCGCACCATGGAAAACCACGGCATCCCCTTCGTGCGTCGCGCGCGGCTTTCACTATAGGCTCCACTGTAGCGGTGCGTATAACTAGCACCCTGTGGCAGCCTTCGGGTATGCAATTCACGCGACCCAGCGATTGGCACTCAAAGAAAAGACTCGTCATACACATTACAAAAACACACGCGTTGACACCTCGACGCGGTCACTGGGAGAGTAGCAATTTTTCTCCTTGTACTCTTAAATAATATAAAAAGATTGATTTCGCTGTAACATTTGAAAATGAAATGAAATGCGTTGTGATTATCTAAAAATGCTAAGGCTCGGCTGCAAATTCCTTTGGTGTTTAAGGGATCATCTCAGTGTGACCCGTCGGAAAATCACTGATTTTCGCGACTTATTTTTTAATGGTTAGCATAAACTAATCGATCTGGTTTTTTTTTGGTACAAATCAAGGCACTAATGAAGAATACGCAATGATTTTTATAAGTTGATTTACTTATTGTTTAATATTGTTAAAAATGATTGAAAAATCCGGTTAAAAAAGACCCTATACACTGAGAAAAAAAAAATTAGTTGAGCCAACTAAACGAGGGTTTGCGGGCCGCGAAGTAAATATATGGTGAATTGGACTGTATATTTGGTTGAACGAACCAACGCCTAGTTGAAATCAAATTTTTCTTAATTCACAATATCTATTATTTCGTTCACGGTACGAAATATTTACTTCGCGGCCCGCAAACCCTCGTTTAGTTGGCTCAACCAATTTTTTTTCTCAGTGTATGGCGTCGAGTTTTGCGGCCTTAATCCTGTTCTGAAACAAAAAATTCAAAAAAATGATTAATCTATAGGAAAGTCGCTATCGTCCTATGGAGGCTTTTTTTTACAAAATGGCGGCGGTTAGACCAAAAAGTGCTTCGCGCTCCAACATCTTTAAAAGCCATGAAGGCAAAAAAAAAGTGCGACAGTAAGCAGTAAGAAACGGAAATTAAGGTAAAAAAAAGATCTCAATTTTTCATTATTTTTATTTTTATCGAGGTCAGAAATACATACTGTTGAAGTAAAAAATAATGAAAAATATACATTTTTTCTTCCTTAATTTCCTAAAAAATAGGCGCGTTTTCCGCATATATAGGAGGTGCATATATTGAGATCAGAGTACTTATTATTACAGTAAAAAAATTAAATTTGAATAATTTTTTTACATACCCTAGTGTTTAGCCTCCTCTTACGTAAAATATATTTCAAAAAAAATGTTGTCGGAGTTGAAATGTTGAATCCGAAGACTATTGAATTTTATCGGTAGAAAGTTACCATCGCCCTCATAAACCCGCGATATTTATGACCAAGAGTTATTCCCATTGACCGTTGAAGCGTTAAGAATGCAAATTAAAAAACTTTCCGTGCCTCACTTTTTTTTTTTTTTCTCGTCTGTCAGTAAAGTACACTTCACAAACTGTATTAATTGCAGATTGTCAATGACTGCACAGCGGCTTTCCGGAGCTTCGCCGACCACCTCGGCCACACGGACGTCCAGCGCGCGCAGCACCATACGAAGTAGCTGTCGGAGAATTTGCAATTCCCCGAAGGGACGAGTTCGCCGACGGGTGAGAGGCCTGGGTATGGACACTCGTGACGTCGGAGTGGCGATGATGTAGCGAATTTTCGAAAATTCCAACCCTTGGACGGTGGCGCGCCGGAGTTTCACGTCGCGTCGCAATAAGCTCTCTCTCGTCGTGATACGTATCGCCGGGGGGGGGGGGGGGGGGGGGGATGGTTGATGCTGCGCGGCGCGGTGCTCGCACGACGAGGGTGGTAAGCTCTCCCGTCATACATATCGCAATGGGGCGCTGCTTCTGCCTCGGTTACCTCGCGGAATTGCGATTGGGCGCATATCAAATTTCCAGGCGGGGCGCCCGCGGGGGGTCCGCGCGTACGTCTCGACTTCACGTAGAGAGAGAGTCGAGCCTCGGCGATGCCAGCGAGGGATTAGGCCTCCGCGTTATTATTCCCTTGTCTGCCGCGCTCACCCTTTTCGTTCCCGACGGATCAAACGTCGAAATTTTGCGTGCAATTCTTCCCCCTCTCTGCCCCCCCCCCCCCCCCCGGCCGCCCGCTGCTAATCCTCAGACTGACGTGTATAACCGCCACCGGGAATAGTGATCACCGTTCTGCGTCCTCTCGCAGACGACTCTCGCGTCTATGTTTTTGCGTAAGTCGCGGCTTAAAAGTTAGACCATATATTTCAGGGCGACGAGCGGCGGCGCCCGGCAAGTTTAAAGCAGTATGAGCGGTACAAGGCAGTCCCGCCAAACGTGAGTTTCAAAGAAAATTTCGGACCCCTCTCGATGGGATAAAAATCTGAAAAAAATCAAGCACGTTCAAGGTGTTGAAAAGTTTTATTTTCCATAATAATCATTTTTAAATGTTATTAACAGATTAATTAAAAAATTAATTATTCACCAATTTACCCGCCACCCCAACTTTTTTTCTGATGAAAATTATTCATTCATTTTTCTGAATACGGATGAATTTTTCCAGAATTTTGTCTAAATTTTTAAATGAGGTTTTCGCCCCTCTTTTTTTTTAACGCAATTTAGAAAAATTATACAAAATTCTGAAAAAATTCATACGTCATATTCAGAAATATGAATGAATAATTTTCATCAGAAAAAAAAGTTGGATTACTGGGTAAATTGTTGAACAATTCATTTTTACATTTATTCGTTAATAACATTTTGGAATTATTATTATGCAAAATTAATCTTTTCGGTACCTTCAACGTGGTTGATTTTTTTCAGATTTTTATCCCATTGAGAAGTGTTCGAAGTATTCTCTGAAGGTCACGTTTGGCGGGACTGTACAACTCGTACTACCTTAAGCAGAGGGAGTTCCGCTACAGTCGCGCTTTTTCAACTTTGTTATCGAACTTTCTCGCCGCGTGTACCGACTATGTAGTCTTCGCGTCGTCTTTATTCTCCGCGTGGTGCACGCCGCACATATAGCCGCGCCGCGGATTTTCTCGCCCAACCCCCTCCCCCCCCTGGCCAGGGTTTTTTTTCCCCTCGCGTCCCCCGCCTCGTACACGCAGAGTCGACAAACCCTAATAAACCGGCGAGACACTCGTAATTGATGAATTGTCGCGCTTTGATTTTCTTTTGTAATCTCTTGCTTGTTGAACTCGCGCTCCGTCCGCGTTCGTTTAGGGTCAGCGGAGCTGTTGTTTTCAACAATATGCGTTTTATCATCGGTCTATTCGGAAAACGGGAAAAATATGAGAAAAAAGCCGTTGTTCGTTTGCGTTTTAATATCCATTCTCTAACGCATTGAACGAACTTTCGCAACGTTTATTCGCGAGAGAAAAATCGATGGCGGTGTCTGGGCGCGAGATAGGTGTTCCAAAAAATTGTTCACAGTTTACCGGCGCGCACCACTCGCCGCATGCGGGTGCTTTGTTTGAAGTGCTAGTGGCGAGAGGTGAGCTGAACAAACAAAAAAAAAACAAAACAAAAAAATTTGGATAGGAAATAAAAATAAAAAAGTAAAAAAAAAGAAGAAAGCATCGCCAAGCATATCACGGACAGTGAAAGAGTCTCGTTTACTATAGTTGACGCATACCTCTTTCGCGTACACGACGTCAAAATGATGGATGAATACGAATTGCAAATACCTGACGACACCTCACGGTGACGAATCTATTACTGTATCGTGCGCGCATCGGTACAGGGCGGTTCAGAAACAAGACGGCTCGATGTATCGTTCGCGATATACGCTCCGAGCAATCTTACGCGTATCATGCAAATTGTAGAGTTTAAGGTAGTCCTTCCGGCCAATACTCATCTCGCATAAATTTGAGGAATATGAGAGAAAATTGTAAACACTTCCCACAGTAAAGATAGTGAAAAGATTAATTTTGCATAATAATAATTCGAAAATGTTATTAACAAAATGATGAAAAAAAATGGTTTAACAAATATTTCGATGACCGAAGTTTTTTTCATGAAAATGATTTCTTCGTTTTTCTGAATACGTATGAATTTTTCAGATTTTAGAGTTCACTTTGAATTTTGTGCGTTTTTTATGAGGAAAATATGAGGAAATTCAAAGTGAACTCTAAAATCTGAAAAAGTCATACGTATTCAGAAAAATGGGGAAATCATTTTCATGAAAAAAAACTTGGGTCGTCGAAATATTTGTTAAACCATTTTTCTTTCATCAATTTGTTAATAAAAGTTTTCAATTGTTATTATACACAATTAATCTTTTCAGTACCTTTAATGGGCATGGATTTTTTCAGATTTGTATACCATCGAGAAGTGTTTGCAATTCTCGATCATGCGATATTCCTCGAATTCATGCGAAATGAATATTGGTCGCAAGGACTACCTTAAGATGTATCGTTGCATCGACTATTAGATAGATCTTCAAATTTGTATATACATTTCCGATTATGTGATCAATTTTGCTATTGTAAAAACTCATAAGCTCTTACAGACTTTTTTTTGTTGTTGTTTTTTATAAATGCGATGTCGAAATATACACTCAGCAAAAAAATTAAGGGAACAGTTGAATTTTACCTTTTTTTCATTGATTTTTGAAGCGCTGTAATTTTGTGAAAAATGGTCGAATCGTAATAAAACAAAATGCGTTTTAAAGCTTGATATCTCTAGTTTGAAAATCTTTTCAGTGATTTTTTTTTAAAGCGACATGCTCGGCATGAACCTAAGGAAAAGCGGGAAGAGATTTTTTTTTTAATTTTTGTCGTTTTCAAAATCGTCCACGGGCACAAAAAAAATTATTGTGGCTTTACCAATACTGGGGTCCTTTAGCCTGGTTCTTTAGCTTTAAAATGGTCTCTTGCGAATCTCTTCGCAAGGTACGACCATTTGTTGCTGAGATATTGGCATTCAAAGAAAAAAGGAGCTTTTTTATTAGATAAGCAATATCTCATAAACTAATGATCGCACAGCGAGCTAAAGGTGGGTTTTGTAAACTGGAAGAAATGCTCTAAAAGAACCTTCTGGTACTTTTGAGATTTTATTTTTTTTTGTAACCTTAATATTGATTTTAAAAAGAAAAAAAACTGAACTTTTTTCCCGTTTTGGAAAATCCACGTCAACTTGGCAGATATTGCGATAATGACTCATGTTTCTAGGGTTTTTTTCACTTCAATACATGCCCAACGACCCACCACCCCCCCCCCCCCCTGCCCCAGATTTAAAAATTGATCTGCTGAACCGTTATTTTTTACCGAAGCGTCAAAGTTTTATAAAAAATTAAAGGAACGCTCATTGTTCCTTAAATGGCAATTAATGATGATTAAAATTTTAAAAAGACTTTTCCGCTGTTTTCCTCGCGGTTTCGCAATAACAACTCTTTTAATCTTTGAAAAAGAAAAAAAATGTTATAATTTTGAATTTTTCAAAAATAAAAAAAATAAAAATTCGATTGAATTAAAAATTCAATTTTTTAAAAATTAATGTTAAAAAAGATTTTTTTTTCAAAATTTTGATTTTTTTATAAAAATAAAAAAAATCAAAATTCAATTGAAATCAAAATTCAATTGAAATCAAAATTCAATTGAAATCAAAATTCAATTGAAACCAAATTCCATTGAAATCAAAATTCAATTGAAATCAAAATTCAATTGAAATCAAAATTCAATTGAAATCAAAATTCAATTGAAATCAAAATTCAATTGAAATCAAAATTCAATTGAAATCAAAATTCAATTGAAATCAAAATTCAATTGAATTCAGAGTGTTTTTTAAATTAAAGTTAAAAAGAAAAAAATTCAACATTTTCGAAATTTTTAAAAATTCAAAAAACCAAAGTACAATTGAAATAAAAAATTTAATTTTTTTTAAATTAAGGTTAAAAAAGAAAAAAAATCAAGTTTGATTTTTGTTGAATAAAAATAAAAAAGTTAAAATTCAATTGAATTCAGAAATTTCATTTTTTTTAATTAAGGTTAAAAAAGAAAAAAAATTCAAAATTTTCAAATTTTTTTCTTTTTCAAAGATTAAAAGAGTTGTTATTGCAAAACCGCGAGGAAAACAACGGAAAAGTCTTTTTAAAATTTTAATCATCATTAATTGCCATTTAAGGAACAATGAGCGTTCCTTCAATTTTTTATAAAACTTTGACGCTTCGGTAAAAAATAACGGTTCAGCAGATCAATTTTTAAATCTTGGGGGGTCGTTGGGCATGTATTGAAGTGAAAAAAACCCTGGAAACATGAGTCATTATCGCAATATCTGCCAAGTTGACGTGGATTTTCCAAAACGGGAAGAAAGTTAATTTTTTTTGTCTTTTTCAAAGCAATATTAAGGTTAAAAAAAAAATTCAAAAGTACCAGAAGATTCTTTTAGAGCATTTCTTCCAGTTTACAAAACCCACCTTTCGCTCGCTGTGCGATCATTAGTTCATGAGATATTGCTTATCTACGAAAAAGCTCCTTTTTTCTTTGAATGCCAATATCGCAGCAACAAATGGTCGTACAGAGATCCGCAAGAGACCATATTAAAGCTAAAGAACCAGGCTAAAGGACCCCAGTATTGATAAAGCCACAACAATTTTTGTTGTGCCCGTGGACGATTTTGAAAACGACAAAAATTTTGAAAAAAAATTCTTCCCGCTTTTCCTTAGGTTCATGCCGAGCGTGTTTCTTTTAAAAAAAATTACTAAAAAGATTTTCAAACTAGAGATATCAAGCTTTAAAACGCATTTTGTTTTATTACGATTCGACCATTTTTCACAAAATTACAGCGCTTCAAAAATCAATGAAAAAAAGGTAAAATTCAACTGTTCCCTTAATTTCTTTGCTGAGTGTATATGCGTTTTTACACGACGCTTTGTAGGCAAACGGTTCGATTCGTACTTTCATAATATTATTTGCACATTCCGCAATTAGATAGCGCCGAGAATAAAAGTTCTATTGGTGCTTGAAAGCTTAAACATTATAATAAACTTTTTGTTTATCATAATTTTGCAGTGGAATTGTAAGATAAAGTTTGAAAAACTACGACATCCGAGACATACTGGCACCCACGATGAAACGCCGAGATTCGTTTTCAAACGCCGCATAAGTGATTAGGTACGCAGACGTTGATTAGGTTCGTACATCGGACCAGAAATACCAGAATTCACTCGTTAGTTAGATACCTGTCAGTCATATTTCATAACAAAATAAGAATTAAAATGATTAAAATTCTCGTACCTAACCAGTCACATAAACGGGTAATGACAGCTGATAAGACAATAATGAAATCAGCAACGATATGCATTTTGTTTGATGTGAAAAAGTATTGTATTGAAACCTTAGCATTCGCATGCCCATTCGGTACTATAATTATAAAAATGATGTTTCTGGTATCAGAATCATAAGTTGTTCTTCCAACTGCCTCGTAAAGAGATTGGTAATTTGACTTCCATGCAGCGATACACCCGCCTTTCACTTGTGTTTTTATCTACAGTTAAACAGCTTATTTATATCAACAGACGAAAAATGTAAAATGAGTGTGTGTCGCAGTTTTCCCCGAGGGGGCTCGACTATCGCTCGGCACCTGTCGCAACCGATAGAGAATTCCGTGGCCGGTTCATAGGTGGAACCGGGGTGGAATCGACGGAGCGTGCAATTTATGTTTATCGTCGCGGGAAGCGGCGAGGGAGGAGCTCTCGAACGCTCTCGATTTCGCATTGAAATAACTTACCGGATCAGACGCTCGATATTACCTATGCGGAAAACGATTACATCGATCGACGGACGTGAGCGCGCGCGCGACCGCGGTTACCGCCACGCTCGCTTCTCCCGGTGCCCCACGGTTTGCACCCTCGTCGTGCTTCTTCCGCACACAGGCGAGAGGCGAGTATAGATCTCCGCTTCGCGGTTGGCCCGGCCGAAGCCGGCCACAGCGTGGCACGGATTTCTCACTGCTGCGGAAAAAAGTTGCCAAGACCGGGGAGCGCGCGAGAGGGAATTTCAAATTTTTCTCCAGAATCGCTTTGGGAACTCGAATTTCCCGGAGATACCGAGTATGAAAATTCTTTCGCGCGAACTCGAGCGGCCGAGCAGGGTAAAAAGTATCATAGTCGAGTTAGGACGCTCGCCGCAGATAAGTTCGCTTCTTGTCCCAGGGCTTCGCTCCCTGTTTCTCCTCGCTCAGCTCGATTTCCTCGCCAACTTCTTTTCACCTCTCCCTCCACCCGTTCCCATTTTTCTCCTTTACCGTTTATTGTCTTGACTCTGGAACGAAATTTCCGGTATATTCATTCAATCTCCCAGAAGCTTACGCGAAGAAATCTATGGCCAGCGTCGCACGGACGCGAAAATATAGGATGTATGCCGCCGTCTTATTCGACCATCTTTGACTCCCGCGCTGCGGCAGATACGGCACAAGGAGACAGATCGGAAACGTTGTCGCTGGGATATTCTAGCCGAGCGACGGGAGGAAACAGCGTCCTCGTGATGCGCGATAGAGAGAGAGAGAGAGAGAGAGAGACAGACAGACAGAATCGCGCAGTAGTATGAGGTTTCCAAGATATTCTTGCCTCGGGGAACGCGCCGTTATTGCTTCGAGTCGAACAGTTCGCCGTTCTTTGACGACGACCGTGAATCTCCGCAAGCAGCTATCGCTGCTCGACGGCTTTTACACGTAATATCCCCCATGGAAAAAAAAGCATACTTGGAATTATCATTTTTATATATCCATGGATATATAGGAAATTCATACTATATATTATTTATATATGATATTATATATCCGAGATATAACACTTTTTGCCGCTTTATATATTGTTAATTTATATCAAACATATAAAGACAATACATACCGAATGTAACCTTTTTGTATACCAAAAATATAATTAAAATATTATTGGCATACAGTTCAATACATTTCTTATATACAATCACATATATATGATTTTATTATTTCATGTCTTCAGAATATATAAATTATATATCTGGAACCTATAAAAAATGCATTTATGTTAGATACGTGGTATATAAAAAATATAGTCGATAAAAAACTAAAAATATGTAAAACAGTAATGATATGGAATATGAAAAATATTGCATATCAAATATATATTGTTGATATATTTACTATATATCACTAATGTATCTCTCTATATAATAAAAAATATCAGGCCGAGGTCAAATGACACCCAAGACATCCATAGCAACCGTTACTTGGCAACCATTCCCACGGCAACCGTTACCATGGCAACCATTATCATAGCAGCCGTTACCATGGCAACCATTACCGTAGCAACCGCTACCTTGGCAACCATTACCAGAGCAACCATACCATGGCTTCATTGCCAAGGTAACTCACGGCAAAGCGAGCGCGCGAGCCGTATAACCCTCTAGTATTCTATAGATTTATTGTTTATGGAGAATATATTCTCTGTGTACTTCCTATGTATAGAAACTATATTTTTCATCCATCCACTATATACAGAGATTCTACGTTTCATAGACGCGGAATATATCCAGAATATATACTTCATACATCCATTATATATCAGTCGGATATATATCAGACATACAGAGGATATAGATGATGTTGAAGTTTGCATCGTTGGAATACAACGAAATTCAGACAAAAAAAGTGATTCTAATTAACTCAAATGATGAAAGTAGGTATAAAAAATCATCATAGAAACTAATTGATACGATGACTTTTTATACCTAATTAAATCATTTGGATTAATTAGAATTAATGTTGTTTTCTGAATTTCGTTGCTTTCCAACGATGCAAACTTCAACATCATGGATATAGAACTTTTTGCCGGTATATATAGCGTACCTAAATTATATATCCATGTATATATCTGAAGTATACTTTATTTCCATGGGGGATCGTTACCCCCGTCCGCGCCCGTTCCACCTCCCCCCCGTCTTCGGCCCCCGCGAAATCTTAATCCTCGAATTTATTCGGAAAACATATATATATAACCGCCCCATATTTCTTATCGTACCTCGAATCGAACAAGCTCGAACGAGCGTGGAAAAGTTTAATCGCGATCCTCGGCGGGGTGGGTAGTGAAAATGACGAGATTCCGGGGCAGTAGAGACGGCAGAATCGATCTCGTTTATCGAGATTAGCCGGGCAGAAGCGCGGAGAGCGGGAGAAAGAGCTTTGGTGACGCGGAGAAAGAGAAAGAAAGAGCGGCACGTACGTTGCCTCCCGCAAGAGTCAGCGAGCCCCATATCGAGAGAGAGAGAGAGAGAGAGAGAGAGAGAGAGAGAGAGAGAGAGAGAGAGAGAGAGAGAGAGAGAGAGAGAGAGGCGCAAGAGAAGAACCGTTCGAACTAGATTAACTCGCGGACGGGGAAATCCGCAGGGTCGTTCGACTATACAGACGCAGCTCTGTGCGCGGTGCGCGCGAGAGCCCCGCGAACGCGGTCGAGGAAAACTTTTATGAGGTCAAGTATACAGCATTTATTTCGAGGTAGTTTGCCAGCGCAGGGGGCGTTATATAGCGCGTGGCGGTGGATATCCGTACTTGGCGGCGCGAGCTACCTTGAAATAAAGTGAACTGAGTGGGCCCCGGTCGGTGGCTCGTAAATATTCGTAGGCAAGATTGGCCGATAAATTTTGCAAAGTTTCCCCGGTCGCTAGCATTTTAATGGGGCGCTTTTGCCGGCGCGCCGGTCCCGCGGGTTCCTCCCTCGTCTCCTTCCTCTCTTCGAGAGCAGCAGCACGGCTTTCCGCGCGCGCTTATTTTCGCGTGCGATATAGAGAAGGTGTAAGTATACGGCGACACTGTTCTTGCTCCCGTTGCTTCTGATACACGCCGGGTAACTCGGTGTAGTTTTCGCGTCGCTCGCGCTGCACCGGTTCCCGCTCGCGCCCGTGGGAGAGATCAACCGGGACACGGAAACCCTCTTCGCACTCTCCTGAGTACAGATAAATTCCCGAAAGCGCTCGGCCATGTAGAATGCAAGTGCATAACGGACAGCTACGAGTTACATCGAGTCTCTTGCCGGGCGCATGGAAGAGTCAAACTCAAAGTATCTGTCACTCGGCAGAAGCTGCGAGGAAACTTCGACCCTCGTCTTCCTGCCACGAGTCACGAGACCCATGAGAGATTTCTTTTTTTTTCATTCGCAACGGCTAGTTAAAGTTGAAATAAATTACCGGCCTCGCGAACGCGGCTTTTTACACTTTTTTTTCTACCTCTGCGAGTCCAATTGAGTCATTTCCAATTCGCGAAAATTTACTTCCACGCGAGCGGACACGAAAAACGAGGCCTTTTTGATGTTTTTGATGCTTTTGAAATCGCGCTCAATCGTTATTGAGCTATATGGCCGCAGAGCTATCAATGTGCCGGATTAAAAGATCTCGTTATCGCGCCGGTTGAGCTATTGAGTGTTGATACTGCGGGCTCTCGGAATGAGACCGCAGGGCCAATGAACAATTCAAATTCCATAAACACACAACACTCCGAGCGGGCACTTTATCTTCGTTGGAAAATAAATGTATATAATAACATTTTTAAACCGGCAATCGGATGAAATTTATGTGTAATGCAAAAAATGTTGAAACACCGACAGCAGTGGGCGTGCGGTCGGTGCATGACTTCGGCGATTTACCGTATTTAAGATAGTCCTTGAGGCTAGTGTCCAGTTCGCATAAATTCGAGAAATGAGAGAGAATTGCGAACACTTCTCGACACTCTAAAAATCTGAAAAAATGCGTGCACGTTATAGGTACTGATGAGATTAATTTTGCATAATAATAATTCTAAAATGTTATTAACAAATTCATGAAAAAAAGAATTGTTTCACAAATATTTCGATGACCCATCTTTTTTTTAATGAAAATGTTTCGTTAATTTTTCCGAATTCGTATGAATTTTTCCAGATTTTAGAGTTCACTTTGAATTTTTACATATTTTCCCCATAAAAAACGCACAAAATTCAAAGTGAACTCTAAAATCTGAAAAAATTCATTCGTATTCAGAAAAACGAAGGAATCACCTTCATGAAAAAAACTTGAGTCATAGAAATATTTGTTAAACTATTTTTTTTTTTTTTTTCATCAATTTGTTAATAACATTTCCGAATTATTATTATTCAAAATTAATCTTTTCAGTACATTTAATGTGCATCAATTTTTTCAGATTTTTATACCATCGAGAAGTCTTTGCAATTCTCATTCATATTCCTCGAATTTATGCGAAATTAATATTAGACGCAAGGACTACCTTAAGCAGCTCGACTCGCGGTCGGTTCTTGGATGGGTGACCGCTCAGCCATGGACTGATGATTTGCGCGTCAACCGTTGAGCGGGGGGCAATTTTTCTGAGTTTCCGATGTACATTTCTGAGTTTTTCTTCACAGAAAAAACGACCAGTTACAAATGATTGAAATGATCGTTTCGACGGTCGTTTTCCGATTTTTCGTGACGAAGAAACGACTAAACAAGAATAATTTTAATGGTCTTTTTCTTGGTCATTCGGCTCATTTCAATGTTTTTTTTTTTTTCTTTTTTTTCATTTAACGACCGGTCGTTTTTTTGTCGTTCGGCCGGTCGCTGGATCTGCTGGGGTTATGTGACGATTGACGAAAGTCAATCACACATGTCAATTTTTTTCATCGATAATTAACAACTTCTATAAAGACTAGATAACGAAAATTACGGAATGAATGGGGATCAAGGGGAGGTGGGGGCAGGGGGGAGGAGGGGGAACGTAAAAGCCTAAAGAAGGCATACGTAGGAATAAAATTAAAAAAAAACGAAAATAAAAAAAATACAAAAAATATTCAACCGATAATTCGGCAGAGCTTCTACGAAACTTATGACAAACCGTCCTCTAATTTTCTTCTCCGCTCGTTGTGCGCCGTACACTCGTCGATCACACACGTTTCGTACATAACGTACACATATATATCCATTAATTCCATAAACGAGGAACGTGCCGCGGAGGAGGCTATAATTCTGAAGCGGCGAAGGGGCTTTCGGCGGGGGATGCGCGGGGGGAGTGGAAGAGGGATGACAGGGATGTCCGGCCCCGCGTGCGGCGATGCCGTTGGTCACCGCGTGTACCGACAAATATCGCGTTCGACGCGTGTTCCACTGTCGGACGCCGATCGATCGGCAAATTTCCACTGTTCGCTCGACCCCCGGCCCCCTCCCCCACACACCCGATACCGCCATAGTACTCACGACGTGGGTCGTCTGTTTCGCGATGAGAGCGGGAGGAGGGGTTTTCGCGGGCGCCCTCGCTGCACTCCGCGGTAGTACATAGATTACCCTAGACAGTCGGACCCACACTCCCGAAATTCGTCAGCATATCATTAATACGTCGCCGGTGTACGTACATACGTTACCTCCGGTCGTGTCGACAATGCGCGCCCGTTGGTTACGTTAACTTCGTTTCGACTCGTCGAATGCTCCGCGAAATTTACGACTACGAATTCGCGCACAGTGTCCACAGTGCCAGTGCAATCGAAATCGTTTCGTAGGCGTATATATAGCTACATATATATATAAGGGAGGTGCGGGCAAAATGGGACGCGTAAGCGAAAAATGGTTTTATGACGAAAACAAAAGTGTACTTCGATTGCTTTTGATCCAAAAATTCGATTCCAACCGTCAATTTTGAGTGTCGGCAAAAAAAAAAGTGCGGGCAAAATGGGACGAACCCCCAAAATCGGGAATTCGTGTTTTTTTGTACTCGGTGATACTCCTTAATGCTTATTTCGCAAAAAAAAAATTGTAAAAAAAAAAATGTTTTCAAAGTGTCTTTTCAAAAGCCGGATTGCTTAAAAATCTTTATATTCCGCTGACATGCGTTGAATTGTGTCGTATAGACGCGATTTTCACGAAATGGGGATCCGTCCTATTTTGCCCGCACACATATCTGGAACTGAAAAAATAGCTGTCCCATTTTGCCCGCGCGTCCCATTTTGCCCACACCTCCCTTATATATATATTACTGCCCTCCCGCATTCGATTACAATAGTATATGGCGCCATATATACAGGGTGATTCAGAATCCCCGCACCAAACGAGTCCCGGAAGTCCGAAATGGTTCCAGGAATGCCTGTGCAAAGTTTGAGATTTTTATTCCCAGTACTTTTTTAATGAGAGCCGATATATAACGACCCAATCTCAACTTTCTCTTAATTCGCCCTTAATTTACTCTCAACTTTCTCTTAATTCGTACTCAAGTTGAGAGTAAGTTAAGGACAAGTTGAGGGGATGTTGAGGGCAAGTTGAGAGTAAATTGAGGAAGAACTTACTCTGAACTTACTCTCAACTTGCCCTCAACTTACTCTCAACTTGAGTAGGAATTAAAAGAAAGTTGAGAGTAAATTAAGGGCGAATTAAGAGAAAGTTGAGATTGGCCGTCATAAGAAATCAGCTCGCATTCAAAAAGTACGGGGAATAAAAATCTCAAATATTGCAAACGCGTTCCTGGCATCATTTCGGACTTCCAGGACTCGTTTGGTGCGGGGATTCTGGATCACCCTGTATATATATATATATATATATATGGCGCCATATACTATTGTAATCGAATGCGGGAGGGCAGTGCTGACACAGCGCTCACCGCACTCGAACGAGAAATATTGTCGACGAATTTGGAGCACCGGTACGCGCGAATCAGTCCCGATGATTTAATCTACGTTACGGTATTATTTATCGAGCGCTTTTGCGACGGAGAGGCCGGTAGATTCATTGCAGTCGATTCTGAAACGTCTGTGTCTCTCTGTATAATGACGGTAATTTTCGGTTCGCAGGTGCCGAGAGCGGGGCGCGTCTTGCCGCGCAGTCCGAGATGCAACACGAGAGACGGGGAATCGCAATGCCAAACGCGAACCAATTAAGCCTCGGTGGTATACGGCGCGCATTCATTACCAATTTCCCGCTCTGCCTCGCCGCGAGATCCCCGTACGTCGTCTATGCGCCCAGAAACGCCTCCATTAATTCACGATCAAGGAGCTCTCGTGGCGCTACGCGAGACTGCACGGGAATTCCAGATGCATTGCCTTCAATGTACCGCCGGTCGATTAACGAGCTACCGTTGATATTCAAACGCCGCCAAGTCGACGACTGGCGTCGTCTCATTATACCGTCTTGGTAATTACCTGATAAGAAACTCGAGTGCCGCGTAATCGTGACAAACCTCTATCGCTGAACTTTCCGCGTAGAATTTAGCGTACCGCTTATCCCGAACTCGCGGCCGTTCTCGATTTAACGCAAACTTCGACAGTTATAAGTATAGCAAATTTACGATAAGGAATATAATTCCGTGTCAAAGAAGAATTTAATTAAGTCTATTACGACGAATGAAAATTGGACTGTGAATAGAATTCTTCTAGGCGGAATACAAGTAACGGACTTATTAAATTCTTAAGCTTTGAAATTTCCGCCGAGATTGATCGTCGAAAAGGTCTCAAACGCGCGCTGAAAGTTTCGTCCAGTTTTGCAGGATTAATGAGACGTTTTTTTTCTCTCATTACTATCAACCTTATTAGAATCCTTTTAGAGGGAAAGCGCACAATGGAACTTGTGTACCCAGCGATAATTGATTCTTTAAATTATTTTCATTTATGCCGCGACGAAAGAGAGTGATTAATTATTCGCCAATCTCGCCGGTCCTCTGTTCGCTTCTCTCTTTCACTCTCTCTCTCTCTCTCTCCCTCTCTCTCTCTCTCTCTCTCTCTCTCTCTCTCTCTCTCTCTCTCTCTCTCTCTCTCTCTCTCTCTCTCTCTCTCTCTCTCGCTCCCTTTAGCGATTAATTCACTGGAACGAGTTCCCGCAGTACTATAGTGGAATTGGAGTAGGCGCTGCCAAGTTTCGTGTGTACTCGGGACAACGAGGTCCGCGAAACGCGCCAGCACGGAAAACAGAGTGGAATATTTAAAGAGACTCGGGCGTAGAGGAAAAGGGGGAGGCAGCGGAGGATGGGGACAGAGAGGGCGTGAGAGAGGGGAAAAAGCGGTGCAAGGAGGTGAAAGGAGCGAGGCCGCGAGCCTTCCGGCTGCTTCTGCCGGGGTGTCTCGAGGGCCACGAAGGATTTCCTCTTAAATTCCTCGTTCCTCGAGGACGACGGACCTTACCGCGTTCTCGCGCGAAATCTCCTTCCGGTCGTTCGTCCGTTTTCTTAACCAGAAAACGAGACGAGCACGTACCTCGTTAGTGAATCATTAGCAACTCTTACCGGACGACGGATGCCAAAATCGGTGCTCCGCAGTCGGCGCTGACGCCCTTCTCTTTGTCTTTTCCGGTACACGGAGAGAAGGATCTAGCAAAAATTACCAAGTCATCTGCTAGAAATTGCCAATGTAACGTGGTACATCAGCGCCAGCACCGGCGATATGCGAAAAATTCACAGGCGCTATAGAAATTTTTACTCGAATAATAAGGTAATTTTGCAACACCCACCTCACGGTCTTCTGCAAATAAACATTTGCGAAATTAATGTTTAATAATTTGGACGAAATCTGCCCAAATTTAATAGGCACTCATGTACATTTTTGCAAAACGTGAGTACCTAAAAAAGCATGAAACACTGATTGACCGGCATTATATACTGATAAATAACCTTCAAGTTACTGTACGATTGTGTTGCGTCGTTTTGTATACGCGCGAAAGGTTAGGAGGTTAGGACTCGTCAGCTTTGACAAGTGCGAACTGCAATTTCTGGTAAAAATTACCAACGATTTCTGGTAAAAATTATCAATTTTCCACCAAATTTTATACCTTCTAGCAAAAAATGTTTTATCATCTCGCAAAAATGATCACGGCCTAAATGACCAGTGGGGCTCGGTAGAACTTATCGAGGTTTACGTTAAAGTTCGCTAGAGTGGCGTGATAGTCACCCGATAGTAGAATTTTCTGGCAGTTTCTACCAGAGATATCGCAGTTTTTACTAGATCCTTCTCTCCGTGTACGAACCGTGACTTCCGGATGCGCTCGACGAGGCAACGACGTTCCTGTAATCATCTTCCACAATTGGCACCGAGGCACGCGGTGGGAGACCGGAACGACCTATCCGAGGAAATAATCAATGAATGGTCACGATGGAATCTCGTCGAGACTCTTCGCCGAGCCTCGCGGCGGCGGCACACTTTTTCAAGCAGCTGCAAACTTTTCAGCGAAAAGTGTGTCTCTCGGCCTATCTGCAGTACAAACCTTGAGAGGGAACTTTTGTCAGCGTTCCGAGGGGGGGAATGGGATACAATCTTCGCGAGGAGGAGACTACTCGTCGTTGTCGTCGTCGACGTCGTCCTCGTTGTCCTCGTTGTCGTAAGCAAGGCGACGGAGAGCGGTCCAGGGAAAACTGGAAAACTGTATACGCGATGGGCTCGTCCAGCTTCCCGTTTTCAGTGAGAGTTTTCCCGGCTGTGTACACGAGTCGGACGCGCGTTTCTCCTTCTCGCGCGACCTCTCTCTCTCTCTCTCTCTCTCTCTCTATCTCTCTCTCACTCACTCGATCCACCTCTCGTGCTCTGTTGTTCCCTCTTGAGTACGGAAAACTAATTCGAAATCACTGGTGCGCGAGTCGCACAGGAGACGGAAATCTCGTTCTTCCCTCTCATCTCTCCCGCTTCTACTTCGTACACAGTGCTAGAGGAGCGCTGTATATGAAGAAACTTCCTGTGTACGATGCCGGAGAAGTTTCGGGCTCGCGGCCGCGGCGCCCGAGAAGAGGATCGTAAAAACGGCTTTTGTTTCCTACGACGTGGAGCTATACTTTCTCCCGGAAAAGCGGCGCTGCCATCCGCCTCACGTCCGCGACGCTCACCACTAAAAATATCATCCCCCCTAAATTCTCCGTCGACCTCGATTCTCTTTCATAGTACGACCGACCCGGGGGTGGCGGCATAAACTGTGCCTCGAAATTCAATTATTTAATCGAGCAAAAAGAACGTTTCAATGTTTATACACTAGAGTGTGTAAACAAAAATTCAAATTTGAAAAAAGTTGCAAAGTAGAACTTTGCATCTTGCTTCCTCATTAATTTCTCTTTTTCACAGAGCCACCTCTATGAAAAAGCTTATTTATTCACTTTTGCTTCCTCATAGAGGAAGCTGTGTAAAAAAGGGAAATTAATGAGGAAGCAAGGTGCAAAGTTCTACTTTGCAACTTAAAAAAAATGGAACAAAAGAAAACTCCGTTGCAAACACCATTACATCTAATTTTGATTAAATACAAAGTTTTAACTTACTTTAATAACTTTTCCGTAAGTTGCAGCGAACATCTATATTTTTTCAAAAATTCATAACAGCGTAAAATCCGAACCACTTTACTGATCATCACCAGATTTTATACGTGGCAGCGCTGTATGTTATTTTTCGACTGTAGTATATTTCGGTTCATTCGTTGAGATTCGACATGATTTAGAGCAAAATGCATTTTGTTGAAAAATTCAAAATTCTATAAAACCCGAAACGCTTTACCGATGTCGCTGAAATTCAATACCAAATAACATTGAACGTGTCTTTATTTATGAAAAACTATTTAGCTAAATTGTCGAACTTTTAGGAAAGTTAGAGCGATCACGCCATTTCTTTGAAAAATTTAAAATTCCATAAAATCTGTATACGTATATACATTTACTTTAAAAAAAAGTGAATTGCAGAGTAGTTAATACTGTACTTGCGTGCTAAATTTTAGCTCGATCCATCGTGCCGTTTGTGAGTTATGAACAATTGAATGTCGGTGCTGGAACACACACACACACGCACGCGACACGCACACGCACGCTTCATACAAACCACTTTTCTCGACGTTTTGGACCATTCTGAGTCTACTAACATGAAAATCGCTAAAAAAAATGTTTTCATGAAAACAATGCTTCCTCTCTGAGGAAGCGATAAATAATTTTTTTTACACACCCTAGAATACGCGTTGTAAAGAAGCGCGTGGTGGCGGCAGTTACGCGGGAACCTTCGGCGACGCTGAAAAGTAAAGAACAGCACGGAGCGAATGAACGAGAAAGTGGACTCGCTGAGTGTCGAGAGGGAAACGATGAAAGGCAGGAAAAGAGGTCGCGAGACGGTGGGAAGAACGGATGAGGGGCAGCGGGGTAGGAAGGAAGCGCGGGAGGATCGACGTGATCGGGAATCCTGTGCAGTGTGTCGTCTGCGTATGGATAGAATCTACCGGAATCCAGCTATTTCGAACGTAGCATCGAATGGCATATATAGATGAAACGTAGGAATACCCAAGGGAGCGGCCGGTTTTATTTTCTCGTCGCGGCGCCTCCCGCCTCCTCCGCTCCGCGTTCCCACAAAGGGAAGGAGGCGCCGCGGGTCGCATTTTTATTCAAATTTCACTTGGATCCCGGCTGCCCGAAGGTTTTTCCGGGACGCTCGTAGCTCTTTGCCTCGAAGACGACGCGGGAGGCGTTCGCGAACATTCTTCGAGAAACAGAATTCCTTCGGCGAGGATCGAAATTATAGTCTCCGCGTCGCTGAGATTCTCACGCTATCTTCACGGTCTCATTCGCGTGTGGACGAGACGTCTAGTAAACTCAGTGACCAATTCATACAATAAAAAAGGTCCGCTTCGAGTAACAGTATCTGAATCAGAGCTGGGCAAAGCACCGGAATATACTTGCTGTACAAACTACTAAGTACTCTAAGTATTACCAGCACTGGTAGCCTAGCGGTAACGCATTGGGTACAGTGACTGGGAGGCTCGGGTTCGATTCCCGCTGAGGGCAAAAAAATGTTTTTCTCGAGCAGCAGCGCGCCGGGTATACAGTGTATACTGCCGTAAGACACGCCATGCTGTCCAAGTAAACATTGGAGCTCTGGGGGTCAGCCTGTAGCCGGCTACACTCGGCGTAGGTTTTACTGTGGTTTCCCTGCGCTTTCTATATCTTCCATCATAAGTCGGTCCACAGCCGCAATTGGGCTAGTAACTGCTTCGACTACCGGGCCTCTTAGGGGCCGTAGGCCCAGAGGCTGTTTTCGAAGAAGAACCCCCTCTCCACATCCCTATTTATCCCTATTTTATTTGAAGTACTCGGGTACTTGCAGTAACAAGATCCGTAAACACTGGAAGTACCGAGTACTTCAAGTACTTAGTACTAGAAGTATTTTAAATGCTCAGTACTGGATGTACTTTAAATGCTCAGTACTGGATGTACTTTAAATGCTCAGTACTGGAAGTAATAAAAATTGGAAGTACCAAATACTTGAAGTACCAAATACTTGAAGTAACAAATGCTTGAAGTACCAAATACTTAAAGTACCAAATACTTGAAGTAACAAATGCTTGAAGTACCAAATACTTGAAGTACCAAATACTTGAGGTACCAAATACTTGACGTACCAAATACTTGAAGTACCAAATACTTGAAGTACCAAGTACTTTAAGTACTTTAGTACGTCAAGTATCAAGTATCAAGAATGAAATATTTTCAATTTTTCAAATACATCTCGGGACGCCTGCCGATTGTCCCAATTCGCGACCAATCACAGGCCGAATAAATCGACAACAATACTGCGTTATTCACCACCTTTATGATTAAAGGACTAGGAAGTCAATGACGCGCGCTCACGCGCGCGGAAGAAGGTTTGCGACAAACTGTCAATCTCGCGATACTAAACGACGAACTACTGGTTGTACCAGTTACCTACGACCAATGAGAGACGGAATAAATCGATAACAATGCTCACGTTGGCGCGAATTAGGAACTTTTTACAATAGAAGAGAAATAATTTGTAAAAAGGCACCGATGATAGTACGTGTTTCAAAATACTTCATGCTTAGTGCTTGAAAAGTACTTAAAGTACAGGTCAAGTACTTGAAAATTTAAGTACAATATTTAAAATATTTTTGAAGTACTTGGTATTTGAAGTACTGTACTTCCAGTACTTCGCAAGTACCGGGTACTTGAAGCACTGCCCAGCTCTGACCTGAATCATCTCGAGAGTCGAGTCCTCGCATATGAGAAAATAACGCTCATTGAAAGAGTCCGTAAGCCCCCCGACTTTGTAACCGGAAATTTATCTATCGAGTGTATAGAATGATGAAGAGACTGCAGAGTTTTATATCCGAGAATTTAGGGAGCTTTTTCCATCTGCTCCTCCCCGCGATTGTCTCTTGTACACACCGCTTATGTTCCTCTCTCTCTCTCTCTCTCTCTCTCTCTCTCTCTCTCTCTCTCTCTCTCTCTCTCTCTCTCTCTCTCTTCTGTTTCAGCGCCGAGCGTCGAAGGATGCGACGGGTAACAGCGGGGACGTACAGATAAAAGGGTTGGCGATGCCGGAGTATTCGAAGGAGCGACGCGGCAGCCGAGCGAGCGTGCGCAACCGAGAAAGCCGCCGCTCGTTCGGTAACTCCGGGAAACGAGCTCCTTTGCCGAGCGCCCGCGCCCTCACGGAATGACCGTTCACTCGTTCTTATCGTTCGCCTCTCGAGATCCCGCTCGCTCGTCTTACGTGGTTCGCCTACCGCGGCTCACGACGACGGGATAAAATAGCGACGACGAGGTACGTGGATGCGACGAACCGTGGTAGTTATTCCACTCCCTTATTTCTCTACCACCTCAGCCCCTCGCTCCTCCTCGTCTTTCTATTTATGGGGCGCGCTGTTATCTCCACGATGGCCGTTATGTTTTTTTCGGGAATGCCATCTTATACGCTCGTCGATCGGCGTGCGGCGCCCGCTCTCGTCGGGCCGGTTCTTTTTCCCTGCGAACAATGAATGCGGTGGCACTTAGCGAAGACGAGAGTGCGGGAAGCCGGAGGAAGCACCAGAAGGGTAGCTAATCGAGGGTTCTGCGTCGGTCGTGGTGAGAGAAAATACAGGAGGCCTTCGCGCTTCACTACGTGCTCGATGTATCGTCGCGTTGATCGATGAATGGCCATCAGGCGACGGGATGGAGTCATTATGAAACGCAAGAACGCAAGATTGTTGCACTATCGTGTATTTATATTGCACACGGGCCGCCGGCGCCCTCGAGTCGCCTCGGGAATCTTTGATTTATCGCGATTCCCCGATCGATCGGGATAGGGAGCATAAAAATTCCTCGCATGGGCGGCCTCGTTGTGGATGTGCTCATCAAAATTCTTCCGACAGTGGAACTAATAACGTTCGTGATGTCGAACGATGACAATAGCGATCGTGATTCCTCGCGTTTCTGTGATTATCGGGACACTACCTCCTGTGTCGCTGCTCGGGAGAATCTATATATCTAGCGGAACCGGAAAATCCCTAAATAACTGAAAAGCCGCACCGGTCGCCGTGGAACAAAAACGAATTAATAATGACACGATGACTTCAGTTCACGGTCTTACATACAGGTCGAGAAACTGCAGTAGTGTAGGATGCATCACATAGTGTCAACAGATTCTTTAATTCTTGTATCGCCCGCAAAAGTCGCGACGATCACTAGACGCTGTTTTGACAGTCGGAGAAAACGGGATTTAAGGATGTTATACAGCTTCACACTAGACAAATCAGTGCTACATTTTTAAAAGCGTTTTTACAATTCCTGATTCTTTAATAAATTGTTCCGGGGTGTTAGTGACGTTACAGCATTAGTTCTTAATAGGCAAATACATTCAAAGCCATGATTCGAATAGAAATACGACTAATATAAGCAAATTCCCAATGTCATGTTTTTTCGCGCAGTCTTTTAAAAGGATAAACCGTAATAATAGTTCAATTATGACGGGCAATAGCTCATTTTTATTACTGAAAGACCCTTTATCGATTAACCATCCAGATTTTTGATAGTATCAGTAGTTCAAAAGATACAGCTATTTTTATGTCGCCTTTTAGGTTAGGATAAGATAATCAAACGGTTGTACTTTTTGAACTACTGATCCTATAAAAATCTGAGCGGTCAATCGATAAAGGGTCTTTCAGTAATAAAAATGGGCCGTTGCCCGTCATAATTGAACTATTATTATGGTTTATTCTTTTAAAAGACTGCGCGAAAAAACATGACATTGGGAATTTGCTTATATTAATCGTATTTCTATTCGAATCATGGCTTTGAATGTATTTGCCTATTAAGAACTAATGCTGTAACGTCACTAACACCCCGGAACAATTTATTAAAGAATCAGGACTTGTAAAAACGCTTTTAAAAATTTAGCACTGATTTGACTAGTGTGAAGCTGTATAGCATCCTTAACCCATATTCAAAGTGACAACAAGCAACCCGGAAAATAACCCTGCGGAAAAAATGTCCCTTCGGGACATTTTTCGCTGGTGTCATTTTAAGGCACTCACTTGGACGTCGCGCTTCGCGCTCCGTGTGGTTTGAACGTCGCGCTCCGTATGGTTTGGACGTCGCTCTTCGCGCTCCGTATGGTTTGAACGTCGCGCTCCGTACGGTTTGGACGTCGCGTTTCGCGCTCCGTACGGTTTGGACGTCGCGTTTCGCGCTCCGTACGGTTTGGACGTCGTGCTTCGCGCTCCGAACGGTTTGGACGTCGCGCTTCGCGCTCCGTACGGTTTGGACGTCGTGCTTCGCGCTCCGTATGGTTTCAATATGATTTAAAAAATAATCCTAACAAAATACCGATGCCATATAATCATTTAGGAGTACGCAGCAACTTTCAGAAAAATTGTTCCACTGACTGCGAAGAATGTGACCAATACATACATTGCAACCTGAAAAATTGTATCGTGGTATGTTAAAACTATTCTAAAAAGTACCTCTGCGTTCAATTAATTTAGGAGTACGCAGCAAGTATAAGAAAAAGGTTCTGACAACTGCGAAGATTGATACCTGTACATACAATTCAACCTGAAAAACTATATTGTGGTAGGTTAAAACTATTTGATAAAAATACCTTTTCGTTAAAGCAAATTAGGAGTACGCAGCAAGTTTCAGAAAAATTGTTCTTGCGACTGCGAAGATTGAGAGCTGTACATTTTGACCTGAAATACTGCATCGTGGTAGGTTAACACTATTAAAAAATGATCTGAAAAATAATCTAAAAAAAGTGTTTCAGAATTAAGGTAATTAAGAATTATGTAGCAATTTTCAGCCAAATTCATCTGATGACTGCAAAGAATGTGAGCCGGACACAATTTTAGACTCCAAAATGCCAATTTTCTTGGAATAAACACCTCTATAAAAACAGAATATAATTTCCATACTTCATGGGCATACTTCACAATGCCAGATTAAGAAATATTCCAAATTTCAACTTGTTCGGTCCATTTAGTCCAGACCTCCTGAGTGGTACGGACGTCCGAATAACACAAAATCTAGTCTACGCAGCCAATCATATTTAGTAATGAAATTTCTATATTCTGTTACACCAAGATTATGTATTTTACTATGTTTAAGAAATCCGCTGTAAAAAAAGTAAATAAATTGAAATTATATTAACATTTTCCTATAAAAACGTAATTTAGTCGGTGGAGCGCGAATTCAATAGGCACTTTCTGCGTTTCTTCAAAACGTGAGTTCCTAAAAAGTCAGTATAGTAACTAATCATGATTACTTTTTCCACCTAATTTCAACATTTGGGTTCATTGGAATTAACATTTTTTCTGAATTTCATTGCATTCCGACGAAGTAAACTTCAACATCGTGAAGAAAGGCGAAAAAAGTAGGCTGCCAAGTGGGCATCCTTGATTCCGGGGCAGTAATGCAGTAATTTAAAACTGACCCAATGCAGCAATGCAGTAATTTAAAACCGAAAGTCTAATGCGCCGTAACTTGCATCGTTCACCGGTGTTTCGCATAATGCCGCTAGATGGCGAACGGCTAAACTGTTTCTCGCAAGCGATTCGATACCAAAGTGTTTATAAAACTGCGAAAATATTTAGGATTCGACTGCACTTGAGGTAGCTATCATATGTAGGTGGTGGTACTTAGTGTTCATTTTTGTATTCCTTCGATGAAAAGAGAAACGCTGACAGGCTGTCTTATCTTCCTCAACTAGGAATTTCGAATCTTAAAAAATGTATAAAACTAACCGTAGCAAATCGGTGGGAACACGGTGGGAACACGGTAGGAGCGCGTTGGGAACACGGCGGGAACACGGTAGGAGCGCGTTGGGAACACGGCGGGAACACGGTGGAAATACGGTGGGAAGACGCACTGTAAAAAAAATCTGCTTGAAAATTAAGGTACCGGTGCTGGAAGTTTTTATGCAATTACCGTCTCTTAAATTTCAAGCAGAAATGTATTAGAAATTCTAAATGACGATTTGATAATCTACGTGTCTTGTTTTTCAAACACCAGTGACTGAAATCTAAATAATGATGCACCAGTATATTTGGTTCTTTTTTTGTAACAATTAAGTTCTGTGCAGCAATTATAGAAAGTTGTCATTTATTTATGACTGTGGGTAACAAAATTTGTTATTTTCAACGTCATTTTATTTGTCACATTTATTTTATTGTATTTTGCTTCCTCATAGAGGAAGCTTTGTTTTCATGAAGAAAAAAAATGTCGAGATTTTTATGCCAGTATGCTTAGAATCACCTAAAACGTCGAGAAAAATGGTTTAGAAAAAATGTCCGTATGTGTGTGTGTGTGTGTGTGTGTGTTCTGGGCTTCGAAAATTCAATCGCCTCTCACTCAGTAACCGTTCGAGCGATCGGGCTCAAATTTGGCACATAAGTGGAGTAGTCGCCCCTCTTTGAATGGCGCGATTTTTGACAAAATGTATATAGTAATTAAGATTTGATGTAATTTTAAATTTGTTGAAAAAAGGGCGTGGTCGCTCTAACTTTCGTAAAACTTCGCCGATTTAGCTAAATAGTTCTTCATAACTGAAGATACGTTTAATGTTGTATGGTATTGAATTTCGACGAAATCGGTAAAGTGGTTTAGATTTTATAGAATTTTGAATTTTTCGGAAAAACAATATTTTGCTCTAAATCACGTCGAATTTTAATAAATGAACCGAATTGTTGTATAGTGGAAAAACAACATACAGGTCTGCTAGGTACGAAATTTGGTGATGATCGGTAAAGTCGTTCGGATTTTACACCATTTTGAATTGAAAAAAAGTCGATTTTCGTTATAACTTCCGCAAAAGTTAAGAAAGTAAGACGAAACTTTGTATCTAATCAAAATGAGATGTAACGGTGTTTGTAACAGAGCTTTCTTTAGTTCAAATAAATAAAGTTGCAAAGTCGAACTTTGCACATTGCTTCCTCATTAATTTTTGTTTTTCACAAAGCTTCCTCTATGAGGAAGCCAAAAATGATAAACAAGCTTCTTCATAGGGGTGGCTTTGTGAAAAACGAAAATGAAAGAGGAAGCAATGTGCAAAGTTCGACTTTGCAACTTTTTAAATAGTCGATATTTAAATAGTCGATATTTAAATAGTCGATATTTTGCCATTTTCAATTACCAGCGTGAAAGAAATGTGAAATAATTGCGTGTTTTACTTTCAACCAAGAGTGACTGAAACATAAGGTATACCGAATATGTAAATTTAACACACATTCATATTAGATTTCAGTTCATTGCAACAATTTTCAAGTACGTGTAATTGATTTAAGCCATCACGCGACAAGATTTGTAAATACAATACATATTGCTTAAATTTACAGGTAGGTACATTAATTTCGCAAAAGAATTGCAAATTTACAGTGCTCAGTACTTGAATCGCAGTTTCAAGTACGAAGTTTGTAAATTTCGTAAACTTAACTACATTAAATGTCAAGACTTTTTTTACAGTGCGCTTGTTTTCAAACCAGTACCCTCCGCCAGTTGACGGTGGGTTCACGGCGAAAGTAACGAATCCGACGGTGGGTCAGACGGCAAAAATCCACCGGTGGGTCGAACGGTGGTTTGACGGTGGTACAAATCCGCTAGGAATATCTTTTCTAAGAGAGAATTCTGAGCACACTGACATGAAAATCTCGAAAAACATTTTTTTTCACGAAAACAAAGCTTCCTCTAAGAGGAAGCAAAATGTTTGGAAAATTCATATACTATATAGTAATTTAATGTCCAGTATTTTTACTGAAACCATTTAGAAAAATTAATTTAATATAATCAAAGAAAATGAAAATTCAATGTACGTGCAGTTAAGGGGGGGGGCGGGTGGGTCTTGAAAATTTTGTTTTCCCATTTTTATGTTTAATTTTTTTATGAATGCTCAACATCTCAAGAATGTTGTATCAAATTTTTAGAGCAATCGGAGCAAAACTGACGGAGATATGAAACTTTAACCATCCGAGGCTCTGTGTCATTTCGTATATAAGCGAACATTTTAAAGCGATTTTCCCACACTTCATGTTTTAAAAGTCGGTGACCATCGTACCGTAAAAACTATTGCACCGATCCTTTTGAAACTCGGTTCACTCTTTCTCAGTATAATTCATCAGGTAACGCTGTCGAGTTTTTACAAAATTTGTTCTTATTTTTTTTTTACAATAACAAATTGGCCGATTTTTTCGGCGAAAATCGCGTTTTTTACTTTCAAGTATTACCAAAAATCGAAAAAAATAAATAAAAAATATAAACTCGACAGCGTTACCTGAGGAAACTCATAAACTAATGAAATCAATTTGGTTTTTTGAATTCGGATAATCGAGTGACCAGTTATGATGGTCACCGCAAAACCACTTTTTTCGGAGGCGTCTTCGGAGATTTGTTGTCAACGGCTTAGTTATTAATAATTTTCTGCTCAAATTTTCAGAAGATGTTCTTGAAAATGTTGCTCTACGATGCTGTAATCATTAAATTTAGAATACACTGCCCGTATCTTGTAAGAAAAAATTGGTAAAAAAAAAGGGTCATTTTTTCACCGTACAGACCTTACCCCACCCCCCCCCCCCCCCCCCCCCCTTAAAATAAAGTTAAGTTATATGAAAACACTACTTTTGTAACGAATTGCGCAGAAATATACATCAATTTTACGATACACTCGTGTAGTAAATTTACAATACCTGTTTCTGTAAAAGAGCTTCCTGCACAAGTGTAGTAATGTTGTCTTAAATATTTTTATCAGTGGACAACGGTGTTGCAAAATTAAAGTTAACTCATATTAAAAACACGTTTCGTACAGCGTATTTCGTATACCGAGCATTCATTAATACGACTTCTGTTACGAATTTAGTATACTGTGCATTCATTAATACGACTTCTGTTACGAATTTAGTATACAGTGCATTCATTAATACGACTTCTGTAACGAATTCAGCAGACGTGCATCAATTTTAGTATGCTGTCCACCAATTAATAATACTTTCGTAACGAATTTAGCTGAATTGTGCATTAATTGTACGTTTATACTCGTGTAGTACATTTTCCACACCCGTTATCTATAAAAGAGCTTCCTGCACTGCATAGTCATTTTACCTTAAATATTTTGAACAATGTATGCACGGTTCAGGGTTCGTATGTGGTTATTATGAGTAATCGTGGTAATAACAGAAGAATATCTATCAACGAACGATGATTTGTTGCTAACATATACGTCGCTTTGTGGTTAATTGCAGGTTGAACCAACTGGACTAGGCAACCATGGTTTACGGATTCTTCGTGGCTCTTTTTTGTTCCAAAGCAACGGTTCTTTTTTCGGTAACTTCATGGTTGTGTGACGGTAAAAGAAACGGAGAATGAACCTCATAACGGGCGGTCACTTGTAAGTGACCGTGCAGCAACTACAAAAATGACGGTTGCTCGGATCCGCTAGGGATGGCCATTGCTGCTGGCCTGACCCAGTTTTTCGTGCCGAGATCACAAAGATTTTCTGCAGGACGGTGGACGAAATTTCGTACTTAAACGAAAGATACACCTTTAAAAGAGTTAGAAAAAAGAAGAGAACAAAATTGAGGCTGCCGTCAGGACTGTATATCACGACCATCAACACAAAGAACCCGGTGAAGAATCGTGTACAGCCGAAGTGAGGTAGCAAGGAGAAAGCGAGCCGTGGGGCGCTGATAGTTTTTTAGCTAATTTAGCACCCTGGCCTAAACACGCGAACGGCGATCGTTCATCACCGCTCCCTCCCTCCCTCCCTCCCTCCCTCCCTCCCTCCCTCCCTCCC
>OZ010631.1:13938595-14217744 GCA_963932165.1 Pimpla rufipes | reverse complement strand
TCCTCTCTCTCTCTCTCTCTCTCTCTCTCTCTCACTCTCAGAGGCGGAAGGCCAGCGCAGCGTCAGGAGGAAGGGAAGGAAGAGAAAGCAAGAGAAGGAGAAGGAGGACGAGGAGGCTGCGGGCGCACGAAGACGCAAGACAAATTGCGTCGGATCCGAGTGAGAGTGAGAGTATCTTGGCAATTGGCAAACCTCGGGATTACTAGCGCGTTTCTCTCGTCCCTTTATCGCGCTGAGTCCACTGTAGCGTTTCACGTCCACTGAGCTTCACGCACACCATATCGCACAGCAGTTTCCTCGGTCAGAACTCCGAGCGTCCCTCAGCCGCAACCCTTGGCTTCGCCGTGTGTACGTGTGATTACACAGGGTTTTCGCGTTTGTTTGCACCCTCATCGCGAGGTCGAAAGGGCCTTCGGCGAGTTTTTTTTTTTCACCTTCCTCCGCTTCGACCGGCGGGATACGACTTTCTCCGATTACACACAGTTCACGGTTTAAACGTTTTCCCGACGTGGAGAATGCAATTTATTGGACGCGCGGCGCTCGAAGAGTAACATAGACAAGTTTCGGAGTTTCTTTCCTGGCTCCTCGAGCGTGGTATAATAAAGTCGATGCGCCTTTCACGTCGAAGCGTATAGCACACTTTAGTGCCAGTGAGTACGTATATATATTTATATATATATATACTATATATATACAGGGTGTTCCAGAATCCCGCACCAAACGAGCCTCGAAGTCCGAAATGGTCCCAGGAACGCATGTGAGCGAAATTTAAGATTTTTAGTCCCAGTAGTTTTTTTTAATGAGAGCCGATTTATGACAGCCAATCTCAACTTTCTCTTAATTCGCCCTCAAGCCGAGAAGGCGATTTTTTTTGATTCGTACTCAAGTTGAGAGTGAGTTGAGGGTGAATTACGAGCAAGTTGAGAGTAAGTTTCCCTCAACTTACTCTCAACCTTCTCTTAATGCGCCCTTAACTTACTGTCAACTTTCTCTTAATTCGTACTAAAACCACGTAGTTACACCGACCAACACGATGGTTGTGACAAGCAATTTCCACTCAACTAATAAAAAATTGGTTGGCCCAGCTACACCGTTTTTTCCGTGCAAGTTGAGAGTAATTTGAGGGCGAGTTTTCTGATTGGCTATCACAAATTGGCTCTCATTAAAAAATTACTGGGAATAGAAATCTTAAATTTTGCACACGCGTTCCTGAGACCAATTCAGACTTCCCGCACCAAACGTGTCCTCAAATTCGGAAATCGTGCCAGGAACGCGTGTGCAAAATTTAAGGTTTTTTTCCAAGTACTTTTTGAATGAGAGCCAATTTGTGACAGCCAATCAGAGACTTCGCCCTCATCTTACTCTCAACTTTCTCTTAACACACCTTCAAGCGAATTCAGAAGAAGTTGAGAGTAAGTTGAGGGAGAGCATACTCTCAACTTGCTCTTAATTCCCCCTCAACTTGCTCTCAACTTGCTCTTAATTCCCCCTGAACTTGCTCTCAACTTGCTCTTACTTCGCCCTCAACTTACTCTCAACTTGAGTACGAATTGAGAGATTCGTCTTCTCGGCATGAGGGCGGGTCAAGAGAAACTTGCATGTAACTTGAGGGCGAATTCTCTGATTGGCTGTCACAAATTGGCTCTCGTTAAAAAAAACTACCGGGAATAAAAATCTCAAATTTCGCACACGCGTTTCTGGGATCATTCCGCGACTTCCGGGGCTCGTTTGGCGCGGGGATTCTGGATCGCCCTGTACATGCACACCGATTGCTGAGAGGACCAGCCGCTGGGATGCAGTTGAAAGGGCATAGCAGGGCACGGGACCCCTCGAAGGTAAACGAACCTCCCCAATATTCGCGTGCGCAGCGCACACCGCTTTATACATATATACACGTATAGAGGACCTCAGGAGTCTTCTCTCCTCCCGCTTCTTCCTCTCCTCTCCCCGAAGGAACGCGAGGCGAGCCCGAGAGACAGAGAGCTCAGAGTTCTCGAGCAATTTTATTAGGAGATTCGCGCAACGATCGTAACCGACGTTGCCGCCCGTCGAGGCGGACAACCAGGGCAAAAAGGTATTTCCCCCCCCCCCCCCTCGCGTTTTCCGGCCCGATCCATATTCCCTCCCGCGGGCTTTATAGGATTGTCCCTGGCAATTCCGGTGCTTCTCTTTGATCCACTTTCTCGCGTGTTCTCCCTCTCGGTTGTCTCCCCGGGATCGTCGGGACCGGAGAAAAACGGCGCGCAGCACCGGAGTTTTGTCTACTCTCGCGCCTGAGCACCTGAAAATAATAGCGAGGGGAGGGGGGGGGGCGAGAGAGGGTGAACGAACGAATTCCCTTTCCTCGCAAAAGCCATTGAGCCAAGCACTATAACGAGGCGCGCATGATTTTCCTGTCTGGGCGAAACAAGCGTGCGACTGCGCTGCACACGCGCGTGCGTAACGTTTCCTTCGGTCTGTAAGCGTGAATAATTTACGAGAGAAAATAATTGCTGCATACGCGCGATATTTAATTACGCACGTAACGCGCCCGGGCGCCGCCGCGACCCCTCACCCGCGCTCGAGTGTACCGACGAAAAATAATTGGTCACTTAACATTATTACCGGCGGCGAATGCGTGTAATTACGTCCAATTAATAATAATCAGTCATCGCGGGGTGGGTAACGCCGCTTTTGCGGCCGGTACCAAATATCCTCGAGTGTATTCCAGGCACGACTGTCACGCGCGGGCGCGCGTGGACGAGCAGAATTTGAAAAAATTAAAGAATAAAAATAAAAATTGTTACGTGGCGGCTTTTATTGTCGTATTAGAAATTGTGACGGGAAAATAAATTCCATCAGTAAAATACTCGACGTCACACGCTCAACTGACTCCTCGAGCACTCGTAGGGATCGATATTTTGTCAATTACAATCACATGTATAATTACTTTAATTTATTTAAACAAATGATCAAATTACGGATTATTTTCGATACAAGAATCCTCGCAAGGATAAATACCGTCAGCACGAGAGAATGAGATAGCGAGATAACCTCGTATACTATCCACGAGATTGACAAGGACGCCAAAGGGACAACAGCGCGAGCGAAGAGTAAGTATCGATCTCGCTATCAATCGATTCGGCAATTCTCGGGACAAGGGCTGGCAAACCGAATATCAGCGAACGAACTTTACTTTTCCGTCGACCGTCTCGGGGCGCGGCGGGTCAGCCCATGAGGAGTCTCGTCGATAATATCGTTGAATTGTATTGTCTTGTGCAATTTACACAGTTGTAATAATTTATTGAATCCGACAAGGGAAAGTGAATTCTATCTGTCGAACAGTATGTGAATTGTGAACGAAAAAAAATCAAATAGCCACGTGAGTTAAATAATAAATTAATATTTTCTGTCCTGAACAGTTTGCTCGCATTCTGTCGATTTTGTAAAATGATTTTTACTGGGTCCTCCAATCCTACCCGCCCTGTGATATGTCTCAATTACTTAATAAAAGAATTAGCCGTATAAATCGTCAAAGTTTATTAGTTTTCTATAAAACTAATTGGCGCCCTCATTAATATTCAAATCATTAAAGTTCAATTTAGTCAAATAGAGCCCTGGCAGCCGTTGACCCAGGCCGCGCCAGGTGCGGTTTTTGCGCTCGATTAATCATTGAAATGAATATTCCAAGTTGATAATTATATTTATTTCCCATGAAATAATAAATCGATAAAATGTACGATTTTCCGAAATACAAAACACAATTGTCCACTTATATAAGTTATCACCGCGCTGATATACGCGGTTAACGCCACGCAGGGTTATATTTATCAAAAGTCTTACTCAGAGCGAAACGAGAATGTAGATACAAATCAGGCGAAATCAGAAACAAAACTAATTTGGAAATAAATCAGGCGAATTGAGGAAGACAGTGGTGGGTGAAAGAGTGGGAAATTTGGTGACGATGAGACGGCCGCAAGATCGTCGAAAAACGTATTGAACGTGATTTAATTAGAATGAAGGGAACGAGCGAAAATGGATAAGCAGAATATGAGATTGTCGTCCGGTTCTCGGACGATTGGAAATCGCAAATAGTTGAGGGAATTTGAATGGAAGAATTTTAGTAAAGATCAGTGAATACTTTATAACGCAGAAAAAATGGCTAGAACGTAACAAACATAAAACGAAGAAACGAATAAAACGTGTTGCTCTGTTGTAGAAAATGTATAAAATGTAGGGAGGGACGGAGGGAGGGAGGAGGAGGAGAAGAGTAAAATCGTGATTCCTGTTGAGCGAGACGAACAGAGGGAGAATATAATACGCGCAACGTGGAGAAAGACGTCAAAGAGAATACGCGGAAGACTGGAGGGTAAAGCGAGAATAAAATATTTTTCGGAGGGAAAAGGAGAGCCGTAGTACGGACTGCCGCGTGGGACGAGTGGCGAGTGACTCCGTTCCCATTGAAATCTCGAAGCTTTATCTATCCGGAGCGGCGTGACCACTGCGTGCCCAACGATCGTTCCCCGGCCACTGGTCGATTGTACGCCGGAAAATTGCCTCCACTTTCTCTCTCTCTCTCTCTCTCTCTCTCTCTCCTCCACTCTCTCGGCCGCTCTACCCTCGAGACCCTCGAGAATAATCTATTCCACTCTTGCTTTTCGCTCGGCTGCTCCGGCTTGACGACCTGCCGTTCGTTCACTCGACGCCACGAGTTTCGTCTCCCGCCTCCCCTCCCTATGCGCATGCATAAAAACGCCCGGTCCCGGAGATGAAATGACGCGATAGCGCGTGCAGAACGAGGAAAATATAAACCAGAAAATTTCACGAGGAAAATAAAGTGAAAGACAGTATTCCGCTCGCGTTTATGAAATACACGTCTTCCTCGCAGCCGAGCGAGGGGCCTCTTCGCCCCTTGACTGCCCGTCGTCTGCGCTCCGCATTGTCATTCTTGGTCGGTTATTTCGACGTGTATTTCCGCTTTTTTCATATTATTGAAATAATAAGCTTCCGGGCCGTGTCTCATGTAGCGCACGAACTTTACGAGAGGAACGAATGGTTTTATTGATCTTCCGTGACGTCTTTCTTTTTTAGGTCAACCGAGGAGCAACGAGCGAGCGAAGACGTCAGCCAACTACTTTTTCGAGGAGCAACGTCGCCAAGTTGTAAATCCCTTTGCCGCGAGGGAGAGGAGTGGAAGCCTTCGATATTCAACTGGCTTCGGGATGACGAGCCGCGATCGCACGCGGGCTCTGACGGCCACTGCTAGTGACATAATGGTCTTGGGATAAAGGAGGACGAGCTCGACTAGACAGTGGAAGGAGTCGTCAACGGACAAGGACGAAAAGGAGAAGAAGCGCGCTGACGAGCCGGCTCTCGAACACTGGCGCGGTGGGTTACTCTAATACCAAGTTTGCGTCACACCGCGTGTGACAAACTTGTTCCGCCGGCGGTGCCGTTGGATAAAGTTTCGCCGCGTGAGAAGGATCCGCTCGATGCTGCCTCAATGCCCTCTCGAAGTATTACGTTCGCGGTGTCAGCCTCGTCATCTAGACTTATAACTTCGGTCGTTATAAATTAATGGATGAATCTTGCTTCTCACTCGTCAAGCGTCCCCGACCGCTTCGAATTTCCTTCTGGCGTCGTTGTTAGTTCTAAAATGGAAACTAAATTTTCCATCGCAGTTAGAGATCTGAGCGGATGTGAGAGGGTCGGATATCAATTGTTTTTCGTGCAAAACATTGAATTAATTAACGCATTCGTGCGAGGGACCCGTATGGAAATATATATATATGAAATATACGCTAAAAATATATGCGACATATATGCTGTATGGGTGACATATGCTATGGGTATATTCCGCCAAAATGTTGCGTATAGATTATATATCGCGCATATATGTCATGAATATATGCGGGATATATGTTTTATATATTTTGTGTATCTGTAACATATATATAAGAATTATGTTTTATATATTTCGTAAGTATTATACAACATATGTTTAATATATATTTCTGATATGTAACATATATTTTGAAAATAAAAATTCTATAAAAAATCATATCTGCAAAATATATTTTGAAAATATGTGACATAATTTGCAAACATGTCTGGACAATTAAATGCGATTAATTATGCATTTTTCTGTGTATGTGTGTGCATATATGTCGTGTATATGTATGTATATATGTCGTATATATGTGGGCATATATGTCGTATATAAGAAACGCGCCAAAATGTAGCATATACGACATATATGTTACGTATATTATTAATAACGGTATATATGTCAAATATATGAAACTTATATCTGTATATATTTTTAGCGTATATTTCACATCTATTTTTTTCTTACGAGAGGGAGCGCGATAATCCAAGAATGCATATGTCAAAGAGAGAGAGAGAGAGAGAGAGAGAGAGGGAGATTGATCGATTGATTGATATTATTTAATAATGTCCTGGTAAAACCTAGGGGCAAGTGTAACATAGTAGACATAGAATTTCCAAAATATTATAAATCCAAGATCGGTGTACGACTTAACAATGTAATAAATGTTCTTTCAACTGCTATAAAATAAACAATGCAATAAACTTTCATTCGACTACCATAAAATAAACTCAAAATAAAGATTTCAAACATGATATCGCTTACAAAAATAAAAAGAGAGAGAGGGAGAGAGAGAGAGAGAGACGCACGCCAAAACCAATACTTTCTCTGATGATATCTAAAAAAGAAAATAGGCCATCAATTTGAAATTTGAATACAAATTCCGGAAAAAATTCTCCTTCCGACACAATTGTTGCCATTCTTTCCATTTCATCATCCATTCTTTCCAAGCGATTGACACCTATGGCGTATATTGCATGTGCAACTTTGACATTACACGGAAAAAACGGTGTAGCTGGGCCAACCAATTTTTTATTAGTTGAGTGGAAATTGCTTGTCACAACCATCGGGTTGGTCGGTGTAACTACGTGGTTTTAGTTTCATTTACTATTTCGAGTTAGTTGACTTAAATAGTTCACGCAACGATTTCGATTCCTATTCCAACTAAGTAAAATAGTTGGAACCAACGAACGGTGGTGCGCATGTCGCACAACCACGGAAAATCGTTGCCCTCCCAATTCGTGCGTTATCCGCCATTGTGGTTTTTTTTATTTTAAATGAAAGAACTGTCTTTGTATGTGCGATTTTTTGTTCACACCTGTGCATCTGTCCTTAGGTTTGAAAATTGGGAGAATTCTGAGTGAAATATTTAATTTGTTGACAAATTTTATATTTGTCATGCAGGGTACTGAGCTTTGAAGTCTGGACCTTCCATTCGACAAATTTGATATCAAATTTCTTAGTCAGGACCTTGCGTGGACAAATATAAAATTTGACTCAGCTTCGCAGTCTGGTCCGTCCGTTGACCAAATTTCATATGAAACTTGGCGACAGGAAGGATCAGACTACGAAGCCAAGTCAAATTTTATATTTGTCAACGTAAGGGACAAAAATAAAATTTGACTTGGCTTCGCAGTCTGATCCTTCTCTTCGCTAAGTTTCATATGAAATTTCGTCAATGGAAGGACCAGACTGCGAAGTTGAGTCAAATTTGATATTTGTCCACGCAAGGTCCTGACTAAGAAATTTGATATCAAATTTGTCGAATGGAAGGTCCAGACTTCAAAGCTCAAACCTTGCGTCAACAAATATAAAATTTGTCGACAAATTTATAATTTCACTTAGAATTTTTTTCAGCTAATCGTCCTGCTTGATGTTATAACTTATGAGATATCAAATTTATCAGTGTAAGGTCTCTGTGCATCTTATTCTGTGCTTTCCTAATTAAAGATTAAATATTTTCTGTGCATTACTACTATAAAAGTTCTTGAACTCGAATAAAAATTGTACTACAAGCTGCATAACTTTAAAGTCTCTGCATCTGCTGACTTGCTAATACGATTTCCCTGATAATGCTTGATAATTTCGGGTAGTACGGAACATGGTTAACCGAACAATGTCACTAGTCGTTGCTCGAACTAACTACTTAGTTCGAGCAACAATACAGAGCCAACCAACTGAAAATAGTTGACCGAACCAATAAATCGTCTGTCTCTCAGAGCACTAAGTCGCTTGGTTGGGTCCAACTACTTTTTTCGTTCATCTAACCAAGTCGTTTTTTCCGTGTAGAGATTTCCGAAGTACGGTGGACGATCAAATTTATATTCGGCCGAAAATACTGAACATTATTGGCGGACATTCTACAAAAACTTCAGAACGTTGGCATTTCAAGTGCATCGTCCATAGGAACACCTATTTATTTGCGCTTTGATAGAATCTTTTGACGCGCCGAAGCTCGAAAAGCTCGTCCCATTTGACTAAAGTAGGGCGATGGCCACTGAGCAAAAATGTATAGCCATATCCTGCGACAGAGGTGCGGTACACCGCGCGGCCACACGTTCCCCGCCATACATTTATGGTGAATAGTGCGAGGCGGACTGGGCCGACGACGGGAGGTCTGCATTACCAAGAGACCAAAGGACAGAATGGGGTGGTTGCGACCTCGTGGTGGTCGCCGCACTTCTGGTGCCTCTCGCCCGATGGTCGGAGGCTTCCCGAGAGTGACCACTGAGTGTCGAGCCGTGTTCACGTAAAATCGTTTTCCATCCAGAATTGCCTAATGCACGCCATTCTCTCGCGACGCCCGAGGACGTTGGAATATCATAGCGATCACTAGCGGTCGTGGGATTTCCCTGTGAATTGCGATTTTATCCCGAGCTTTTCGTAGACGAGATCGCTCGTGTAATTATAAATATAGCTTCCACGAAATTTGCAAATTCACAAACGTAAGAGCGGAGGGGGGGAATTGAGTTAACGTCCGGACGATAATTTCCAAAATAATGTCACAGCGATAGAGCGCAGCTAGAAAGAATTATCGCGACTGCTCAGTCGACCGGGTGGAGCGCGGCTTGATTATCTCGCTGAAGGCTTAACTAGCGCGCCGGTAATCCCATTATTACATCGGTACATCAGAGTTAGGGCGCTGAAAGGAAAATGCGAAGTCGGTCTATAGCGAGGCACGAGGAATAGAAGAAGCGGGAGCGCTACGAAAATTCTGGTACGCTCCCGGTTGGCTGGGAAGAGCCGAAGGAACGGACGAGAGGTCAAGGGAGGGCGTCTGGAGCGCCCGGAGAAATAGCCGGGGCTCGCATCGGTGTCGAGGAGAAAAATATAGAAGTTCGTAGGTCCGTATTCCAGGCTAGCCATAAATAAATTAACTCCGGTGGCTAATTGACAAATCGGTAATCTTGCGGTCCGTTACGTCCGGAATGGTAACTGATGGCGCAATAAAAGAGCTGCTGCTGCTGCTGGTTCACGAAGCTACGGGCGCAACGCGAGGGGGTGGTCGGGGGGAGGGACTAGACCGCAGCGGTTTTGCCGTAGAGAGGGAGGGGGAGGGGGGGGGGGGGCGCGTTCGTTCGGGAAAATCGGGCGAAACGGTGAATTCCGCGAGATCGAAGGTACACTAGATTTGCGCTAGCCTCGCCAACTCGCGCGCATTGTCGAGCGAGAGGAGAGGAGGCACGAGGGAGCGAAAGAGCGCACAGAACGGGGGAGGGGGAAACCCCGAGCGGGCCGGAGGGCAAACGGCCAAAACGGTAATGTGCCTTTGCGAGATCTCGTTCGTTACCGCCCCCGGGGCGAACCCGCGAGAGCGTGGAAAGAGGAATGGAGAGACGCGGTCTCTCATTCCCCGTTCGCGGTTGAATTCGCATCGCGATATCACACCTCACCAATTTTTCATTAAATCCATCGATCTCAACGCTCCACTTTTACGCTTCCTTCGCGCACTGGCGCCGAATCCGCTGCCCCGAAAAACCGAGGGTATTTTCCGTGTTTCGCAACTTCGCCGTGTCAGGTATTCCCGCTGGCGCGTTGACCTTAATAATGGTTTTATACATTCTTCTCTTTGATTATATGAACTGAGATTCTCGCGGCCCTCGGGCATCTCGGGCGTTAAATAGATTTTCACAGCCAATTAGATATTGTTTTATTGATAAATTTAATGTTATACGAAAACAAAAAAAAGTTGTGCAATCGTGTCATAGAAGTTAGCAACGTTGCTGCAACGAAATAGTTGCTAAATTTTCTCCTGAACCTCACGCGTGTCCCTCTTAGGTGAAACGTGGTTTTTCTGTTTGCTATAACACCAGAGAAGGCACTGATTTTTGATGAGATTTCTGATGAGAAGGTTATGATTTTCTCCTGAGTGTGCTAAGGGCCCCTGTTAGCTGTATTAATTTTTATCTATCTTCTGCAGTAACAGATATGATACCAGAATTATCTTGCTCGATTCGAATCCGCGGAAAAATTATGACGGCCCAAGCTACCAGCACAAAGTTACCACTAACAGTGCAAAGCTACCGTAATGATATTATCCTCAGTCCGCTGAGGACCTCTGTTAGTTAAATCTTTTTTATCGATCTTCTGCAGAATCAGAGATGATACCAGAATTATCTTGCTCGAAATATGAAAAGGGGAGAGAGTGAAATAAAATATTTTTTGTAACACATGCACAAATCGCGGCTCTTTCCATGGCAGTCTTGCGAGCCGAACGTGGCCGTTTGCCTGTCAGTCGCGAACCTGTGGTGAAATGACAGTCGCGCATGCGCAGTTCGCATTTCGTTCACTTTCGTCCCTTGGGAGTTTCCATCGTTCACTTTCGTCCCTTGAATCACAACCTCACTTTTCAGTGTTCGTCTCGCGCGACTGCCATTCCAAGTGCCGCAGATTCGTGCACTCGTTATAAAAACTATGATGTGCAAGACGTTTGTGTTGTACATCATAGTTATGATGTGCACCAGCCAGAATTATCTGGCTCGATTTGAATGCGCTGAAAAATTATGTTGGCCCAAGGACTGTGGCAAAGCTACTGTTATGATTTTCTCTTGAGTCTGCTAAGGGCCTCTGTTAGCTGAATCCTTTTTTTATCTAGCTTCTGCAGTATCAGAGATGATACCAGAATTATCTTGCTCGATTCGAATGCGCGGAAAAATGATGACGGTCTACAATATTCTGAATTAAAAGTAACTATTAGATTCAAAAGTAACTAGTAAATTCAATACCACAGAAGTCCTTGGTTTGGTAATAGTATATTGTGCAACAAGGGTCGAAAGTTGGCGATTGCGACGAGTGTGAGGTTTGCTGTCCGAGCGAAGCGAGGGCTGCAATCACACGAGTCAAAGCGAAATAATTGCAGTACCTTCTCCGGTGTCATAAGAAACAGAAAAACCACGTTTGACCTAACAGGGACACACGTGAGGTTTAGGAAAAAATTTAACAAATATTTCGTTGCAGCAACGTATGACATGTGCAATCTGCGATCCAGAAAGATGTGAGAAATAGGTTCCGCCGTAAAACACCGGGAGAAATCTCGTCGAAAGGATGCGCGATGCTCTTTTTTGAAGGATCGCTGTATACCGATCCTGCACTAGAACCGAAGGTGGTGATAGATAATCTACAGACGCGCGTCCTCCCCGCACTACAATCTACCACGCTCGCTCGTCGACCAATCTCGTTTCGCTGACGTAGAGTAGATTCGATAAGTCGAAGGTGTAAGCCGTCACGTATACATAAACGCACGTACGTAAGTTGCAAGGGGAAAAGGGGATAAGACGAAGCAAAGCGTTCTCTCACCTACGTACGCGCGTGGTGTGCGTGTAGATACACAGGAAAGGCGAAAGAGTTAAGCTGCGAAGAAGGGTGAGCGAGAAAAAAGGCGAAGAAGCAAGAGGAGGTCTTGATCGTTCGAGAAGCGAGTATTGTGATTCAATGTAGTACCCGAACTCTCAATTTTTCCTCAACCCCGTGCAGAGCCCTGTTGCCTTGTGCGCGAACGCCCGGATTGTACAACCTGTGCGACCGTTATATAGCTATCTGGGTTGTACTGCCATAAGAGCCGAGGGGGGAGGCGCGCGTACGGAGAGAGAGAGCTGCAAAACGACTTTGCCCCATCCGCGGCCTCGAGCCGGATGCGAACGGAATAGAAATGTCTATTTACTATGTAAAGTGCCACTCGGTTTATATGCGAAAGAGAGAAAGCGCACGAGAAAATTCGTCGCCCTCGACCTGCCTGCCCTTGCCACGTATATCTTTTTTTTTCTTCTTCTCTCCTCACCTCGCTCGCGGTCCGCGCGGGCTTTCGCAAATTTCGCAAAACTCTCGCCGCTAAATCGGAGAAACGAGAGTGATTTTTCTCGTGTTGTATATGTATAAAACGCAGCCAGGGTCGTCGCACCCTTCGTCCGTGGCCGCGCCAGGAAACATCACGACTTTATTCAAGTAGTCGCTCTGTTGTTTTTTTTTGTTTCGCGATAATCGATCACCTCCCAAACCCCCGTGGAGGTCCCGCGGGTTGCCGAGAGAGTAGCGCGGGCTGGTCTAAGAAAATTCACAGCTTTGCCATAAGCTCGACTCCCCGAGTGCGTCTCGCGAGTACGCCGAACATATTTCATTCACGCTTTGGCGAAGCGTGCCGCACGGTATGACGGTACTCGCGGGTCTTAACCCGAGCCGACAGTGTAATAAACTACCTGATAATATATTAGGGCCCGGGGCTTTGATATAAGCCCACACTGAAGGGATTTCATAGCACTCGTCACCGCCCTAGCAGGCACGACAACTGTCAAAGTGACGAAAAAAATATCAGTGATACGGTAGAAGCTGTTTTCTACACAGAAAAAAATTTCGGTAATGGCCAAAATGACTTTCGAAACAACCAAACAAAAAAATCGGGATGTTGTTTTTCCGTCGCTGGAACGAATGAGGGACCGTCAAAACAACCTTTCTGTAGATATCGGGAAGGTTGCTTCTCGTCGAATGACTGTAAAACAACGTTCCCTTGAACATCGGGAAGGTTGCTTTTCGGGATGCTCGAGACCGTCGAATGACCGTCGAAACAACCTTCCCTCCCGTTAATTCCGGGAAAGTCGTTTCGTCTCGATCACTCGGAAAAAAATGGTCTGATTACCCATATTTTTACTATAAACTACGTTTCCCTGAGGCGATAGGAATACTTTTATGGTTATTGCAACCAATAATAATATACTATTATGTGCCATATTTTCATACATATACCAATTATTTCTGTATGGTAGTTGTAACTATTCGTCCTTTTACTTTTTAAACGGTATTTTAAGCTGTTGTAGAATAGTAAAAGCACATAAGGTACATAGTTATTTTTCAATCATGTATACTTTTTCCTATCTTCCTGTATTGTTGTATATACTATACCGTTGCAATTAATACATAGAGTGTAAATTCATTTATTAGTTTACAGTTAAATAAAAAAAATGTTTTTTATAACGGGCCGTTCCACAGTAATGCTGATAATATTATTCTGTGATTATTCATAAAAAAAAGATCATTCACAGATACAATTTTTTCACTAGGTCTCAGCAAAGTGATGTTGCTGGGATTTGAACCTAAGACCTATACGACCTACGTAATTACCGAACTACCTAACGCACACGCTAACCACTAGACCAAACCGACTACGTGAATATCTTATACTTTAAGTCCATAATAATTTAATCTCGGATAAGAGTCACAGGGATATCACATGAATTTGGATAAAATGTGATGCACGAAAGTTTTTTTAGGCCTCTGATTACAAAACTCAACTCTGCATTCAGTAATTGAAAATGGAAGCTCTAATATGGCGGCACAGAATGCAAAATGTTATAAAAATTGAATGAAGTCCAATTCCTACATGGGAAGTACGTACAACCATAAAAAGTTGCAAAGTAGAACTTTGCACACTGCTTCCTCATTAATTCCCCTTTTTCACAAAGCCACCTCTATGAAGAAGCTTATTTATTAACTTTGGCTTCCTCATAGAGGAAGCTTTGTGAAAAAGGGGAATTAATGAGGAAGCAGTGTGCAAAGTTCTACTTTGCAACTTTTTTTTATTTGAACAAAAGAAAACTCCGTTACAAACACCGTTACATCTCATTTTGATTAGATACAAAGTTTTGACTTACTTTAATAACTTTTCCATAAGTTACAGCGAAAATCTTAATTTAAAAAAAAATGCATAACAGCGTAAAATCCGAACGACTTTACCGATCGTCACCAAATTTTATACGTAGCAGCGCTGTATGTTATTTTTTGACTGTTGAATATTTTGGTTCATTTGATGAGATTCGACGTGATTTAGAGCAAAATTTATTTTTTTCGAAAAATTCAAAATTCTATAAAACCGAAACCGCTTTACCGATTTAGCTGAAATTGAATACCAAACAACATTGAACGTGTCTTTATTTATGATGAAGTATACAGCTGAATCGTCGAACTTTTACGAAAGTTAGAGCGATCACGCCATTTTTTTTTAAATTTAAAATTCGATAAAATTTGTATACATGGATATATTTAATTTTAAAAATATGTGAATTACAGAGGATTTAATACTCTACTTGCGTGCCAATTTTTAGCGCGATACATCATGCCATTCCTGAGTTATGAACAATTGAATGTTCGGTGCCTGGACCATACATACATACACACACACACACACACACACACACACACATACCCACATACAGACATATTTTCTAGACCACTTTTCTGGACGTTTTAGGTGATTCTGAGTATGTTAACATGAAAATCTCGAAAAAAAAAAATTTCACGAAAACAAAGCTTCCTCTATGAGGAAGCAAAAATATGTTTCCCTCGGGCGATACCAATATTTTATGGTGGATCATCTAAAAATGTATAGGGAGTGTAATTACTATTATATCTCATTGCTGATTTCATAAATGTGTTGCATGTAACATAATTTATTGTTACCGTTTTAACGATAAGCTATAGTGTTCTTAAGTGTGGCGCATATTTAGATGCAGTATCGAAACTGCATAGTTTACGTACCTTCATGATAATAGTTCGATAAACCATATTAAAGCTGATCTAACTATGAAATATAATCCCTCTGTTACGGACTGGCCATTTTTCCGTACATTTATTATTAATTTATATATTAATATATTATACATTTTTAACTATAGTATTATTGTTGCAAATACCATGATCTTTTTTCTAGGTCACCGTCAAAACAACCGATGAAAATTTCGAGATAAAAAAATGTTTTTAATTTAACCGGTTATTGTGCTCTTTTACCGCATATTCGACTTTTCCAACAATTCGATACGTGTTTGAATAAAAAATGATTCAAACATGAATAATGAATATAAATTTATTTGTCACTGCTATGATTCGAACCTGGGACCTTGTGATTGTTGTCATGCGCTTGCGACGACTCGGCTATTCATACCTTTAGGAATTTACGTTTCGATTGTCTATTTATAACACAAAAAAGTCTAATCATGTTATGAGTTTTTACAATTGTGTAATTGTGTCTAAAACTACATAAAAAGGCCCCCCGAATAAAAAATTATTAACCCACACAAATAATATACAATCCTTTACTTTTATAATCCTATACTTTTCATGCCTTCTCATTGGTCGGCAGTGGCTTCAATATAAATCAATTCGGACTGTCAGTAGGGCTGCTGCAGTCACGCGCGCGATTTGAATGGCTGTATTAGCCGCAAGAAAAGATAAATGAAAAGCAAGGAGTGCGAACGAAGCGAACGCGTTGTTGCTAGTACAATTAAAAGAACAAAATAGCGCGTTACATTAACCGCAAAATCGATTTTTTCTTCGAAATTTACATGGGTTGTTCTGACACAGACAATGAGTGAAAATAACTTTCCCGGAGATCGCAGAAAGGTTGTTTTGACGGTGATTCGTTGGTTCCGGCGACGGAGAAACAACCTTCAGATTTATTTTTGTTTGGTTGTTTCAGAAGTAATTATGACAATTTACGAAAGTTGTTCTGTGCAAGAAACAACTTCTACTCAACATTATTATTATTTTTTTTGTTTTTTTTTCATGTTGACAGTTGTTTTTGAGAAAAAATGAAAGTTCTCGTAATTGCTGGGGCTCCAATTATTTTTCTTTTTTTTTAAATCGACGAGTCACCGAAGAAATGCAGCATTCGCTGCAAATGCTATACATTCGAAGGGACGCGAGTCGACTGCTATTATCCTGATGGTAGATCGGCGGGTGGAGCGACAAATGCATTCGAAGATAAAGTCGTTCGAGTACTACAGCCGCGAGCTCAGCGGGTTGGTTTTGCTTGCTTACGTCAGAGTGTGCGTACGTGTCTTGGTTGCGTATATATGTCTCGTCTGGTTGCTGCCGGGGGCTACAGCACCCCCGCACGTTATGTGTATACCGGGGCTATATCGAGTCCTCTCGAGCAATGGGCGAACGAGGGTGGAAACGAGCGAGACGATAATCCCACAGGAATCCCTAGAGGAGTCCTCGGAACACGCACGAGTCTTACCGAGTGTTAGCCCGCGCGCTCGCTATACGTACAGCATGTTACTCCGCTTGCCGCTTGGTCCGCCGTAAGTAGAAAACGTTCGCGCGTAAACGACCGTTCGGTTTTATGCGCCTTCACTTCATACACACTCTATCGTTGATACAGTAAATAACGCCCTATATATCCATTGTTTATGATCGAAGACATTTTTTTTATGGCACAAGAATTATAGTTTATTTACGAAAACGTGTTTGATATGCTACAGTCTGTTTGCTCGACGCTAGGCCGGTCCGGTGATTGGAAGAGGCTACTTTACGGCCGAACCATTAATTTCTCTATAAAAAATAACTGCGCCATCAAAACGGAGGGGATGGACGGGAGATTAAAGAGTAGCGCATCTGCCTCTCGATTTTAATTTTTTAAAGTTGAGCGTCAAAGATATATCGCTTATGCAGTGGATTATGACATGTCCCCGGTTTATGAACGAAGAATTCTTTTTTGTGACTCCAGAATCATCGCCCATTTAGGAAGCGGCGTTTTATGACTTTTGCGATTTTACGTGTCGCTGCCTGTCGGATTTATGTCCCATTGTCAATCATTAAATTCGCCATACCTCTTTTAAAAAGTCCATGAGTAACGGAAAGCATTGTTAGCATTCTATTCGAGCTGTGGTTGGTTGCCAGGAAAGTCCGTGGTGAACAAAATCAGTTTGATGTCAAATGTCACATAAGACGCGCCCGTAACCTTTTATAAGAGCGCTGTAGCTCAAAAGTTTTTCAGGCGCGGGTGCCAGCACGTGTGATTTGCCTAGTATGTAAAAAATGAAAAACGCGATGAACCTGGTTAAGAAGGAAAGATCAAGAGACGCGGTAGCGTCTCGATGCCAAGTATTAAAAGAAATCTATATGCCGCATCACGAGACTCCTCACGACGAGACGCTAGCGCAACTCTTACTCTTACAGCACGTTCGTTCTTTTTCGTCTGCTACGAAATTCTAACTGGAATTATCTCAGTCAACACGTCGCAAACGCCAAATGTGTCAGGTTCAACATTTTTCTTATTTTGCATCCTCATAGAGGAAGCTTTTTTTCATAAATTTTTATTTTTTTGTTTTTCGAGACTTTCATGTTAACTTACTCAGAATCACCTAAAACGTCGAGAAAAGTGGCCTAGAAAATATGTCTGTATGTGGGTATGTGTGTGTGTGTGTGCGTGTATGTATGTTCCAGGCACCGAAAATTCAATTGTTCATAACTCACGAACGGCACGATGGATCGAGCTAAAATTTGGCACGCAAGTAGAGTATTAACTACTCTGTAATTCATATAGAGTATTAACTACTCTGTAATTCATATAGAGTATTAACTACTCTGTAATTCATATAGAGTATTAACTACTCTGTAATTCATATAGAGTATTAACTACTCTGTAATTCATATAGAGTATTAACTACTCTGTAATTCATATAGAGTATTAACTACTCTGTAATTCATATAGAGTATTAACTACTCTGTAATTCATATAGAGTATTAACTACTCTGTAATTCATATAGAGTATTAACTACTCTGTAATTCATATAGAGTATTAACTACTCTGTAATTCATATAGAGTATTAACTACTCTGTAATTCATATGTTTTTTACTTAAATGTATCCATGTGTACAGATTTTATGGAATTTTTAATTTTTCTTTAAATGGCATGCTCGCTCTAACTTTCGTAAAATTTCCACGATTTGGCTAAATAGTTCTTCGTAAATAAAGACACGTTCAATGTTCTTTGGTATTGAATTTCAACGAAATCGGTAAAGCGGTTCGGGTTTTATGGAATTTTGAACTTTTCGAAAAAATTGCATTTGTCTCTAAATCACGTCAAATCTCAACAAATGAACCGAAATGTTCTACAGTCGAAAAATAACATACAGCCCTGCTACGTATGAAATTTGATGATGATAAATTTGGTAATGTCGTTCGAATTTTTCGAAAAATATAGATTTTCGTTATAACTTCCATAAAAGTTAAGAAAGTAAGACAAAACTTTATATCTAAACAAAATTAGATGTAACGGTGTTTGTAACGGAGTTATTTTTGTTCAAATTTTTTTTAAGTTGCACAGTAGAACTTTGCACATTGCTTCCTCATTAATTTCCCTTTTTCACAAAGCTTCCTCTATGAGGAAGCCAAAGTGAATAAATCAGCTTCTTCATAGAGGTCGCTTTGTGAAAAAGCGAAATTAATGAGGAAGCAATGTGCAAAGTTCTACTTTGCAACTTTTTTCTTTCGAATGAGCCCTGTTTCAATCAAATCGGTGCCCGCAATGCTGATATATGGCCAGCTATAATTTTGATTCTGTCAAAAACTTTTTCATTTCTGTTCGAACTCACACATCGACACGAATTTGTCCGACGATGTCCGATTATGTCTGATTCGATATTATCTCAGGCAACACGTCGCGGGCGCTAAATGTATAAGCGCCGGTATCTTTTTTATTTATTTATTCTCTTTTTAATGAGACTTGACGTAATAAAATCGGTTCACGAATTGCTGATATCTGCACGGAAAAAACGACTTGGTTAGATTAACGAAAAAAGTAGTTGGACCCAACCAAACGACTTAGTGCTCTGAGAGACAGACGATTTATTGGTTCGGTCAACTATTTTCAGTTGGTTGGCTCTGTATCGTTGCTCGAACTAAGTAGTTAGTTCGAGCAACGACTAGTGACATTGTTCGGTTAACCATGTTCCGTACTACCCGAAATTATTAAGCATTATCAGGGAAATCATATTAGCAAGTCAGCAGATGCAGAGACTTTAAAGTTATGCAGCTTGTAGTACAATTTTTATTCGAGTTCAAGAACTTTTATAGTAGTAATGTACAGAAAATATTTAATCTTTAATTAGGAAAGCACAGAATAAGATGCACAGAGACCTTACACTGATAAATTTGATATCTCATAAGTTATAATATCAAGCAGGACGATTGGCTGAAAAAAATTCTAAGTGAAATTATAAATTTGTCGACAAATTTTATATTTGTTGACGCAAGGTTTGAGCTTTGAAGTCTGGACCTTCCATTCGACAAATTTGATATCAAATTTCTTAGTCAGGACCTTGCGTGGACAAATATCAAATTTGACTCAACTTCGCAGTCTGGTCCTTCCATTGACCAAATTTCATATGAAACTTCGCAAAGAGAAGGATCAGACTGTGAAGCCAAGTCAAATTTTATATTTGTCCCTTACGTTGACAAATATAAAATTTGACTTGGCTTCGTAGTCTGATCCTTCCCGTCGCCAAGTTTCATATGAAATTTGGTCAACGGAAGGACCAGACTGCGAAGCTGAGTCAAATTTTATATTTGTCCACGCAAGGTCCTGACTAAGAAATTTGATATCAAATTTGTCGAACGAAAGGTCCAGACTTCAAAGCTGAGTACCCTGCATGACAAATATGAAATTTGTCAACAAATTAAATATTTCACTTAGAATTCTCCCAATTTTCAAACCTAAGAACAGATGCACAGGTGTGAACAAAAAATCGCACATACAAAGACAGTTCTTTCATTTAAAACAAAAAAACCACAATGGCGGATAACGCGCGAATTGGGACGGCAACAATTTTCCGTGGTTGTGCGACATGCGCGCCACCGTTCGTTGGTTCCAACTATTTTACTTAGTTGGAATAGGAATCGAAATCGTTGCGTGAACTATTTAAGTCAACTAACTCGAAATAGTAAATGAAACTAAAACCACGTAGTTACACCGACCAACCCGATGGTTGTGACAAGCAATTTCCACTCAACTAATACAAAATTGGTTGGCCCAGCTACACCGTTTTTTCCGTGTGGCAAATGTATTGCATGGCATATACGTGTGCATATATACGTGTGATGGAAAAGCGCACATCGTCGTCTGACGAATGGCTCGCTCCCGTCGTGTGACAGAAAGCGAAATTGTGCGGGTTTATTGCTCTAAACTGATATTGACTATCAATTGTAATGATTTAATTATTAATAATATCTCTCCTAACGAGTTGCCTTTTCAAAACCACGAAATGAAATTATGGATACGTTATCCTGTAAGTACAAAAAATCGACTTTGAAGGTTATATTTCGGTCTTTAACATTATTAATACAAATTGTCACGTTGGAACAATTCAGGCAAAATTCAGTACGCATCAAACTTGTACAATCGCACGATAACAAATACAAACTCTCAGGGATTTTCCTGAGAATTATATGAAAATGCCAGCCACTGATCCGAACAATCCGAGGTAAATTTCCTGGATTCCTCTCCAAACTGACATCGCAAATCTATTTATTAAGGGAGAAAATCATAATATAATTTAGGGAATTAAAATGGGTATCCTTTCTTACTCGTCTTGACGTTATTATTCTCTGACTTTCAAAAAGATGTAAAGTAAATAAAAAAATGTTTCTTGAAAACAGAAATGGTACGCCAAGTATTAAAAGAGTAGACATCCCTTGTAAAGAAATTACACAATAAAAAGATGTCCTTCCAAAAATAATAACACAAATGCAATACATTAGTCAAGTAAAGTTTATCATCAGTCGATCATCAGTAGATGGTTCGCTACAAAACAACTTGACATGCCAGTGACTTGGTGTGACATTAAATACTTGACGTGTCTCTGGCATGTGTAGTTTTTTATAGCGTATCATCTACTGATGATCGACTGATAATAAACTTTACTTGGCTAATATATTGCATTTGTGTTATTATCTTTTAAAGGAAATTTTTTTATTGATAATTTTTTTTTGCAAGGGATGTCTACTCTTCTAATACTTGGCGTACCATTTTTGTTTTGATTAAAAAGTAAAGCAGCCCTCTTGCCTTTTTAATTGAAAAAGTTGAACATCAAAGCTGTCGGTTCCCGTGTACTGACACCTCGAATTTATCGAAGCTAACCGTATCAGACGTGATTCCACGAGGTCCCGCCGCGACAGCCCGAGTAAGTGATAGAGGTGTTGGGGCACGGTTGAGCGTCTCGCGAGCTCGTATCGACTTTGCTTTGAAGGGTCCGGGCGAGAAGATGGAAAAGGAGCGGGAGGCAGAGGTAAAAAAGGGAGAAGCGCGACGCGAGAGAAAACGTGCCGTGAGTCGGGAGTATAGAAAAATGTCGCAAAGTCGCTGCGGGATCGACGGAGTCTCGCGTCCCCCCGCCGAGCAGACGCCCGGTGGTGAGCAAATATTGATGTAACGTGCGAGATCCGATCCGTGGAATAAACGCCTCGGGTGTGTTAAGGGTCGCGTGCTCAGGGTGCTTCGGGTTCGGGAACGAATTTCACGAGACATAAACCTAAGACTTCTCACCGCGGTTACATATCCTTCGTCGTAGTAGTCACTGGTACAGCGCGGAAAAGGGGGAGGAATAGAGCTAGACAGTATTTTAAGTACATAGTATTTTGTATGTATTTTAAATATTCCGATATTTTTCTCATATTTTAAATACTTTTAAGTACAAAATACAAAATATTTTGGCGCCTACTCCATATTCGGAAACACTTTCATTTTTTGAGAATGGCTGTACGATTAGCTAAAGCCGAAGTGCCAGTCTCGTCAAACATAAGGTTCAGATTAAATTTCGATCAATTCTCGATGGGATGAAAATCCGAAAAAATCAGGCATATTCAACAGCTGAAAAGATTGATTTTGCATAGTAACAATTTCAAAATGTTATTAACGAGTTTAGACCCTCATTTTGCCTAAAAAAAACACGACTAAAAAAACCGTACAAAATAGAACCTTGCAAATTGCTTCCTCAGATTTTACACTTCTAACGAAGCTACCTCTATGATGAAGTACGTTGATCAATTCTGGCTTCCTCATAGAGGAAGCTTCGTTAAAAGAGCACTGCACTCTCTGTAAAGAGGCGCTCTGTAATATCGCGTTTCCCCTCGATGCTCTCTCTGAAATATCAGTGGCGTCGTTGCCTTAACAACACGCGGCGCGGCAGTGAGTGCGCACAAGCGTAATTGGTTCTGGCGGCGGGTTCAATTCTGACGTCCTAACCTCGCAATGGAATCGACAGACACCGCGAAAAATCGTCGTTACAAGGCAGTGATGGTGAGCGAAAAAATAAAATCTCTCGAGGAAATACAGAAAGGTGTACCAGCATCGAAGATCGCTACCGAATTAGGGTGCCATCCGTCCACCGTCCGCTCATGGAAACAAAAACAAGAAACAATGAAGGAATGGGTTTCCAAGCAAGGAAGCGATGTCGTGAAGAAAAAGCTTCGGCTGCGAAAAACGTAGAATGGACTTGTGGATGAAGCACTCTTGGTTTGGTTCGAGCAAAATCGAGCAGCTGGAGTACCTCTCAATGGACCTCTTCTTCAAGCGAAGGCTTTGCAGTTCCACGCAACACTGGGAGGGCAGGACAATTTTAAAGCGAGCGAAGGTTGCTTGTCTAAATGGAACGATCGTCACCAGATTCACAGCATGTCAATTTTCGGAGAGAAAATGTCAGCAGATGAGGCAGCGGCTGCAAGCTTTAAGAACACGTTTACTGAAATGATCTTCAACGAGGTGTGGACTGCGGATCAAATCTTCAATTGTGACAAAGCTGGTTAGAAGTACCGAATGTTGCCTCAAAAAACTCTTTCGGTGAGAAACCAACCAGGAGCTCCTGGATTAAAGGGAAATAGAGACGGAATTACTGTCATTGCCTGCAGTAATGCCACAGACTCATTGAAGCTCCCTCTCATGGTGATTGGTAATTCTGCGAAATCAAGAGTCCTAAAGAACATCCAAATTCTACCTGTATACTATAGAAGCCAGAAAAGAGCATGGATGAATAGTTCTCTGTTCGCAGAATATGGTTCGCTGAAGAGTTTGTGTCAAGCGACACAACGTTCTTGACCCACAAAGGGCTTCCTCCGAAGGCAACTCTGCTCGTGGACACCTGCAGCGCACTTCCAAAAAGTCGCAGCGAAGGATACACTCGAGTTGTTTTTCTACCTCCGAACACGACTTCATTAATTCAACCGATGGATCAAGGTCTGCTGAAATGCTTGAAAATAAATTACCGCAAGAAGCTGATGTTTTGTTTGGTCGAAAGCCTCACCGATGGAGGATATTTCCGTCGTTGGTTGGGGACACCCCGATTCAGTTGTGGCGATGAAGCGAATATTCAAGAGCTTCCAAAGCAACTGCGAACACTTCTCTTGTTGGCAGCGATGACATTGATTGTTAACTATCCGGCAGCACTCAAACTGACGTATGCAGCGAAGGTGCCACACAGAATTTTGAAGCCGAAGTCAGTGAGTTTCATCAAACACTCCACAGCGAGGTGGACCAACAGGACATCACGGTTGCAGATATTGATGCATGGCTGAGCTTCGCGACAGAAGAATTTGCACTCATGAATGATGAAGAAATAATCGATGTAGTCCTGATAAAGAAAACACTCTCGAACTGGCCGAAGCTGAATCGGAGTCTCCCCTACTAACGACGGAAATATCCAGTACCGAAGGCAAAGGTGCTGTTCACAAAGTAATTCAGTACTGTGATCAGTATGGTAATTACTCAAGGGAGGAGTAATGAGTAACGTTGCATCGAATTGAACAAGCGGTACAACAACGATTGGAGTGAGAGAGAATAGTTCTCGGGAAATCGTCGGTATTTTTTCCTATTTTTGTTACTACATTATACGTTCAGTTAGTATATTATACGATATGATAATAACAGCATAATAAAACAAAGTAGAACTTTGCACATTGTTTCCTCATTCATTTTCGTTTTTCACAAAGCCACCTCTATGAAGAACCTTGTTCATCATTTTTGGCTTCCTCATAGAGGAAGCTTTGTGAAAAACGAAAATTAGTGAGGAAGCAATGTGAAAAGTTCTACTTTGCGACGTTTATTTAATTCGAGCAAAAGAAAACTCTGTTACAAACACCATTACATCTATTTTTGATTAGATACAAAGTGTAGACAAAGTTTTAAATAAATTGAAACTATCAATCCACGAAAACAAAAACGAAATAACCCGTCAGTTACGACTCACTTTATTGAGCTATACAGGGTGTCACAGAAAATACAAATTCACCGTTGCGATAGAACCCACTCTTACAACCACGATTATTCATTTAGCCAATCAATCGAACTAACGAAAAAGGAGTATGTACTCCTATTTTGTGTAAAATTTAATATCGATCCGTTGTGCTGTTCGAGAGTTGTGAGCAATTGAATTTTGGTACACGCGGGCATCATAAATAAAATAAAAATTGTATCTATAAAATGAACGCCGATTTCGTCGAAATTCAATACCATACAATATTAAACGTATCTCCAGTTATGAAGAACTATTTAGCTAAATCGGCGAACTTTTACGAAAGTTAGAGCGACCACGCTCTTTTTTCAACAAATTCAAAACTGCATAAAATCTTAATTACTATACATATTTATTCTAAAACCGCAACATTTAAAGGGAGACGACTACTCTACTTGAGTGCCAAATTTGAGCCAGATCGCTCAAACGGTTACTGAGTGAGAGGTGATTAAATTTTCAAAGCCCTGCACATACACACACACGCAGACACATACACGCGGACATTTTTTCTAGACCACTTTTCTCGACGTCTTAGGTGATTCTAAGCATACTGGCATGAAAATATTTAAACAAAAATTTCATGAAAACAAAGCTTTCTCTATGAGGAAGCAAAATAAGGTTAAAAGCTTATGTGATAATAAAATAATGTATTATCGACTTTAAAAGGCGAGTGTAAGCAACGTAAAATATATTAAAAATGGTTTCATATGTTTGTCTTGTGTTTATATCCTTTTAAAAGCAATGTGGGGATGTTTTATATCTGTACCTGTCTCTTTCGAAACGCGTGTCTCTCTCAAAGCTCCGCCCAGCTGGAGGCTGGTGGGGGCATTCCGCAAAATAGCACGCTCTGTAATCTAGCGGTTTCGGATCCCCGAGTGCGCTATCGTACAGAGAGTTCACTGTGTAAAATAGTGTGGAAGCAGTTTGCAAGCTTCTAATTTGCAGGTTTCTTTAGCCGTTTTGCTTCCTCGTAGAGGAAGCAAAACTTTGTTTTCGTGAATTTGGGTTTTTCGAAATGTTCATGTCAGTACACTCAGAATGGTCCAAAACGTCGAGAAACGTGATTTGTACGAAATGTCTGTATGTGTTGTGTTAAATACTTGTCGTGTGCGTTTATTAATTATACAAGTTGTAAGTCGCGTCGTGATACAAAATATAAAAGATATTGAAATGGTTGGTTGTGAGAGTGCGACTGCTCTCTTCGACGTATCGACTAAGAATGCCCGTGGATCGCTGGATCGATGGAGATCCAGCAGCCCTTTGGTGACATCAGCGCGCTAAGACAAATCTCCCTTAGTCTTAGTTAGTCACCCTGGTTGAATCATCCAGTATCCCACGGCGTTTGTTTATTCGGCAATAAACAAACGTGCAATAGGGTACGCCTTGGTTCGCCTCAAGTCGCTTTGTCGCGTTCAGTTGTAACGTGCGGTAAATTTCCCCCCTCCCTCCCGTTACAATTGCTGTCGAGACTCACTGTCGAGCTCTTCCAGGGGCATTTAGATTTAAGAATTTAAGATAAGAATGCTGCCAAATCAGCATTTTACTTCGAGTTCTTTCCTATCTTCGAGTGAACCGTAAAAATTTGGCCGTAAACATCGGTGATGGAAGACAAAAACGCAATTTTTGTTTTACTCCAGGCCCTCACGATTACATCTTTCCAGTGTTTTGTAAAGGGCGCGGTGTGCTCCCCAGCACCGGGAAAATTAAGAAACGAGCCGAAAGTTTAATAAGTCTAATATCGGTAGCGAAGGGTTGGTGCCGCCGGGACGGGGCGAGTGAGACGCAGTGAAATATCGCCCAAAGCGATGTCGAAGAGGAGACACCCCGTATATAGTACATGCAGCATAGCTTGGCATATAGGAAGGGCCGGCCTTATCGGACTTATTGGATTCTGGCTTCCTTTGTAAGCTCGTCTGGAAATGCTGGATGGGATAAATGCGGTGGCGCGCGGGGCTGTCAGAAAAGTAGGAATTCCCTTGGGGATGCTGTTGCTGCCGGCGTCGTCGCCGGGACGTTGCGCTGAGACGACGCGGGACGGGAGCCGAGACCAGTGGCAAAGGTGCGGGCGAGGAAAATACGGACGAGAGCGAGTGAAATAGCCCGAGTGAAAGGCAGGCGTGAGGGAGAGGATGGATCGCTACTGCCAGTCGGTAAGGGCAACGTTGTAGATCATAGAGAGCGAGCCGTTTTGAATAATTTACGAAACTCTGTGGAATACCTTGGCGCGTGTGTACGCTGGGAAATGCAACGCGAGGCAGGTAACACATAGGACGAGGGCATGCGTGGGGGGCCGTCGCACACGAGAGAAAATACTTTCGTATAAACGACCGAAGCTCCGGATGTTTTATCAAACTTTTTTTTACCTCTCGGTGCGCGCTGACGATAACTCCGGGGAACCTACACGCGGGAGAACCCCTGGGTGACATTGAGACACTGAAATTGCTTTTCCACTGTCTTGCATTTTAAAACTAAAGGCTCCCGTCGCGTGGTGCACCGCGGGCCGAGACTGCTTTACTACATTTTCCTTAAATTCGCTTAGCTGTATTTATATCGTGAGACCGAGAAGCCGGTGTCCACAATTATTCGCGTGATTAAGGAATCATCACAGTGTGACATTAAAAAAAACGTTTTTTTTTTTTCATTATCGATAGTATACACTGTTATAAACATTCTCTCAAATTTTTTAATCGAAATTCGTATTATTTCGAATGGACCTGGCATCGTCGATTGATCGTAAGGAAACGATTTATATGAAAAGTTCTCACTTCAAACGCGTTTTTCTCAAAACGGTGTTTTTCAAAACGGTGTCCACTCTCAAGGGAAGAGTTTTCAAGCTATCCATTTCAAATTTGGACAGAACATTCTTCTCGTCATTCTCTATCATGGTATGTGAGCTTTTTTTTAATCTTCCTATTTTTTTTTACGAAAAACTGTCGAAAAACAAGGCTAAATTCGACACGTTTTGGTCTACCCGCCGCCATTTCGTCAAATTAAAAGAGCCTTCATAGGACGATAGCAGCTTTCCTACAGATTAATAACCTTTTTGAAATTTTTATTTCAGATCAGAATTAAGGCCGCAAACCTGGACACCATGCAGGCCCTTTTTTTAACCGGACTTTTTAATCATTTATAATAATATTGAACAATAAATAAATCAACGTACAAAAAATCATTTTGTACTCTTCATTAGTACCTTGATTTGTTCAAAAGAACCAGACCAATTGGTTTGTCCTAACCATTAAAAAAAATCGCGAAAATCAGTGATTTTTCGACGGGTCACACAGTGATGATACCTTAAGGTTGTTGTGGGGCTGAGCCAGGGGCAGTGAGGTGCAAGGGGAGCACCCTATGTTCGTACATTGGCTCGCCTCATTGTTGCCACTCATCGAAAACAAAACAATTGCAATGATTGCGGGATGTTTATGGCTGATTTTCTTCGAAATATTTAGTAAAATATGTGTTTGTTAGTGAGTGGATAGCGTAAAAAGTATTCTGCTAATTTTATACGATGCATTTTTGTCATATTAATATATGAGCAGTATTTAGTTGGCAGCAGTGCTCCCTCGCGTTTACAAACTAATCTAACTTTTCACCGTAACTGCTGGGATTGTATATTGTAACGGCCGAGCGAATGAACAACACGCGTATTTGTTGTTGGGGCGGATATTATTATTTATAACAGTTTCTAGAAATCCCGATCACGATCTTGAGCACGTCAGCTCGCTGTCAATCTCTAGCCATGACTCTCGTCTGTCACGCGCGATGCGAAGTCAGTCATCTATTCGTTTGTCTATTGTCATATCCTGTGTCCTCGTAGTAGTAAGCTAAATCCGTTACAATATCTATATTCTTATCGGTAATGTAGGTAGCTACAGCAAAGAGAACGTTTTAATTAATCAATAATTAATTAATGATGCTGTAAATTGTCAAGCAGAAGGTGCCAAACGTTTAAGCGATTATCCATTTAACTTCACATACTTTTTCACGTACGTCGTAGCATTTTCTTAGAAGATATCAACTACATACGACGGGATGCTCGGGAATTATCCATAAGAGCAGTACAATCAGCGCACAAAACTCGTTAACTTTCCGATTTTTTTTTTTTCTCAAAAACTCGGAAAGTTACGGGTTTTTTTTTCCTCAAAAACTATATGCTGTGGTTTGGTTTCAAATTTGACAGGACTCTCGGTAAAGCGATTATGGATATTCGTGTAAATTTTCATGATGATGGTGGCATTTTGATGTTGCCCCACAACAACCTTAATTGATTTACACGGGAGTAACGTGCACGTACGGGATGTAAAATGCCGGCGCTAAAACAGTCGTATATTAGGGGTGCATTAGGCGACGCGTTTGTTCGGTATATCGACTAAACGATTCGCTCGCGACTCCCGATTCTACGAACACGGGAAAGGGGCAAATGTATACGATCCTCGTGCAGTTTACCACTGAATCTACCACCCTGGAATCTCTCGCAGTCGGTACTCCGGTAACACACGGAGAAAGCGCGAGCCCGGAGTTTTACTGTCGCTGAACGTCCCATTCGCGTCTCGGGCGATTGCTCTGCGAAGAAACTCCGGAGTAGTAAACCTCTCTCCCGCGGGGCTACCCGCCGAGTCACGCACCGTGCGAAACTCGAAATTCCGGAGCAACCGCACGACACGACACAAGCTGATTCACACGAAATAGCACGGTGCAAGCGTATTGCTCGAGGCGTTCGCCCGGCCTCTCCGGAACAACCGGCAAATGCGATAAATCCAGCGTCAACATTTGCAGGAACGATAAATCGATCCGTAGCTTGAAAGTTATTTTGTTTTATCCAATTTTGCTGTGATTAAAGTTCTGCCGTTCTGCCGTTCGGAAAAGCGGGACGTGCGAAACCAATGATCCCGCTGCTTTGGGACAGGAGGCTCTTGAAGTGGTCAATTTGTATACATATCTGGGAGTATTCTTCACCACATAGCGGAAATTCGGGAAAACAGCGGAAGCGTTCATTGAACGTCTCACGACCGCGGCGAAAATTCGACAAATACTTACTAAAACCAAAACAGAGTCGTAAGAAACCGGAATTGCCCTGTTAAGATACTCCTTGCGTCTAATATTAATTTCGCATAAATTCGAGGAATATGAGAGAGAATTGCAAACACTTCTCGATGGTATAAAAATCTGAAATAATTCATGCACATTATAAGTACTGAAAAGAATAATTTTGCATAATAATAATCCAAAAATGTTATTAACAAATTGATGAAAAAAAAAGTTTAACAAATATTTCGACGAACCAAGTTTTTTTTTTTAATGAAAATGATTCCGTCGATTTTCTGAAAATGTATGCATTTTTTCAGATTTTAGAGTTCACTTTGAATTTTGTGCGTTTTTTATGGGGAAAATATGTGAAAATTCAAAGTGAACTGTAAAATCTGAAAAAATTCATATGTATTCGGAAAAATGAACGAAACATTTTCATTCAAAAAAATATGGGTTATCGAAATATTTGTTAAACAATTATTTTTTTCATCCGTTTGTTAATAACATTTTAGAATTATTATGATGCAAAATTAATCTTATCAGTACCTATAATGGCATGAATCTTTTCAGATTTTTGGACCATCGAGAAGTGTTCGCAATTCTCTCTTGTATTTCCCGAATTTATGCGAAATAAACACTAGACGCAGACTACCTTAAATAGCTGTGTTAAATCGACCACCCGCTACTGCGCGGGAATTTGGGCGCTGCGGTACCCATTCAGAATAGAAAAAAGTGCAAACCTCATTCTTTAAAGCTTTATACTTTCTTCCAAAAACTCGCTATATATGGCAAAGAATTCGAAGTAAAGCCTCTACGTTGTGATATTTTCATCAGTGCTCTATCGCGGTGGTTGAAACTTTATAAAATGGAAAATGACAAGCTGCCCAAGGAGTGTTTTACTCAGCTGTGTGCCCTAGATCGAACAGGCACCGGCGGTGCCTGGATAGAAACTAGGCATCTCGATTTCGTCTTTTGTTAGCCCAACTCGGAGAATTATCACTATGGGACAAGCAATTCGTAGACCTGGCAAGCATAAATAAAGAGAGGAATGATCTAATTGCGGAATACAAGAATATTTGTTTACGTACAAACATCGAAAGAGTTCTGAACTCATCTTATAATCCACTTTATCGTAAGATCAGTAGGTTAGATGACCACGAAAAATATTGAAGTTGGAGAATGCCGATTGCAAAGTCGAAAATCCTAACCCAGCTACGACTCAGCAATAAAAATCGATGTAAGCGCTATCTTTGGAGCATACAGAGACTATTATACAACGAAACATCTAACTAGAGATAACAGAGGCGACGAGGACAAAATGGTAGGTTTCCTCGCAGTTAAACACAGCTAAGTGATATATTTATGTTCATAGTAAAATCCCTGGAACTCAGATTCTTTATCATTAACGAAAAAACCTGGTAGTGTCGCAGAGTAAAAGTTAGAACGATATTAGGTACCGAGAAATAGAGAATAGAAAATAAGATTGATTTGTGAACCCTAGCAGATCCAGTGACCAGTCGAATAACCATGAAAACAACCAGGTTAATTTTTGCCCAAAATCAACGGTCATTCATGGTTCGGAATAACCGTCTTAGGAATTTCTTAACTGGGTTGACCGTACCGAATCACCAGCCCAATAACCGTCCCAGAAGCATCCGGTTGTTGAGACGGTTATTCGATATGGTTGACACAGTTGCGAAATTCATAGGGCAGTTATCGAGATGGTCATTCGGTATGGTTAATGCGATTATGAAATTCAGAAGACGGTCATGCCGAACTCCAAATGACCGTTGTTATTGGACAAAAATTAACCAGGTTGTTTAAACAGTCACTTCGTATGGTTTTGGCCAAAACTAACTGGTTGTCGAACCCGCTAGGGAAGTATTTAAATAGCAAAATGTGTAAACAGTAAGCTAGACCTTAACGACTAAACTCCATTTTTACAGACTGTTGTCCTTCACAAATAAATGATCAATCCATCTATCTATTAATTTTGCTATGATAATGAATAGAATGAATTTAAAAAATAAGATTTGCATCCTGATATCACAAACATCGTTTTTTTAGAGTCAAGTAAAAACGGTTTAAAATCAGTGTTTTCAGGAGTACAATATGCGACGGAACGATAGTGTAGACCAAAGGTCGACAACTTGAAGAACAAAATTTCGAAGGGTCGATGTGAGCACGTAGAAGACTCGAGCTCTGGCAGTCTAGTTGTTTAATAAAATCTACGATATCCACTCGAAACAAACTCAACTTAATCAATTAACTAATCAAGCTTCTACAACTGCAATACCCGTTTCGACTGACGAAACAAATGCAAGAAAAAAAAACAGTTAATCAATCAGAGCTACTCTAATCGAAAATAAATGAGGCCAATTTCAAAGTTCTGACTGACAAGGGTTTGCACTAGGGATGGGCGATGTTCGGAAAAAACATCGATGTTGAAATAATCGATTATTTAAAACATTGATTATGAACATCGATATTAAAAAACACATCGAAACATCGATTGTTTTCGTCGACGAAAGAATATGCAATTACCGGGTAAAACAAACACAATTTGTAACATTATTATATAGATGACTTCGGGATAAATTCCTCATTTATGACCATTTTTATTACAAAATCATATACTTGGAGTCGTCAGTTGCATCCAGAGCAGCGCAATATTTCCTTAAATATTTTGTTTGAGTTTCATCTGCGGTAGTGAGTCGTACTTGACAGGGCTATTTCGTAACTAGACGAGGCAAAAAAAATCGTCATCGATGTCGGGGGAAAAACATCGACAATCGATTAGTCCGGTTAAATAAACATCACCAAAATGATTCGATTATTCGAGAAAAAACCATCGTTCTTTAATTAATCGGCAAACATCGCCCATTCCTAGCTTGCACTACGTGGAAACGTCGCATACCAATACAATTTGCAATAAAATAAACACGCGCAGCTTTCAAATCCTTGTCTCTTTCCATATTTATATGTTTAGGTGTATTTTTTGTTCATTCAACGAATTAATTGTCGATTCTGTGAATAAACTCCAAACACCGGTTAACACAAGAGAACTGAACCAATGACTGGGTCGCGGGCCAGATCAATACCCAAAATATATTCGAATAGCTGTATGAGTTAATGAATCATCGCGATTGCCGAACACGATTCACGATTTCGCATGTACAGCCTCGCGCGCCGCGAGGCCGTTACGAGCGATAAAATCCAATTACTTTTATTAAACCCTTTTAAACCCGGTAGCGAGACCTGGAGAGTGGGCCGAGCGAGAGAGAGAGATAGAGAGAGAGAGAGAGAGAGAGAGAGAGAGAGAGAGAGAGAGAGAGAGAGAGAGAGTCTCTATCTCGTAGCAGCTCCGTCCGTGGATGCAGCCCCGCGGATGGATATTTATTTAGCGTGCTAGTAGGTAGCTAGGTAGACAGAGGTAACAGCGGTGCATCAACAGCCCCGTGTCACCTGCAACCCTCCCGGCACCGGCGAACGCTCCAATCGCATTTCGCGTGCCCTTCGTCAGCCCGTAACTCGTGCATCGATGGAAATGGTTCCGCAATAAAAACGTGAGCTACATGAAAAGCACCGCACCGGACACGCGCGCGCTCACCGGCAGCGGTGCGAGCTTTTTCTTTTTATATTCCATTCCTCTTACTCACGGCCGGAGAGAACACGAGAGGACGTAGTCTCTCGGCCTTCCATATACAGATATATACGTTTTCTCTCTGGCTCCGACCCAGCCCTCTTGGTCGCAATGGATATAACTCTCGTCGAGCTTTATTGGACTACGCGATACGAATCGATGCCAGAGTGGCCAGTTGATTACGTAGCTCGCCCTCTTTCTCCTCCGATAACAGCAACATAAGCAAGGAATTTCTTCTTGTTTGGTTGCCCTCCGGCGAGTATAACGGAAAAAATTGATTAGAAAATACTCGCGTTCTTGTAAAAGAGAATCAGAACTTGTTGGGTCGGGCCCTCTGGCCCTCATCCGATACGTCACAGGAATTTGTATGAGACCGGACGATTTTTCTTTCACAATTAAACTCGTTGTAGGAGGGGAAAATTATACCACTGTTGTGATAACGCGGATACACCGGAGGATCCCCGACGGAGCGCGCGACTCGCACGGCAAACTTGTCGAGCAATTAAGAAAAACAGCCAATTACGCAAAGTAGTTGAGGGAACAATAGGTAGTTACGTGGAATAAAGACAAGGGCGGCGCGCGGACGCTCGCAACAATGGCCAGCGCGCTCACTTCGTACTCGCAGTTTTTGGATATATAGACGTTGCGTCGCTCTCGCCGAGCGTTAGCGCGAATATCCTCTCCAGCCAGAGTTCAGCGAGGCACGAGGCGATTGTACAGCCCATCGGTACTTTCGCACAACGGCGAGTGCCCGGGAAGTTCTTATCTTGTGCCGTACTGTAGCACAATAAAGCCAGACGGTTCTTACTCCGTTGAGAGAAAAGACTTAGCCCAGTTTCTTCGCGCGTTTCCGTATCCATCGAGCCTTTTATATTCTCGTTTCTTCCTTCGACGAATAAACAGGTCCCGATAAGACGATGCGGAGGCAAAACGTTGATTACCCGTGTGCTTCGCGTATCGAACGAAGGCGCACCGCCTGGACTTGCGAAAATAAGAGACTTGTATAAGGGGCCATTCCACCCCGTTTCGACCTGGATTTCGCCACGACCTATCCGATTTGACTCATTACTTTTTTTATGGGCTTAATTGGACCCTCAATAGCACAACAATTTTTTTTTTGTTTTTTTTATTGCCATTTTTGTTTGTTTGATAACATTTTAAAGTGAAAACACCATAATTCAAAAATCTGATAAAATTGTGAAAAATACTTTGTTCAATAACAAAATTATCTAGCTTATAGCCAAAGTGGGGAAGATCGGTCTTCTCATAGTTTTTAAGATTTTTTTATTAAAAAAATGATTTAAAAAATGGAAAGAGATTAATGTTCTTAAAAACTATAAGAAAAAACGGCATCCGCACTTTGGCTGTAAACTGGATAATTTTGTTTTTCAGAAAATATTTTTTGTAACACGTGCACGAATCGCGGCACTTTCCATGGCAGTCTTGCGAGCCGAAAGTGGCCGTTTCCCTGTCAGTTGCGAACCTGTGGTGAAATGACAGAGTCACGCATGCGCAGTTCGCATTTCGTTCACTTTCGTCCCTTGGGAGTTTCTGTCATTCACTTTCGTCCCTTCAATCACAACCTCACTTTTCAGTATTCGTCTCGCGCGACTGCCATTCCAAGTGCCGCAGATTCGTGCACTCGTTACAAAAAGTATGATGTGCAACACGGGTCGAAATGGCAATTGCGACTCGTGTGATTGCAGCCCGCGCTTCGCTCGGGCAGCAAACCTCACACTCGCCGCAATTGCCAACTTTCGACCCTTGTTGCACAATATACTATTTCAGAATTTTATGAGATTTCTAAATTATGGTGTTTTATATGTCACGTTAAAAATATATTTAAAACAATTTGCATAGTTCGGAAAAATCTGAAAAAAATGCTAAAACTCTGAAAAAGTTCTGAAAAATCCGAATTTACATAAATAAACATTGACCAATCGTCTGTAGAAGATTCATTATTTTTTATAATTTTAAATAAAAAAGCTTAAATACTGTAAAAAAAATGTTCCCCACTTTGGGTATAACCTAGATAATTTTGTTATTGAACAATAGTGCATTGTGCGACTAGTGCGCGAAGTAGGCGATTTACGACGAGTGTGAAGTTTGCCGCCCGAGCGAAGCGAGGGCGGCAATCACACGAGTCGTGAATCGCCTACTTCGCGCACGTGTCACACATACTATTTTTTGAAATACGTGTGTGCGAGTTCGTCTTCGAGTGCCTGCGTAGCAGGCGCGAAGTAGTCGATTTTCACATGTTATTGGAGAATTTATTCGCACACTCCGATCAGTGCGCGAATTTTATTCGCGCACTGTTCGGAGTGTGCGAATAAATTCTCCAATAACATGCGAAAATCGATTATTTCGCGCCCGCTACGCAGGCACGAGAAGACGAACTTCGCACGCACATATGTCAAAAAGTATTTTTCAGAATTTTATCACATTTTTAAATTAACGGGTTTTATATGTCACTTTAAAAAATCATTAAACAAACAAAAATGGCAACAAAAAACTAAAAATGTGTTTTTGTGCAGTTGAGGGTCCAATTGAACCTATAAAAATAATGAGCCTGATCAGAGAGGTCGCGGTCAAATCCAGATCGAAACGGGGTACAATGCCCCATAAAATCTCTTCCCATCGAAGCGTCTCTGATTTATGACAAACGAAAAAAAAAAACACGCGCCACACTCAGAAAAATCGTGGTTAGACTGGCAATGAAGTGAGCGCTGTTATTCGTTAATAAAGTAAACTCAACTGTTTTTATGTTAAAGAAATTCGAGATTTCTCCGAGTGCGCGATACAAACGGGAAAAGACAAAAGAAAAATAATTTACAATAATGCAATTCCCTGTGCGACGTAAAATATGGACGTTAAAAAAAATTATAAACCTCTTTTAAAAATCTCATCACATAAAAAGCTCTAGAGAAGACTTTCCAATTAAAAAGAAAAGAAGTTTGAAAAGTTGACAATAAATTCGCCCGAGGGTCCACTCAAAGAAAATCGCAATATCCTCCTTCCGCTCGATCGAGTTAAACTACCGTAACGTGTTTTACTTCCGTTTATCGGAATAGCGGTGCGAGCACACGTGCCAGTACGACGAGCCCACCCCCAAAGGCGCGCCGCGTACCCGCCGCCTCGCGCACGCGGGGTCTTATCTAAACGGGAAAACTTTTACGATGACGTACAGCCCCCGCCCCGGCTCTCCCGACAAGACTCTATCGGCGAATTTTCAAGCGGCGCCCTCGAGTCTCCACGGTACGCGAGATTATAGTTTCCTATCTGCACACTTTTACGCTGTATCATTGCGGCATCTCGAGGCCATGCGATTTAATTTTTTTATTTTATGAATGCGCAACATCTCTAGAATGTTGTATCAAATTTTTAGAGCAACTGGAGCAAAACTAACGGAGATATGGAATTTTAAACATCCAAGGCTCTGAGTCGCTCCGTATATAAGCATTCACTTTAAACCGATTTTCCCACACTTCGCGTTTTCAAAGTCGGTGACGACTGTAGTTTAAAATCTATTGTACCGATCCTTTTCAAACTTGGTACACTCTTTCTCTGTATAATTCATGAGATAACGCTGTCGAGTTTATAAAAAATTTGTTGTTATTTTTTTACAATAACAAGTTTACCGATTTTTTAAGCGAAAATCGCGTTTTTGACTTTCCAGTGTTACCAAAAATTGAAAAATCAAAAAAGGAAAGAAAAAAACTCGACAGCGTTATCTGGGAAAACTCATAAACGAATCAATCAATTTGATTTTTTGATACGAGATGATCGAGTGATGAGTTACAACCGTCACCGCAAAACAACTTTTTTTGGAGACGTCTCCGGAGATTTGCTGTCAACGGCTTTGTTTTTAATATTTTTCGCGGAAATTTTCAGAAAACATTCTTGAAATGTTACTCTACAATACTGTAATCATTCAATTTAAAATACATTGGCCGTACCTTGTAAAAAATGGTTAAAACAGGGTATTTTTTCACTGAATTAACCACACCCCCCCCCCCCCCCCCCCCTTAATTGTAGGAGAGAGTGGACAACAGTGAGCCACTTTTTACTTAGATTCTTATTTACTCTTACTAAAAGCATATTACGACAGGAAAGACGTTCTATCGGTTTTATTCGACCTTTGGTCAGACACTGAGCTTGGAATAATAAATCTAAAACTGTCAAGTATGCATGAAAACTTGGTTTGAAAATATATCTGAAAATAGCTCATTGTGCCCCATTAGTAGGGTACAGTGGGCCATGCAATAGGGAACAAGGGAGCCAATATCTGAAAAACATGGGTTTATCAGGTATGGGGTACACGGAACCAACAGGGAAAATGCTCAATTTTTAATCTACTTTTATTTTATTCAATTATTGCCGTTTAAACTATATTATGAAACTGTAAACACACCACAACATTATTAATAGTAAATAACTTAACTACATTATATTGTTTCGATAATATCACAGATATATCACAGATATGTACGTGATTGTTCTTTGCACCCCACTAGCACTTGAACACCTTTATTATAAAAAAATGATGTTTCACTAACCAAAAATAGTGTAAAAAGGGCACACATTGGTACATAAGGATGTAAAGAATCATATAAGTCGAGCAGCATCAGCGATTAACAAAAGTGAGCTTAGATATGAAATTTTTCCGAGAAGCGAAATCTTTTTTTTTTTTTTCTTTCAAGGAGCCGGCATGAACTTTTATTTTTTACGTTTTCAGGGATGACTTAACATTAACTGGGAAGAGTAACATTCAATTAAAACTCATAGTTTTATGAAAAAACAATCGTAATTTTTGACAAGCTGTATTCTCTCACAGACGCCGTTGCTCACTGTGGCCTACGGCCCACTGTAACCCACTCTCCACTATTCGCGGGATTTATGAGAGGTCGTGGCACCTGTAATGGGAGAGGTCACGTAGGCGCGTATGGAGCAAATAACTTTGTTTTTATTCAATATTTCGAAGTACAAGATAATCGACTACATTTCGGACACCGGGATTCGAAGTGATGTGCTCGTCGTCAGGTCTCGAGAAGAACTAACTTTTACTTGTCCTAAACGTATCTTATAGTAATATCCTTACTCACAAGGTATGTTTGGAGTGGGCCCCGGTGCAGAGGACACGTTATCGCTAGATCCGTCGTCCGCGGCGACGGCTTGGGTCCACTCGAGGTCTAAGTAGGGCTTAGTCAGTTTATTTGAAGTAGTAAAAGTTTGTATATAGTTTAAAAAGGACAAGAGTCGCTTGTGCGTTTGCATCGATGACTATTTTGGAATTTGGACGGTCCTCGCTTCGATATCCTGAGCGCTGTTTAGTTTACTGCTTTCAGCTGAGGCTCTCGAGTAACGAAGGGAAAGTATTCGTTATTTTCTATAGTTTATCACTAGACGCTTGAGATTGTTGGGAATGGTCAAAGGAGAGTGAAAAATTTGAATGCGGTTCGTAGCTGAGACATTACACAGCCGCAAACGGGCCCGCCGAGATCACGAGCGTAGATGTCGCGCGTACGGCCCTGCATCGAAGCTGCTGCGGTCATAGTGGGGGAGGCTTCGTAGCGAAGTCACCAACGCCCAATGAATGACGTCAGGTGTGCACGGCGTTAGTATTCGGACAACGAGTGACGAGACCACTGTTTGCTCCGTTGCATTTGTTGTTTTATCGTCCTCAGAAACGGAGCACGAAAGTGCAGTTCGCTGTAAGCGATGGCTTCAGCCACGGGAATTATTTCTCTGCTCGTCACGATTGTGCTGTGCTCGTCGATAGGTGAGCAGCGTGAAAGTTGGACGATTGGAAACATTGAGCAGAGACGCACCTCGAGCGACCACTGGGCGTCTCCATCTTGGATTACTCACAGTCACATTATGTTGTTGTGTGCACTCTAAAAAAAATCGACTTGATATTTTATGTTCAGTACTGGAAGTTTTTATGCATATACTGGTATATTAAATTCCATTTACTAGTGCAACCTAAAATTAATTTACGGCATTGTAATTTTTATTATTTACTTTAGTTTTGGTGTAGAAGTGCTTCAATTTTTACGATTTGCTTAATTTTTACTACAAGAGTACATTCGTAGATTTCACATTTGTAGATTACATTTAATTCACCAATTTATGAATAAAAACTTCCAATCTTTTTTAACAGTGTGCAGTTGTGGCACTGGACGATACGTTTGTCCTATGCGTCACTGGGTCAATTAAAAGAGAAGAAATTATCAGTGCATTCATAACGGTGGTTTACGCCAGTGGAATTGGGGCAAGCCACGAATTTTCGAGTCGCGCGAGCGAAACGTAATTTTCGGCACTGTTTACTCGGCGACCACGCGCGCGCGCGCGCCACGCGAGTTAGTTCGTTAATTATGAGTTTGTCAACATGATTTAAAAGGAAAAGAGAGAGAGAGAGAGAGAGAGAGAGAGAGAGAGAGAGAAAGTGAATGCAACGTTGACTTTTAATTACAGAATTTATTCGAATCATTAATTGGATTCGGTCGAGTAAACGGGGAATTTTGATTGCAGGCTGCGAGGCTATTCGATGCTACCAGTGCAGTAGCGACACCGATCCAGACGGACAGGATTTATGCGGATCTTACAACAAATTCGATAAATACAAGAACATACCCATCGAGTGCAGCAATCAGGATTCCAAGACTCCGGGTACTTTCTGCGTGAAAATCACCAAACAGAGTCCACGTGGTTTCATCTGTAAGTTCCTCATGACTCTTCACAGGTTGCCTATGTGCACTGAAGTAAACAGAATCCATGTTTGAGTTTCATTGACCTCTGTAAAAAAATACGTTTTTACCCTGAAATCAGAAATGAAAACACTTATTACATGAAAATGCAACATTCTTGAATCAAATACATTTCTTTAAAGCAGTATGAGCGCCTAAACTGACGTCTCATAAGTTCGAGCGAGAATGAGACCAAATTACGAGCAGTTCTCGATAAAATAAAAATCTGAAAAAAATCAAGCATATGAAAGGTGATGAAAAGATTATTTTGGAAAAATAATCATTGAAAAATGTTATTAACAAATTACTGAAATAAATAATTGTTCAACAAATTACCGGGTAAACTAATTTTTTTATTATGAAAATGATTTGTTTATTTTTCTGAAAACATATGAATTTTTTCTGAATTTTTTCTGATTTTTAATTTTAACATGAAAAAAACGCAATTTTCAAACATTACACAACATTTTGAAAAAATTCTTACGTATTCAGGAAAATAAACAAACCATTTTCACAACAAAAAAATGGGGTGCCGAGAAATTTGTTGAAGAATTATTTATTTTAGTAATTTGTTAATAACATTTTTCAATTATTATTATGCCAAAATAATCTTTTCAGCACCTTCTGTATGCTTGATTTTTTTCAGATTTTTATCTCATTGAGAACTGTTCGTAATTCTGTCTCATTCTCGCCCGAACTCATGCGACGTTAGGTATAGCGCTCATACTACCTTAAGGATGTAGAAGCGCGAAGTGTTCAATTCGCATAAATTCGAGAAAAGTGCGAGAGAATTGCAAACACTTCTCGATGGTCTGAAAATCGAAAAAAATGCATGCACACTAAACGTACTGAAAAGATTAATTTTGCATAACAATCATTCCAACCTGTTAATTACAAATTGATAAAAAATAGTTTAACAAATATTTCATTGACCCAAGTTTTTTTTGCATGAAAATGATTTCTTTATTTGTCTGTATACGTATGAATTTTTTCAGATTTTTATCTAATCTTTGAAATTTGTGTTTTTTTGTGTGGAAAATATGTACAAATTTCAAAGATTAGACAGAAATCTGAAAAAATTCATATGTATACAGAAAAATAAAGGAATCATTGTCATAAAAAAACAAACTTGGGTCAACGAAATATTTGTTAATCAAATTTTTTTTTTTCAATTTGTTAATTACATTTTGAAATTATTATTACGCAAAATTAATTTTTTCAGTACCTTTAGTGTGTATGAATTTTTTCAGGTTTTCACACCATCGAGAAATGTTTGCAATTCTCTCGCACTTTTCTCGAATTTATGCGAACTGAACACTTCGCGCCGAGGGGCCATTCACTACTGAAATCACCGGTACACGCCGTTCGAAATCAAGACCGAAATCAAAAGAAATCGCTCGAAATCGCTGGAAATCACTAGAAATGTACGGCAATCCTCGATTTCGATTTTTCTTGAAATCCCATTGAAATCACATGGAAATCACATTGAAATCGCATTGAAATCACGAAATCGAAATCACATGAGTTCATGACATCGAAATCACGAAATCGAAATCACATGAGTTCATGACATCGAAATCAAAAGAATGACGGTTTTTGAACTATCGGAAGCGCGGAATAGTACATTACGTTACAAGGGAGGAAAGTGCAACTTTTCACCGAGTGTGAAGTTTGATGCCCGAGCGAAGCGAGGGCAGAAATTCACACGAGGTGAAAAGTTGCACTCCTCCCATGTAACGTACTATACTTTTCTCCCGATTTCGCTAAAAAATAACCACATTTCGTGTGTGCAACGCGGACGGAAAATAAGCTCATTTTTGACAAGTGGCGACACGCATGCGTAGTACGGTTCCCATTACTCCCGCGCGGGCAGGAATGAGCTGATTACCTCCCTAGGGAGGTAATGAAAGCGGACTGCGCATGCGTCAGTCACGCGTCAAAAATGAGGGATTTTCCGCCCGCGTTGCGGACACGAAATGGGGTTATTTTAGCGGAGTCGGGAGAAAAATATTATTTTTTCATGGGTGCCGTCGACACGCTACCTTCGCGCCGCTGCGATCGCCGCCGCGCCTCTTCGTCTCTTGCTCGCAACGACACGATTGCAGCAGACTCGGCAGCGCGCAAGGCAACGCGTCGCAATGCGTTGAGTCTCGCGTTGAGGCGATTGTTGAAGGCAATTCGAGAGGAGTTTCGGCTAGGGATAGATAATCATTTGTATATTGATCCCGCTGAAAAAGAATTTCGGGCTCCGTATTTTCACACCGAATTCGAACCAGCAACAATCACGATACAAGATACCGTCCACATCGGGGCAAAACTTCGCGCGCGGCTATTAAAACACTCCACAGTGCTTCCGATGAGAGATTTTGTAGTCTCAGTCAGTCATCTAAAGATTCTTACCAATAGCGTGTCGAAGGATAAGCACTGTTTAAATGTTAAAGATTTATCCACGAAAGATAAGATGAACTACCAGTCTGTTGAGAAAATTAGTGACCCAAAAGTAACGGCCCTATTAGAACAACACGTCCCTGGTAGTCAAGCGACTATACTATACTTACAAATCATTCGTTTTTTTAATCGCCGTACCGAGTACCTCCCTACATCAATAATTTCCTTCGATTTTTCTCAACCACGAAGCGATTTCGTACTGATTTCTACTTTTTGAAATCATGATTCGAATCATTTGAAATCTTGCGAAATCACTCGAAAAAATATGAATTCTATGAAATCACGAAATAATTGAAATCACTGAAATCACACTAGAAATCACATGAAATCGGGCAGTCATTGAAATCATTGGTGCACCTAAACAGAGAGTGAATGGCCCCTCGCTTCGCGCTCCTTCATCATTAATTGAATAAAATATTTGCTGGCGTCAACACTTGAATAATTTTTTTTTTTTTTTCGTGTAATCTGCTTCAGCAGCTCTAAATTTGGAAGTCTAATTCGTTTTTTTTTTTCTCTTAAGGGGACGGAAGGTGGCGTCAGGTGATCCGAAGATGCGCGTCTGTCACGAGCACCGGTGTAACCGGTGTGTGCAATTGGGGCGTCGACGAAAACGGCGTCTACTGGGAGGAATGTTCGTGCTCGGACGATTCTTGCAACGAAGCATCTAGCCTCTTCGCCACGTCGACGATTTTCGTTACAGCGTTCGGCGTTCTTTACTCGATATTCTTGTGGACGTAGAGCTCGATCACGAGTCCATACCGACGTATTCCACGCGGAATCCGTGAAAATCAACGGGTCGTCAAGTGCGTAAGCACATCGCGAGGGGATTCGCGTATTATTCCGTCCATTTTTTCAACGATGAACCGGTAGAATTGTATTGTTCAAGCGAAGGACGAGCGAGCGATCAAAGTCCCGTGAAATTCGAAGGTGAATTATAGTCGTGTAAAGTTGGTTCGCGTTGTAGTCGCGCAAAAAGCCGAGGAGAGGTCTTTGAGACTCGATGAGTTCACTCGAGTGGCAATCGCGTGGGTGCTTTTAGGCACCGACAATGACCCCTCGTTAAAACGCTCGTTAGACCATCTCTCCGCGATTCTCTCAAGCCCGTACCAGCCTCAACTGCCAACGAAGGCTTCAACCACTTGGAGAATTCATGGCACTCGGAGCGCGAAGTACTCTCGTCCGCCCAACTCCCTCTTCCGCTCCGCGTCCCGTTGTTCCTCCATTTATCATCGAATCTCCAACAGTTTATCAAGAATCTCCGATATTTTGTACAAAGATAATTAACGCGCGTTTCCGTCCATTTATTTGACGTGCGGCGCCTTCGCCGATGGCCACCACTCAGCAGGAATGGCCAATATTCTATTCGGTATACTTTTCCGTATTCGAATAGCGAAAAATAACTTATTCCCTTTTTACCATTTTATAGGACTTTTCTTTGCATAAAGAAAATATTATATCTCTATCGCGGTCTTACATACAGGTCGAGAAACTTGTTCACTTTTCCAGTGGTGTAGGGGTAACTTACAAGCTGTTGACGTTATGAATAGTTCGCCTCAAGACCGTACCTGTCGCTGCGATCGTAGGATGTTGGTCGTTATATATACGCTTACGAAAAATAGAACCATGCATAATCCGAAATGACGTAGAGAGCATATTTACAAAGTTACAGATAAATGTAACTTACTTAGGCAATCAGTTTTTCGTTATTATCAAATTTGACGTATTTCCTGGTCACGCAATCCGCGAGGAAATGCCTATCGCAAGCAAATACAAATTGGGTCGGTTTTAAATTAATGCATTACTGGCCCGGAATCAAGGCTGCCTATTTTTCTGCGTACTTTTTTTTTCAACTTTCTCAACGATGTTGAAGTTTACATCGTTGGAATGCAACGAAATTCAGAAAAAAAATTATTCTAATTAACCCAAATGGTGCAATTAGGTGGAAAAAGTCATCATGATTAGTTACTATATTGACTTTTTATACCTAATTTCATCATTTTGGTTCATTAGAATTATTATTTTTTTCTGAATTTCGTTGTATTCCAACGATGCAAACTTCAACATCATCTTTCTTCGTCGTTCGCTACTTTAACCTTTTGTGTGCAGATTTTTATCCTCCCAGTTTTACATTTCGGGACAACGCACGGTTTTGTCATTTTTGTCACCTTGAATATTGGTTAAATCCCGTTTTTTTCCCGACTATCAAAACAACATCCAGTGATCGTCACGACTTTTGCGGGCGATACGCGAACTAAAGAATCTGTTGACACTGTGTGATGCATCCTGCACTACTGCAGTTTCGCGACTTGTATGTAAGACCGTGGTTACTATCATTTTCGAAAATTACTGATTGTTATTCGAATCGAATAATATCTGAAATGCGTTGTTGTTACAATATTGCGCAACCTGCCACGTAAATACAATACGAATCGAATTGCTATTCTACCAAAATAATAAATATTTTTCGTAAACAAATGTAATCACTCTTTAGAATAACTAAAGAAAGAATGACAAACATCGCTTTAAAAGCGTTGTAATTAGTCTAGTAATTCGAATGTATTCTATACCTGCGGATTCCATGTCCGGCACACGCATTATCTAGCTGATAAAAATCCGTCCACGTTTAGTCGTAAATATAACTAGAGAGTAGAATCGTTGAAAGCTATGAATTCTATTGATACTTTTATAAATAAACATTGACTATAGTCATAACAACAGATGGACTCTCGTATCCTTTCATTACATTCCCAGCGCACTTTTTCGTAAATTAAAAGGGTAAAAGAGGGTTCGTTTGGAAGCATTATTTCGAGCCTTTACGAGTGAGCAATAACGTGGGCGTAAGAAGTGTAGGCGCAACGCTCGCACAGATGAAGAGCTATACTTTGATCGTAAAGGGTTCACGGAAGTTTTACTTCTTTTCAAAGAGAGCCGCACCGACGAAGCCGCGGTGGGGTGTTTTTCAGCTGTTTGAGAATGAAATCGCGGGGTGGTGGGTTTGCTTGTTCCCCGATTATCGCTGAAGAATTCCATAGAGAGTTTCTGGAGCGCGAGGGGGAAGCTCCCGTGAGCCGGAAACGAATGTTGGTGCAGCTTCTCCCGCGCAGCAGCACCAGCAGCGCCCGAGTTGGAGCGTTCGCGGTAGAGGCCAGCCGCGATGTACATCATGTTAATACCGGAAATTCGGCGGCCGCGAGAGTTAATTACGTCACGTGACTATACGTCGAGACTATTAATGCTCCGGTCGGAGAGTGCGAGGGAGACCGCGAAACACAATGGCCATCAGGCTGTTTAGGCCCCTCTATATATTACGGGAGGGAGAGCCGGTTGCTACCCTCCCCGTGGCAGTGAACACAGGGTGGTGGGTGCGTCTCTCGGCGCAGCGTGGCGCACCACCAGCGTTACTTGAGACACGTTATAATTAAGAGCTTCTGCCTCTGTTGCTCCTGAACGCTCGGCTATTCGCTGCTTTGGCTTTTGATTTAGCGCTGTACCCTGGCGCTCCGCCTAGGATATAACGTCTCGAGTTTCTTAAGTGCTCGTTGGCTCGTGTTTGCGGTGTGTGTTATTACGGCCGAGCGTACATTTTTATACGCCACGGAAGGTATTACACGCGCCGCGCACCACGCTTGGATCTCGAGAGCACCGCGCGTTTGATACTATCGGGCCAACTTGTCGAACGAGATCGCGGGAGACCCCTGCCAAATTTTTCAATGGTATCACGACAGAATAACACACGTTTTTGTTATTAAAGTAAATATCCCAGTGCCCGGACGGTTAAGAGCTCCTCCCGTTTTTAGGCAGTCACGTTTTGAAGAAACGCAGAAAGTGCCTATTGAATTCGCGCTCCACCGACTAAATTACGTTTTTATAGGAAAATGTTAATATAATTTCAATTTATTTACTTTTTTTTACAGCAGATTTCTTAAACATAGTAAAATACATAATCTCGGTGTAACAGAATATAGAAATTTCATTACTAAATATGATTGGCTGCGTATACTATATTTTGTGTTATTCGGACGTCCGTATCACTCAGGGGGTCTGGACTGAATGGACCGAACAAGTTGAAATTTGGAATATTTCTTAATCTGGCATTGTGAAGTATGCCCATGAAGTATGGAAATTATTCTCTGTTTTTATAGAGGTGTTTATTTCAAGAAAATTGGCATTCTGGAGTCTAAAATTGTGTCCGACTCACATTCTTCGCAGTCAACAGATGAATTTGGCTGAAAATTGCTACATAATTCTGAATTACCTTAATTCTGAAACACTTTTTTTAGATTATTTTTCAGATCATTTTTTAATAGTGTTAACCTACCACGATACAGTATTTCAGGTCAAAATGTATGTACAGGTCTCAATCTTCGCAGTCGCAAGAACAATTTTTCTGAAACTTGCTGCGTACTCCTAATTTACTTTAACAAAAAGGTATTTTTATCAAATAGTTTTAACCTACCACAATATAGCTTTTCAGGTTGAGTTGTATGTACAGGTATCAATCTTCGCAGTTGTCAGAACCATTTTTCTTATACTTGCTGCGTACTCCTAAATTAATTGAACGCAGAGGTACTTTTTGGAATAGTGTTAACATACCACGATACAATTTTTCAGGTTGCAATGTATGTATTGGTCACATTCTTCGCAGTCAATGGAACAATTTTTCTGAAACTTGCTGCGTACTCCTGATTTACTTTAACGCAGAGGTATTTTTTAAAAACAATTTTAAACTACCACGATATAGATTTTCAGACCGAAATGTATGTAACGTTCTCAATCTTTACAGTCGTCAGAACAATTATTCTGATACTTGCTGCATACTCCTAAATTACTTTAACGTAAAGGCACTTTTTTAGATTATTTAGCCCAGAAAAATGGTTTAGAAAAAATGGCCGTATGTGTGCGTGCGTGCGTACGTGCGTCAAATTTGGCATGCAAGTAGAGTGGTAACTGCTCTTCAAGTGTTGTGATTTTTTAAAAAATGTATACATGAATACAGAATATATAGAATATTTAATTTTTCGAAAAAATGTCGTACACTCTCTAACTTTCGTAAAAAATCAACGACTCAGCTAAATAGTTCTTCATAACTAAAGACACTTTCAGTGGAGTTCGCTATTGTATTTCGACGAAATCGTTAAAGCGGTTCGGATTTGATTGAATTTTGAATTTTACGAAAAAAATGCATTTTGCCCTAAATCACGTTGAATATAAACAAATGAACTGAAATGTTCTACTTGAAGCAAACAAATGAACTGAAATGATCGGTAAAGTCGTTGGGATTTTACGACATTTTTAATTTAAAAAAAATAGATTTCCGCTATTACTTCCACAAAAGTTAGGAAAGTAAAACAAAAATTTGGAGATAATCGAAATTAGATATAACGGTGTTTGTAACGGAGTTTTCTTTTGTTCGAATAAAAAAAAAGTTGCAAAGTAGAACTTTGCACATTGCTTCGTTATTAATTTCTCTTTTTCACAAAGCTTCCTCTATGAGGAAGCCAAAGTTAATTGTAACAAGTCCCTGTCCACTACCTATTTTTTCCCTTTTCCACCGACTCTCCAGACCTCTAGCCCACAGGCCTGCATGCCTTCTTTATCGCTTCCTGTCCCGCGGCTCCGCTCGCCGCTGCGCACCACATCTCCAGAGTCCCTAAAAACGCAGCTATTATCGCCTGCATCCTAATACCGCCGCCCGCGTGGCCTACGTGACTTTTCCCAAATTCCTTTCCTACGACTCTTTTTATCGCTAGTTTCCCATGCACGCTGCACCTAACTAAATAACCGCCTTTTCCCGGAAACTAGTCACACAAGCGTCCATCTCCCGCCGAAGCTTCCAGACTCCTCAAATTCTTACCCACGTCCCTTTTTATCGCCTGTTTCCCACGCACGCCTCGCCTAATCAGCTATGCGTCTTTCCAGGAAACCAGCCACACGTGCGCCCTTTTCCGCCGAACTTTCTGGACTCTTCTCCCAAAATTCCTCCCCACCAACACCATTTTCCCACAGTTCAATTCTTTATAAACGCCTCCCGCGATGCGCTCTAGGTTCATTAACTCCGTCACTCTGCCCGAGTACAGTACGTAAGTCGCAGTTGCTTTTGCTCCGATTTGTGTCTACCGCGTCATAAGATCCATCACCGCGCTTCGTAGCCGGGTTGGTACCTCGTGTAATCTTCAAGAACATTTATAAACTCTGTAAAATCGTGAAGTGTGTGCAATAAAACCTATTTGAAACAAACCTGACTTCACATAATAAATAAGCTTCTTCATAGAGGTGGCTTTGTGAAAAAGGGAAATTAATGTGGAACCAATGTGCAAATTTCTACTTTGCAACTTTTTTAGATTATTTTTAAATAGTGTTAACCTATCACAATACAGTTTTTCAGGTCGAAATATACGTATATGTCTCAATCTTCGCAGTCAATAAAACAATTTTTCTGAAAGTTGCTGCGTACTCCTAAATGATTATATGGCATCGGTATTTTGTTAGGATTATTTTTTAAATCATATTTAAACCGTTCGGAGTGCGAAGCGCGACGTTCAAACCATACGGAGCGCGAAGCACGACGTCCAAACCGTACGGAGCGCGACGTCCAAACCGTACGGAGCGCGACGTTTAAACCATACGGAGCGCGAAGCGCGACGTCCAAGTGAGTGCCTTAAAATGACACCAGGGAAAAATGTCCCGGAGGGACATTTTTTTCCGCAGGGTCATTTTCCGGGGGGCTTGGGGGGCAGAGCCCCCCAATCGGGGGCTTGGGGGGCGAAGCCCTCCAACAGGAAACCCGGCGCCCCGAAGGGGCGCCGGGTTGCTTGTATGCATTTATTAGACGGTTAAGAACAGTTTTTTTGTAACTCATGCACGTAATGTCGCACATTTCGTGCCTGCAAAGCGTGCGTGAAATTGCGTATTATGTTCAGATAAACGTAGATAATTTCACGTGCGCCATCTGGTGCGTGAAGTACTTCATCTGGTGCGTGAAGTAAAATGGCGTGCGTGAAACTATCTACAAGATAATTTCACGCAACGCTTTGCAGGCACGAAGATGTGCGACATTACGTTGACATTCGTTACAAAAAATAGTATGTGACACTTGTGCGTGAAGGCGGCCGTCACGCGGAGGTTAGGAAGCGGTGCACTCGCCTTCTCTCGTGCTACAAACAACACTCGGCTTCGCCTCGTGTCGTTGCAGCACTCGATTTGGCGAGTGCGCCGCTTCCTAACCTCCGCGCGATAACGGCCGCCTTCACGCACTAGTATCACAATCTACTATTTTCTTTTGTAAAAATGAGCACAGCCAACGTCAAGCTCGTCTTGTCTAGTTTTCAAAACACACGCATATATATTTTTTGTAACACGTGCACGAATCGCGGCACTTTCCATGGTAGTCTTGCGAGCCGAAAGTGGCCGTTTCCCTGTCAGTCGCGAACCTGTGGTGAAATGACAGAGTCACGCATGCGCAGTTCGTATTTCGTTCACTTTCGTCCCTTGGGAGTTTCTGTCGTTCACTTTCGTCCCTTGAATCACAACCTCACTTTTCAGTGTTCGTCTCGCGCGACTGCCATTCCAAGTGCCGCAGATTCGTGCACTCGTTACAATAGTATATTGTGCAACAAGGGTCGAAAGTTGGCAATTGCGGCGAGTGTGAGGTTTGCTGCCCGAGCGAAGCGAGGGCTGCAATCACACGAGTCGCAATTGCCAATTCGACCCGTGTTGCACATCATACTTTTTGTAACGAGTGCACGAATCTGCGGCACTTGGAATGGCAGTCGCGCGAGACGAACACTGAAAAGTGAGGTTGTGATTGAAGGGACGAAAGTGAATGACAGAAACTCCCAAGGGACGAAAGTGAACGAAATGCGAACTGCGCATGCGTGACTCTGTCATTTCACCACAGGTTCGCGACTGACAGGGAAACGGCCACTTTCGGCTCGCAAGACTGCCATGGAAAGTGCCGCGATTCGTGCACGTGTTACAAAAAAAGTATGATGTGCAACACGGGTCGGATTGGCAATTGCGACTCGTGTGATTGCAGCCCTCGCTTCGCTCGGGCAGCGAACCTCACACTCGTCGCAATCGCCAACTTTCGACCCTTGTTGCCCAATATACTATTTTAGTTGCGAAGTATTTCTTTGTTTATTTGTTTAAATGAGAATGATTGATTAATGATGATTGATTGAGTGTTTGATATGAATGATTGTAGATTGGTTGTATTGCGATAGATTGGAGTGTTGCTGATGTTGTTGTGTGTAATGTTGTGTGTATGTTGTATTGTGCCGTCAGCTGCACCATTCGATACCGCGTGGATTACAATTGTACTGTCGTTGGCCGTTACTGAGACTGTGGCGATACGGGTGGAATTGCGGATGTAAATATTATGATGTGGCAATGGCAATATTTCGATCAATATCGCGAAATAATCGTCGATCGATATCGTGTAATTAGTCGTCAGTAATAGTGTTCTTCCATTTCGGTGATTATGTGCCATCTTATACTCTCTTCCTCTTTCGTTCCAGGATCTTATGGTATTGTATGGATGTGTTTTTTTAAATCGCGTTATTTTGACGCGTGTTTTTCATTAATCGTGTTATTTTGTCATGTGTTTTTTTAATCGTGTTATTTTGTCATATGTTTTTTTTAATCGTATTATTTTGACATGTGTTTTTTTTATCGTGTTATTTTGACGTGTTTTTTTTCTTTAGTTGTATTATTTTGACATTTCTTTTATTTGTGTTATTTTGACATGTTTTTTTTTATTTGTATTAATTTGATGTGTTATTTTGACGTAGTGTTATGTTCACATGGAACCATTTTAATAACCGGCCGAGGATGCCGCATCGCGTCCACACTGCGGGCCTCGAGGCTTGCCAAATTTCCCTTAATATCGGGAGCATCCCCTTCGATGTTCGTCTTGACCGTTGTGTGAGTCGTTGGTACCTGATTTTACCAGAGGCTCCGGGAGCTTTGCAGCTCGTTCGGCCGTTAACACGACCGCGCGGCGAATGTTGGCCATTTGTAAAAGGGGCAAAAGCCCGGTCGACTCGCGAGGGCGTGCGGCTTCTTCGCCGCGATTTCGGTGCTTCATGAGCTATCGGGGTTGCTACTTGGCTCTCGGGCCAGCCTCACTTAATTTTCAGGATAAGAGTGTGGCCGTCGTCCTCTTCACCCCTTTGCCGCGTCTCGCGGTCCTTATTACATCGGACCCTCCGCGGTTAATTAGGCTAGTCTCCAGCGTGCCGGATGTCGAGGAGCCTCTTGGACCTCGGTATGCGCACGTTAGGACGCTCTCACCGGGCTTTATAACATTCCGACGTCGCCGCATCCGTCAACCGGAAGCGCTTGAGCCCTCTCTGTAAATCTTGCCCAAAATGCGATTAATTATGCGGTTAAATTTTGCATCTGGTAAGAACGGGGTATAAGGTGTGCTGTGTATTGCGATCATGCGCATGGTCACTGTAATTATTGTGATGTTATACTGGAGCTCCATTCGTCGAAGAGCTCTGTTTTCGTGAAATTTTTTTTTTCTTTTTCAAGATGTTCTTGTCAGCATACTCAGAATGGTCCAAAACGTCGAGAAAATCGGGACATTTTTACAGAAAAAATGTCCGAATGGATGTCTGTGGTCGGCATGCATAATTCAAATCTGAAGGTAGTATGAGAGCTATACCTAACATCGCATTAGTTTGAGCGAGAATCAGACAGAATAACGAACAGTTGTCGATGAGATAAAAATCTGAAAAAATCAAGCATATAGAAGGTGCTGAAAAGATCATTTTGGCATAATAATAATTGAAAAATGTTATTAACAAATTACTGAAATAAATAATTGTTCAGCAAATTACCCGGCAACATATTTTTTTTTTTTTTTTGTGAAAATGGTCTGTTTATTTTTTTGAATACGTATGCATTTTTTCAAAATCTTGTGTGATGTTTGAAAATTGCGTTTTTTTCATGTTAAAATTAAAAATCAGACAACATTCTGAAAAAATTCATACATAATAAAAAAATAAACAAATCATTTACATAACAAAAAGAATTAGGTTACCGGATAATTTGTTGGACAATTATTTATTTCAGTAATTTCATAACATTTTTCAATTATTATTTTGCCAAAATAATCTTTTCATCATCTTTCATATGCTTGATTTTTTCAGATTTTTGTCTTATCGAGAACTGTTCGTAATTCTGTCTCATTCCCGCTCGAACCCCGCTATGCAACATCAGCTTAGGCGCTCATACTACCTTAATATCTCAAGAACCGCTTTAACGATTGAGCTTAATCTGCCACATGTATGTGTCAGGAGGACAACTTTGTTTATCGAATGTCTCAAAAGAATGTAAGCATCTCTTCAAATTGTATTCAAATACGCATTTTTTTAAAAATGTCTTTTGCGCTCCAGTTGCCGTAATTTTTTAGCTATCCAGCTAAATATCTTTTTTACAAATAAAGCTGAGTCAAAGGACGACTGGTATTGAAATTGGCAAGTAGGTTCGGTTTTTATGGGATTTTGAATTTATCGAAAAATGTTCACTTTGCTATAACTTTCGTCGAATATTGTAAAATGAACTGAAATGCCCCACAGCTGAAAAATAACATACAGCACTGCTTCATGCCAAATTTGTCGATGATCGGTAAAGTGGTTCGGATTTCGCGCCATTTTGAGAAAGAAAGATTTTCGCTCTAACTTCCACAAAAGTTATGAAAGTAAGACAAAACATTGCAGCTAATCAAAATAAGATGTAACGGTGTTTGTTACCGTTTTTTTTTTTGCGTTATATACCCGTAACATGTTCTTCGTAGGAAGAATGTAAAAAAGTTGCGAAGCAACTTTGCACATTGCTTCCTCTGTAATTTTCGTTTTTCACAAAGCTTCCTCTATGAAGAAGCCAAAATTGACAAACAAGCTTTTTCATAGAGGTGACACTGTGAAAAACGAAAATTAATTTAAAAAGCAACGTGCAAAATTATACTTTGCAACTTTTTTTTATTTCTTTTCTTCAAGACCTCATCTTTTGGCTTTCTTGATCATTCCCAAGTCGTCTGCTTCATCGTGAAATACGCTGATTAACCCAAACTTTTGAGAGTGATTTGAGAGGGGATGTTTTATAAGTATATTCGATGTTGTAGAATTTCAGCGCAAGAAGATTTTCCGAGTGCCAAAGGTCTGTGCACAACTGTTGATTTAAAAAGGGGCTGGCTTATCCCTCTCCCAACGATTGCAGCTTTTCCTCTCACCTTGCTAACATTTACGGGATCAGCGCGGCGGCACTCGCAGGAAAAGGAGACCTTTCCATCCCTTCCATCCATTAATATTCAGAGGTGAGAAGGGCGCGCAACACCCCAACACACTTGGCGCGCGTGGAATAGTATTAAGCAACTCGCGTCTGAGCTCCGCGAAAGAAACTCCGAGAAAGCCCGAAAAGAAGCGTTACTTAAAAAGGGGTATTACTCTCCATTATGCGCCATTAGCGCGACTTTATGAATACGAACGAGTACACGGCCGACTAATCGGTCTTTGCGGTGAGAGGCAAACAAGGGGGGGGGGGGGGGGGGGGGTGAACTACCGAAGCAAAAATATGAAACACTCGCTAATGCCCAACGTACTTCGCACAAGAAGGACAGTCTTGCGGCTTGGTCATCACTCTTGAAGCCCCGGCGACGAGACGGGTGTCTCGTCTTCCCAGTGGAACGAACGCCAGACTGAAGTTCGTTAATATTTCATTTAGGGTTTGGCTTCAAGGCACATCGCTCTTTGCTCCCGGGCGCTTCTTTCTTTTTCCTCCTCTTCGTGCATCCTTTCAGCGCGCTTTCCGCCAGCTTCTTTTTTCCCTTCCCCACGGCACCGGGAACGTCTGTGGAGCCCGTGTAGCACCTGCAAATGGAAATAACGTGTTAGCGGTACATCAAATCTACGCGAAGCGAAAAAGGCGTCTCTTTTCGAGACAAAACACGAAAATTTATATTGAATTTGTGTGTTCTTTTTTTTAAGAAAAGGCCGTTTGTGTGTACGAAATGGCACGGTGCACTCTGTTTGAGCATCGATCCTTAAGGAAAAAACATATCTCGAGCAGCCTCCACCTATTTAACAGGGCGAGTGTTTCCAATTTTCTTGGGGTCACCCAGATTATCGTGAGGAGTAAAATAAAAATAAGATGCGAAAGGGAAATTCGAGATAGATGCATTTATAGCGGTCGCTGCCCGCTATTTAAAAAATTATAAGTTTCAAAGTTTATAAAAATTCCAGATGAAAATGAAAAGCTTAGAAAAAAAAACCGAAATTTGTTGTGTTTTTTATACGTTGCTGTCGAATTCGCGTTCTTCTGGCCATAGAAGGAATTTCTCGTTTTCTTCACTAAAAATTATAAGCGTTAGACGTTTTTTTTTTCTAAGTTTGTTACAACAAACCCATCTTCCCATATTCACTCCTAAATTATTTTCCCGTCGCAGTTTTCTATGTTCGACACTATTTTATAACTAATAACGAAAAATATCGAAAATCTTGATTTTTTCACAGCCGGTAACGACTTCTAAAAATGCTTCAATTTCGTTGAAGATTTGCAGTTTTTCTTATTATGTGAAATGCTTTGGAAGTGGGGGCGGGGTGCCTTCGAAGAAATTCAGGACTTTTCATTTTCATTGCAAATTTATAAACTTCGAAACTTATAATTGTTTAAATAGTTGTTTGCGACCTAAAAATTTACTGATGTCGGATTTCTTTTCGAGACAAAATACGAAAATTTATATGAAATGTGTGTTCTTTTTTCATTTTTAAGAATAGGCCGTTTGTGTGTACGAAATGGCACGGTGCACTCTGTTTGAACATCGATCCTTAAGGAAAAAACATATATCTCGAGCAGCCTCCACCTGTCTAAGAGGACGAGTGGATTCCGCCGAAAGTGCGCGCAGCAAGTGCGTGGCCGCGGCGAGCAGCAGAAAAGGAGGTGGAGGGGGGGGGGGGGGGAGAGAAAAGTAAATTTCGCCAAGGGTCGAGAGGGTCGACAAGGAGATAGATACAGCGTAACGTGAGGGAACGGGGAGATCCGACGAGAGGGGTGAGAAGACGGGACAGATACGCGCGGGACTGCGTTTTAAGACTTAAAAAATAAGAAGCACTTTCCCCGGCTTTGTTTCGAGAACCCTCGAGCCGCCCTTTCGTATTTACCCTGGAGATTCTCGTGGAATGGGCTCCCGAATCGATATCTCGAGCGCGGCGCCGGGCGCGGGAGCGGCAGCCGGTTTTCCTTCTAAATCCCCGAATATCTTTCGCGACACCGGTGTTACGTCTGGAGTAACAAAAATTAAATGCCCTGTATTGGACTAGTGATGGGCGATGTTGACAAAAAATCATCGATGCTGAAATAATCGATGTATTAAATATCGATAATAATCGATGCATCCTTTGATTGTAAAATTTATGCGCTAATTTGAATGCTCTGTAAAGTAAAATTCCTACTTTTTCATTTTTTACCAGGAAGGACTGATTAGTACGATTAAAACAAAACTGAGTGAGGTAAACAAATTTTTTAAATAGTGCGAATTAATAATTCTGCGTGATTTGCGCGTCCAAGTTGGTTTGTCAACTGAGATGGTGCCCTTTTTCAGGCTTTTAGTCAAGGTTTCCCAAATGAAAAGACCTCGAATTCGACTGTGCAAACGGTAAATTGGAACAGACAAAGAAATAATGTATCGTCAACGGAATTCGAAGCCCTCAATTTTGAAGTTTAACATGTTTCACACCTGCGCTGTGAAGGTTGAGAAACTTCGATTATTTTTCGTAATAATCCATTTTTATTCGATGCATCGCAAATGAAAACATCGGCTTAAAATAATCGATGTAGCGCTGAAAAACATCGATTTTCGGAATATCGAGTGAACGAACATCGCCCACCACTATTCTGGACCTTAGCCGAAGCTAATTAATCCGGGATCCGGGCTAGAACGATATGAAATGATTAAGTTTGAATTTGAGTGGGGAATTCCTTGGACTAGCGAGTCACCATCCAAGGGATGAATAGGGCAGAGGTCCCGTCTCTAATTGGCTCAAGGGGGACTTCTTCTTTAATAATAGTAGACGAATGCGGGTTTTTGTCTACTTGTTATTTACGTTTTATAGAATGCAATGGAATTTTTTAAGTTATAAATTGTCGGCGCCCAAGGTCCTCAAACACGGTCATCCAAAATAAATGGCTGCCACTGTCCTGATCACTGTAATTATGCGATCGGCCTGAAATTGTGCATAGGTATACGCTTTTGAATGGGTAGTCTAACTTTTGTAGGCGCAAAAGTTGCGCATACTGAGATCAGGACCCAACAACAAATGCTTTTTTGGACATGATAAGCCTAAAAATGGAAACCCAGTTAGCGGACTTTGGTGCACTAAATGCTCACAAATGGATCGTTTGGTGTTGTCAGGGGTCGGGACGCAACACCGGGCTGTCTCGCGCGTGAGTGTCTCTTTATTTTTACCGTCGCGGGGAGACGCGAAATAATCAAAGAAAATGCTTATAATAGCGCGTCGAAGTACAAGCGAACGATGCATATTAAAACGCGAGCCGCGCGCCGTTCGATATTAAACTTGGAGCGGTAAATCAAACTGCGTTTGACGCTGGGAAACTCCGTCGCTCGCGAAGCTTGGGGAAAAAAGACGAGGAAGAGGGGGGAAAAACGCCGCCCGCTCGCCTAGATTTGATTTATTCCATTCGCAAGAGGCGGTCGGACGTGAGCCCTGCCGGGCATCATCGGCGCGCGGAGCAGCCTCGTTGCAACCTCTCGACGATAATAAATTATTGGAAACTTCATTCGTTATCAACGTCGACGGTAACGAATAGTTTCCAATAACCGAGAGCCGCACGAGTGACCCGCTTGTGTTGGCTCCGCAGTCGTACGACGAGAGTTTTCCCTTCGTCGTGTGCCCGCTGCACGGTACTTATTACCCTGTGTGACCCTGGCGCCGCGCAGCCACTCTAAACTTTCGCGGGAGAGAGACGGACATTTTTCCACCACGCAAATTGCTCGGGGACGAATAATAATCGATATGTGTTCTGGGATTTGTGGCAAAAAGGAAGAGCGAAATTTTCAACGGCCGCGCACGGCGAGAGGTACGCGCGCGTCGCGTTGTTTGTATGAAGCATTCGCCGTCGATTCAGCCACTTTTTTCTTCGACCTTCTCCGATCTGCTCCATAATTGGTGATACCAAAGAACCTGTAAAGAGTACTCTATGTCAGTTTTTTCAGATTTTTAAAACCATATTTCGGAAAATACCGTTTTTTTTCAAACTTGAATATCTCGGAAACTTGGAGTTACTTAAAAAAAATGTCTTCACATTAAAGTTGTCGTTTTCTGTTAGCTTTCGAGCAGTATATTTCAAATAATTTTCACGTTCCGATTAGAATGATTTTTTAACCGAAAAACGGAGGAATTATTTATTTTTTATTAAAAAAACGGATAATTTTTTTGGACTGAAAAAATAACAGAGTATTTGTGCATGACTACCGATATTTCAAGAAAATCCCCAGGGTGGCACTGATAGATCTCCTGGTATAAAAAAAGTATATTTGTGCAAAAGTTCAAAAAAATGGGGAAATTCTTTTTTTTTTATACATTTTTTGATACCAGAAGATCTATCGGTGCCACTCTGGGGATTTGTTTGTAATATCAGGAGTCATGTACGAATACTCTGTAATTTTTTCAGTCCAAAAAGATTGTCCGTTTTTTATTTTTTTAAATAATTCCTCCGTTTTTCGGTAAAAAATCATTCTAATCGGAACGTGAAAATTATTTGAAATATGACGCTCGAAAGCTAACAGAAAACGACAACTTTTATGAGCAGACATTTTTTTAAGTAACTTCAAGTTTCCGAAATATTTGCTTTTAAAACGAAAACGATATTTTCTGAAATATGGTTTTAAAAATCTGATAATATTCACATAGAGTGCCCTTTACTGGTACTTTGATATTACCAATTATGGTGCAGATCGGAGAAAGTCGAAGAAAAAAGTGGCTGAATCGACAGAGAAAGCTTCATACATATCGCCGCACAATAGAAAACACAGCAGCCGCGCCGCCCGCGCCAATACGAGACGCGAGCACTCGGCCGATTGGGATCTCATCCCTGCAGGCCTGCCGCCGCTGCCATCCACTTTTCTTTCGAGCGTCGCTTTCGAAAAACAACGTTACCCTTCTCAGGGCCCACGTTGCCTCGAATTTATCGTCGTGCCGCATCGGGATTTCCCGAACGAATTATACGATCCGCGCCGATTTACCCTCGGGGAATCAGCTGATCACGTGAAAGAGTCATGACGAGCCGCCCGTGCACCGGCGAGCCGTGGGTTTACCTGCGGCCTTCACAGGGTCGAGGAACGAATAAGGGGTCATCACAGTGTGACATTTTCAAAAAAGTTGCAAAGTAGAACTTTGCACATTGCTTCCTCATTAATTTTCGTTTTTCACAATGCCACCTCTATGAAGAAGCTTGTTTATTTAACATTTTGACTTCCTCATAGAGGAAGCTTTGTGAATAACGAAAATTAATGTGGAAGCAATGTGCAAAGTTCTACTTTGCAACTTTTTTTTATTTGAACAAAAGAAAACTCCGTCACAAACACCGTTACATCTCATTTTCATTAGATACAAAGTTTTGTATTACTTTCTTAACTTTTGCGGAAGTTATCGCTAAAATCTAAATTTTTTGAAAAATTCAAAGTGGTGTAAAATCCGAACGACTTTACCGATCATCACCAAATTTCGTACGTAGCAGGGCTGCATGTTGTTTTTCGACTGTGGAACAATTCGGTTCCTTTGTTAAGATTCGATGTGATTTAGAGCAAAATTTATTTTTTTCGAAAAATTCAAAATTCAGTAAAATCCGAACCGCTTTACCGATTTCGTTGAAATTCAATACCATACAACATTGAACGTATCTTTAGTTATAAAGAACTATTTAGCCAAATCGTCGAATTTTTACGAAAGTTAGAGCGACCACGCCCTTTTTTCAACAAATTAAAAACTACATAAAATCTTAATGACTATATATGCTTTGTCAAAAATCGCGCTATTCAAAGAGGGGCAACTACTCTACTTGTGTGCCAAATTTGAGCCCGATCGCTCAGACGGTTACTGAGTGAGAGACGATTGCATTTTCGAAGCCCAGAACACACACACACACACACACATACGGACATTTTTTCTAAACCACTTTTCTCGACGTTTTAGGTGATTCTAAGCATACTGGCATGAAAATCTCGAAAAAAAAATTTCATGCAAACAAAGCTTCCTCTATGAGGAAGCAAAATCGATTTTTTTATGTGCATTATCGGATAGTATGCACTGTTATAAACATTCTCTCAAATATTTCAATCGAAATTCGTATTATTTCGAATGGACCTGGCATCGCCGATTGATCGTAAGTAAACGATTTATATGAAAAGTTCTCACTTCAAACGCGGTTTTCTGGAAATGGTGTTTTTCAAAACAGTGTCCGCTCTTAAAGGAGTTTTCAAGCTATCCATTTCGAATTTGGACAGAACATTCTTCTCGTCATTCCCTATCGTCCTATGGAAGCTTTTCTTTACCTTCCTATTTTTTTTAACGAAAAACTGTCGAAAGAAAAAGGCTAAGCTCGACACGTTTTGGTCAAACCGCCGCCATTTTCCCAATTAAAAAAAATATATAAAAAGCCTTCACAGGACGATAGCGGCTTTCCTACAGATTAATAATCTTTTTGAAATTTTTGTCTCAGATCAGGATTAAGACCGCAAATCCGGACACCAATCAGAACCTTTTTTAACTAAACTTTTCAATAATATATAACAATATTGAACAATAAATAAATCAACTTACAAAAAATCATTTTGTACTCTTCATTGGTGCCTTGATTTGTGCAAAAAAAAACCAGACCGATTAGTTTATCCTAACCACACAAAAAAAAATCGCGAAAATCAGTGATTTTTCGACGGGTGATGTGATGATCTCATAAACGGGCGATCCGATTTCGACATTGCGGAAGCCACGGCTGTGTTCGCCGAACATTCCATTACGGAGATAAGACTTTTGGAAAAAGCTTCTGACGCCACGGCAAGACCGTAGCGCTCGAGAAGAATCCGCGAGCTCTTGATTCACTTCACTGTTGTTTGCGTGAATTTTACATCACGTTTAGGGGTGGGCGATGTTTGTCGATTAATCGATCGCCGATGTTTTTTTTTCTCGAGAAATCGATGTTTCTTTCCGATTTTTTTCAAAACCGATTAATCGATGCTCGATGTTTATTTATGAAACATCGACAAAAAAATCGAAGACGGTCTGTGCGATGTTACAAGTATATTTTAACAGTTTTAAAGAAATATCGACTCTCGATAATTTTGCATCAATAAAGTTCGTGATATATTTAATTCTTGTGTAACGTGTGTCATATGGTGTAAAATATGACGTTCAATAGAAGACAGATTATCCGATCTATTTTTTCTAGTTACAATTCTGCGTGAATCATAACCCTTATCCTTATGCAAATTGTATCTGCCACTTATATTATAAGTATATTGAATTTTTAGGAGTAGAAACAAATTTCACCAACAACGGCTACAATTCATGATTTCACGAATTATGGTTATTCAATGCTGATTCAAGAATCACTGTGTTTTGAATGTGCTTTGAGACCTTGGTCGACATTATTTATTTGAATAAAACAATTTCGAAGATTTTGTTTTGATTTTTCAACGTTTTCTACTTTACCGATGTAAAATAATCGATGTTCCGATGTTTTTTGAGAAACATCGATTGTTCATAATCGATTTATTTAATAATCGATTCTTTTAACATCGATTTTTTTTCTCAACATCGCCCATCCCTAGTCACGTTGCGCACTTGTAACATGCACTTTTGACTCTTTCATTATGGGAGTACAGGCTGACTATTTTTTTGCAGACTAATAATTACATTTTGCAAACAACATTTTTTTTCATCACTTTGCGGATTTTGTTGGTTTTCAGCTGAGAACTAGGCTGAGCAGAAGCTGCTGCGGTTCCGAAACGCTCGTAACGGTCATTCTGTCGTGAAAAAGGGTCTCTTGCACACAGAGAGAAAAAGTTTCGCGAATGCTTCGCACACTCAAGATGGACAATGAATACAGTGATCAAAATATCTCGAACAATCAACACAGCGAGACCAACCAACGGGCGTTATTTTTCTTTGTCCTCCTCGAGCGCATAAAATGGACATTGCATCGTATTCCAAAAACTTCGATCATTCTGGAAAACTGAGGAGCTGACGAATTCTCAATTCAGCTAATCGAAATTTCGGACAGGTCGATACGAAATATATTATTGTAAAGGCCATTCCGAAACATGCGCAAAAATGGGGGGTTAAGAGCCATGCGAAATACCGACTGCGATAATAAAAACTGTAATGAACGTTTTTTACGCATATTTGCATATACAGCTAAAAGAAGAAATTCATTCCCTGCACTGGTGCAATCCGCAGAGAATGAATTTCTTCTTTTGACTGTAAATGCAAATGTGCGTAAAAAACGTTCATTACAGTTTTTATTACCGCGGTCGGTATTTCACATCGCCTTAACGCGGAAGAGGAAGTACGATTTTGAGCAATAAAAATGACCGAGTCGTCCAGTCGAACCTGACGCGTAATTGTCGTTGATAAGAGGACTAAAGCTAAAAGCCAGACAAGAATACAAGATTTGTCCGTCCCCTTCCAGCAGTTCTCGTTGCACCAGAGTCGATCCCGTCGATATCCCACGCACCGGAAGTATCCCGGTTTTCCAGTGCATCCATCGTAGCCACAACAACAACACCGCCGAACCACCCGGCGGCGAAAATCACTGAAATATGTTCGCACAAGTCGTAAGTTGTCTGGGATTCCCGGGTGCCGGTCTGTGAATAACGATTGTCGCTGTAATCGCGCGCGGTGATCCCCGACGATTCTGCGTGTGAAGTGTGAACGCCGAGGTATCCTCGAGTTGAAACTTTGAGCGGACCTTTCGTGCGCTCGTCGGGGCCGAAGACAGCGGCGGCGTGAGTTTTGGGCATTGCGACTATCGCAAGGCCCCGCCGAGAGGGTCGAACGACGGATTCCACAATTTCACACATAATAATGAACGTCGCGAACGGGGCTGGAATTTCGCGCTACGAGATTCTGACTCTTGTGGCGAGACTGGGGATCGTAACGGCAATAGGATTTTTCAGCGTGCGATGGATCGCCAGCCACATGGATCCCACCAATGCCGCCAAAAAGAAAGCCAAGAAAAAGGTTCGTCACTTTCGCTCAATTTCCCTCTACCTCGACGCTCCTCGTTCACGCGGTTAACGCGCGGCAAACGCGACCCCGGCGACTCCACGCTTAACCTCCACGCCTGTCGCCCTGGCAGATCGAACAACCGTGAAAACGGGTGGGGATCCAAATATCTAATGACCAAAATAGCGAATGGCTAAAATAGCTCATTTCGAAATAATCAACGGTCTGAATCTACAATTGCCATCATCATGAAATTCGCAATTTCAGCCATTCGCTATCTTGATCATTCACTATTTTCACCCATATCTTGATTAAAATGAAATGAAAATAGCGAATGGCTGAGATTGTGAATTTCATAATGATAACAATTCTAGATTCACACTGTTCATTATTTTGAAATTGACTATTTTAGCTTTTCGCTATTTTGGTAATTATCTATTTTGACCCCCACCTGTGAAAACAACCATAAAAACCCAACCAAAAAAACTGTACTTCCAACCTGGGCGGAATGAGACGCAAAAACAACCATAATTCTTGTCAATTGGACCGAAAAACCAATTGAGATTTTGAATGCTTGGTTACGGCTTGAAAATACGTTTTTTTTGTTGTTCTTTATGGTTTGGTAATTCTTGTCAATCAGACCCAAATCATGAACTGAAACAAAATCAATCATAATTCTTGTCAATTGGGCCGAAAAACCAACCGAACTTTCAAAAGCTTGATTGGTTTTTCGGTCCGATTGACAAGAATTATGGTTGGTTTTGTGTTTCATTCTGATCGGGTTGGAAATACGGTTTACAGCCAACCGAGCCGTAAAAACCAGCCGTACTATGATACGAGACGTTTTACGGCGTGACTGAGCCAAATGGTTTTTGGGTTAGATTGACAAGAATTATGGTTGGTTTTGCGTTTTAGATCAACCCGCTTGGAAGTACGGTTTAAATTTGGTTGTTCGATCTGCCAAGGGTTGTTCTGCAAAAAAACATGTATTGCTGTAATCAACGACACTTTGATTCCTCCAGGCTGAGATACAATTGAAGAAAATGGTGAAAAACAGCGCTCTAGGTATGCCTGTGGACACGGATCAATTGTCCGACTACGAAATGATGATCGCCAGCCACTTAGTCAATCCCAGCGACATCACCGTCACGTGGGACAGCATAGCTGGACTCGAAACGGTCATCGAAGAGCTCAAAGAAACCGTCGTTTTACCCATTCAGCGAAAAGACCTTTTCGAAGACTCGCAACTGACGCAGGCGCCAAAGGTTTGCAATCGCCGATATTGCGTGGCTAAAGCGGAGACGTCACGCGTTCGTTGTTTTTAAGGGGGTCTTCTAGTGTGTATACCCATGTCTCAGGTGGTTTTTTGGGAGTTGAATTTCGAAAAACGGTTAAATGTACAGTGTTAATATTTTACAGTTATATTAATACATGCTTGTTGCAACATCCTGCATTTTTTCAAAGCATTTTATTGATTAGCCAAGCTATACAATGTTGCACAGGTCATGGCGCAAAAATTCTTTGTAGACGGGCGTGCAGATTGTGGCACTCCTGGTCATGTGAAACAAACGTTTTTTATTAAATTGTATTCTTTACGAATATGGTCATCGTGCGTGTCTCTAACAAAAATTTTTATGAAAAATGTATAAAATGGCGGCGCTTCAAAAATGGTACTTTGATTTTCACAGTAACATTTTCACTTCACGTGGCCCGGAAAAATAGTAATTATAAAGCGATAATAAAAATGGAGGCTCGAACGATAACCATATTCGTAAAGAATAGAATTTAAAAAAATCATTTGTTTCAGATGACCATAACGGCTGTAATCTCAATGTCCGAGTAAAAAGAACATGACCTGTACTATATTAAATATCTTGTCTCATTTGGAACAAAATGCTTTGAAAAAATGCAAGATGTTGCCTCGAACATGTATTAATATAACTGTAAAATATTAACACTGTACGTTTAACCGTTTTTCTAAATTTCATTCCCGAAAACACCACCTTGAAAATGGGTGTACACACTAGAAGACCCCCTTAAATACACACGTTTTTTTTCTCTTTACCCTATAATTTGTTTATTATTAAATGTTCAGTGAACGTGGCCTACACGTTATTATAACTCAATGTTCCAACATTATGAAAAAGCACCTTAAAACACATTTTTGGCAATAAATTTCATGAAAAAAGATGATGAAAAGTAAATGTAACGAAGAAAAGTAACGATCGCTACTTTCATCGTTACTCGTTTCTCGTTACATTTACTTTTTACGATTTTTCGTGTGAAATTTATTGCCAAAAATGTGTTTTAAGGAATTTACGTTGAGTTAAAATCTTAAGTTATGTAACGTGTAGGCCACGTTTACCAAACATTTCATAATAAACAAATTATGCGATAAATAAAAATAAGTGTGTATTTAAAAGTAACGAACGCTTGACATCTCTGGTCGAAAGGCTAGACGAGCCTTCGGCTTACGAGCCAAGTTACGCCATTTTGACTTTATAAAATACAAAAGGGCGTATGCGTATTTAATCTCATGTTGTGTCAATTAAAGTGCCTTGGAATATGCTCCAAAATGGGGTATGATCACAGGAGATGCGCCCCTTTGTCTTCAGTATTAAAAAATAATGGGAAGGGAAATTATAACGTTGTGAAAAAAGTAGGCAAAAGCCAAAAGGGCGTATATCTTGGACATACGCCTTTATGGCTTCGGCCAACTTTTTGCAAAATACACATGATTGTTTGCGGATACGCCCTATTGTCTTTAAAGTCACCTTTTTGGCGTATAAGCCCTATGGCCTTTAGAACAGAGTTGTAAATCCCTAATTTTTATAGAAATCAAATCGATGGCACAATTAGCTTTCTAATTGTGTTTTTATAATAATAACTGGTAATGATTATAATATCATGTGTAAACTTTTGAATAGAAGCAAGAAATATTAATTTCCCATAAAACTTTATGGTAATCTTGTTGAAAAAATAGAGAAATACTGTTAATTTTTCTCACAATTTCTCCGAAAATTGAATGAAAAATTCGGTTTCTCTTACGGCTATTCTAAAGCTCGCATATCATTTGAGACTCGCTATAGATTATCGTTGTAAAATTCGAAATAGAAAATAAACTGTTGTGTAAACTTTAATTTTTAAGTAATGGTGACTTACAACACTGAATATAACCGACGACTGTTGACGAGCGTAGACACTTGATTCGTCATTTTTTTCAGGGTGTGCTCCTGCACGGACCTCCAGGCTGTGGTAAAACCATGATCGCCAAAGCCACAGCCAAAGAAACCAACACTCGCTTTATCAATTTGGACGTGAGCATTTTGACTGACAAATGGTACGGAGAGAGTCAGAAACTCACGGCCGCTGTGTTTTCCCTTGCCGTAAAACTGCAGCCTTGTATAATCTTCATAGACGAAATTGGTAGGCGTCTTAATGAGTGTATACTGACTAGGGTGGTCCTTAAATGGAAAATTTTACAATTTTCTTGGGATCACCCAGATTATCGTGAGGAGTAAAATAAAAATAAGATGTGAAAATGGAATTCGAGATAGATGAATTTTTAGAGGTCGTTGCCCGCTATTAAAAAAATTATAAGTTTCAAAGTTTATAAATTCCAGATGAAAATGAAAAGCTTAGAAAAAAAACCCGAAATTTGTTGTGTTTTTTATACGTTGCTGTCGAATTCGCGTTCTTCTGGCCACTGAAGAAATGTATCGTTTTCTTCACTAAAAATGATAAGCGTTAGACGTTTTTCTTTTTCTCTAAGTTTATTACAACAAACCTATCTTACCATATTCACTCCTAAATTATTTTTTCGTCGCGGTCTTCTATGTTCGACACCATTTTACAACTAATAGCGAAAAATATCGAAAATCTTGTTTTTTACAGCCAGTAGGATGCTTTGATTTTGTTGAAGTTTTGCAGTTTTTCATATTACGTGAAATACTTTGAAAGTGGAGAAGGGGCGGGTGCCTTCGTAGAAATTGAGGATTTTTCATTTTCATTTCAAATTTATAAACTTTGAAATTTATAATTTTTTAGTACTTGGCAGCGACCTCTAAACATATATTGATCACGGATTCCCTTTGCACATCTTATTTTTATTTTATTCCCCACGATAATCTGGGGTGACCCCAAAATAATTCGATAATGTTGCATCTACGGATTACCCTAATGTACACCGACCCTTGATGATCCTGGAAAGTCACCGTAGCATCCGATGAACTTTTGCAACTTGTCAATTATTTTGCAGACTCGTTTCTGAGAGCGCGAAGTTCTGGCGATCACGAGGCTACGGCTATGATGAAGGCGCAATTTATGTCTCTGTGGGACGGACTGATCACGGATCCCTCGTGCACGGTTATCGTCATGGGTGCCACCAACAGACCGCAGGACTTGGACAGAGCCATTCTCCGGCGGATGCCCGCGACATTCCACGTCGGTCTGCCCGTGAGTCTCGTTTCACGCTCGCATTTTTCGACAATTTAGCTGGGTGAATGATCGTTGGCGCGTAGTTAGTTAGTTCTTTATTCCAATGTACATCCTTTTAGGCTTTTACATGTTCCCCTTCCCATACGACAGACCCCCTTACCAATATTAAAAAAACATTCAACTTATTCAAACCTTACCATTTTTTTAAGCGGGATTTCTACCCTAGAGCACCATTTTTCATTTGATTCTTTTGTGGAAAAACGAATAAATGTACACGACTGCGGATTTTTTCTACTTGTTATTTACGTTTTATAGTATAGTAAACAATGGATTTTTTAAAGTTAAAAATTGTCAGCGCCCAAGGTCCTCAAACACGGTCATCCAAAATAAATGGCTACCACTTCCTGACATACTCGGGAAACATGTCTTCATGGAATGACGGAGGTTTTTTTCGATGACTTAATTTTTCGATTTTTTATTAATGTTTTTATACGAAAAACAGCGGCGAAAAATCGATTTTTTAAAACTAAACGCCGTCATTTTCTTAATTTTGCAGTAATCAAAAAGAAAACCTCCGTCATTCCACGAAGACAGGTTTCTTGAGTATGTATGCACAATTTCAGGCCGATCGCATAATTACAGTGGTCTGGAGAGTGGTAGCCATTTATTTTGGATGACCGTGTTTGAGGTCCTGGGTCGCCGCCAATTTTTAACTTAAAAAGAAAAAATTCCATTGTATACTTTAAAACGCAAATAACAAGTAGAAAAAACCGCGGTCGTCTACATTTATTCGTTTTCCCACAAGAAAACAAAATAAAAATGGTGCTCTAGGGTAGTAGTCCCCATTAAACCATTTTTTTCCTCAATTCATTCGCTCTTTTTTGCCATTCTTTCAAATTCCGCCATACATTCACACAGGACGACGATCATTGGCGTGTATTATTTTCAGTCTGAGAAACAGCGCAAGGAGGTGTTGAAATTGATACTGGAAAATGAGCCACTGGCAGATGACATCGATAAGACCAGACTGGCCAAGATGACCGAGGGATTCTCGAGTTCGGATCTGCACGAACTTTGTCGGAATGCCTCGGTATATCGAGTCAGAGATTACCTGCGGAGTCACAAGGAGTAAGTGCAAGGAAATTAATTCTTCTCCACGTGTGGTCACAATTCCGCCCGCTGCAGAGTTAATTGATGCGTTAATGGTTTTTTTGTAATAGCCGCTCGAAAAGTGAGCTTTTTCGGGGGGGGGGGGGGGGGGGGTCGGGGGGCTAAAGTGCGCGGTTTTCGAACACCGTGCGTAAAGTAATTTACTTTACGCACAGCCGCAGCCGACAGAAATGTCTAATGATGTTGATGTCTGCATCGTTGGAATGCAACGAAATTCAGAGAAATATAATTCTAAGTAACCCAAATGATGAAATTCCGTATAAAAAATCATCATATGATCTAATTGATATAATAACTTTTTATACCTAATTTCATCATTTGGGTTAATAATAATTAATTTTTTTCTGAATTTCGTTGCATTCCAACGATGCAAACTTCAACATCATGGTGTCTATAGGTGGTTTTCCTTTCACCTATAAAACATTTCCCTTCTTCCCTCCCAAGCGACTGTCACGTGAATTGTCGTGCCGCGCACACTTCCTGATTCCCGGTTTTTTTAAGGTGGAAATAATTTTTCAAACGTATACAAATTTTTTTCCTTCTTTTTCTAAGAAGGCTTTTTTACTAACTGTTTTGATACGAAACAAAAGATGAATAATACGTTTACAGAATTGAAAAATGTATGAAATTTTCGATTATGTAGTTTCTTTTTCCGTTAAAAACAGGATTTTCGTTTCAGTGGGGGGTTCGCCTCCTGGACCCCCGGGGGGCCTCGCCTCTTCGACCCCCGGGGGGCCTCGCCTCTTCGACCCACCCCCTTTTACCTGCACCACCTTTTGGTGGGAAACCTCGCACCTTAGGCACGTGCAATCTCCTCGAAAAGACTCAATTTTCTCGCTGGCACTACAAAAAACCGCATGTGTAACTCGTCCGTAAGTATATGGGGCATTCCACTCCGTTTCAACCTGGATTTGATCTCGACCTCTCCGATTTGGCTCATTATTTTTTATAGGCTTAGTTGAACCCTCAACTGCACAAATTTTTTTTATTGCCATTTTTGTTTGTTGAATACATTTTTAAAGTGACATAAAAAACCCCATGATTTAAAAATCTGATAAAATTCTGAAAAGTACTTTTTTCAATAACAAAATTATCTAGCTTATAACCAAAGTGGAGAAGATTTTTCTTCTTACAGTTTTTTAGATTTTTCGATAAAAAAATGATTTAAAAAATGGAAAAAATATCAATCTTCTTAAAAACTATAAGAAGAAAAATCTTCCCCATTTTGGCTATAAACTAGATAATTTTGTTATTGAACAAAGTATTTTTCAGAATTTCATCAGATTTTTTAACCATGGTGTATTATATGTCACTTTAAAATAAATTTAACAAAAATTTGGATAATTTGAAAAAATTTGAAAAAGATCCAAAAAATTCTGAAAAATCCGATTTTATATAAATAAACATTTGACCAATCGCCTGTAGTAGATTCATTATTTTTAATAATTTAAAAAATAAAAAAAACGTGAAAACTGTAAGAAGAAAATGTTTCCCAACTTTAGCTATAGGGTTTTATATGTCACTTTAAAAGTTTATCAAACAAATGAAAATGGCAATAAAAAAAATTGTTGTGCAGTTGAGAGACCAACTATGCTTACAAAAAATAATGAGCCAAATCGGAGAGGTCGAGGCCAAATCCAGGTCGAAACGGGGTGGAATGCCCCATATATTTTCGATTCGTGTGATCGCTGTCTCCACTCGTTGCCGGCAAACCGGCGACTCGTCCGAGCGATAGCATCTCGTGCGAAATAACCTACTTTACGCACACGATACACAATATATTTTTACAATCCGTAGGACTCTGTGTTTTACACATACATTTTTCTTACAGATCTACGTCAAAACAAACAGCCGGAGGTTCAGACAGCGAGGGCGAGGTGTTCCACGACGCTGTGCGTTCGATTACGATGGAGGATCTCGTGACGTCAGCGAACAAAATGCGAATGTCGAAGGTTCACACGGGGAATCCGATGATGAAACTCGAACTAGACTAACTTAAATCGAATAAAATTGTCACATAATAGAGTACTTTACGAGCGCGTATCTTAATGAACCTTTGGACTACTTGTGCCGTCGTTATTTTGTATTTTATTTTGTTTTCGCTTTCCTTTTGTAAGAATGTTGTATCCACCGAAGACTCACTCGTCGAGCTTGAGCTTCAAAATCGTCTGTCCATTTGGATTGGAAATCTTGAACACGAGCTGTAAATACGTAGGTTACGTAGGTTACGGCGTAAATCATCGAAGTCTTTGAATTTGTGCCGAATGTTGCGTGTAAAAAAAAATCTGCGTCGTATCCTTGGTTAAAAGATCCGATTAGAACCAATAAACCGGACAAAAATCCGATTGAAACCTGTTTGAAACGATTATGTTTCAATCGGAATTTTGTCCATTTGATCGGTTTCTATTAGTGTCAATGGGAATTATGGAGGTAGTCCTTGCGTGTAATATTAATTTCGCATAGATTCGAGGAATATTAGAGAGAATTGCAAACACTTCTCGATGGTATAAAAATCTATAAAAATTCATGCACATTAAAGGTGCTGAAAAGATTAATTTTGCATAATAATAATTCGAAAATGTTACTATCAAATTGATGACTCAAGTTTTTTTCATGAAAATGATTCCTTCGTTTTTCTGAATACATATGAATTTTTTCAGATTTTAGAGCACTTCGAATTTTGTGCGTTTTTATGGAGAAAATATGTGAAAATTCAAAGTGAACTCTAAAATCTGCAAAAATTCATACGTATTCGGAAAAATGAACGAAACATTTAAAATTAAAAAAAGATGGGTCATCGAAATATTTGTTAAACAATATTTTTTTCATCTATTTGTTAACAACACTTTACAATTATTATTATGTAAAATTAATCTTATCAGTACCTATAATGCACATGAATTTTTTCAGATTTTTAGACCATCGAGAAGGGTTCGCAATTCTCTCTCATATTTCTCGAATTCATGCGAAATGGACGCAAGACGCAAGGACTACAGTGGAATCTCCGATAAGTTAAGGTCGCAGGACCGAAAGCCGATTAGGCCATTCCGATAAGTTAAGATCCCCACTACTTGCGCAAACCGTTCCCGGGCGCCCGAAACGACGAGAGAGGAAGAAAGTGCAGTGGGGGTCTTTCATCGGTCCTTGTCTCGCACGAAACTAGTTGCCGCGTTACCTCTCTGTCACTCTTGCAGAAGCAATGCGTTCGACCGCAGGTAGTGTGAAGTAGAACGGGTAATTCGCTTCCCCGCCAGCAGGTAGAAAAAGCTCAGAAAAGGGTCGATCTTAACTTACCAGAGCGTTGATTCTTAACTTATCAGAGTACCTTAACTTTTCGGAACTTAACTTATCGGAGAATCCACTGTACCTTAAGGAGGTCCCGTCGTATAGTCTTCATTTCGCATAAATTCTAGAGTATTGAAAGAGAGAACTGCAAACACTTCTCGATGGTATAAAAATCTGAAAAAATGCATTCACGTTAAAGGTACAGAAAATATTAATTTGGCATAATAATGATTGTAAAATGTTATGAACAAATTAATGAAAAAATGATATATGAAAATCATTCGTTAATTTTTCCCAATACGTATGCATTTTTTTAGATTTTTAAGTTAACTTTGGAATGTGTGTATTTTCACCCTATACAAATCTGAAAAAATTCATACGTATTCAGGAAAACGAACGAATCATTTTCGTAACAAAAGAAGAATAATTTTTAATAATTTTTAAGAAAGAATAATTTTTTTCGTCAATTTGTTTATAACATTTTTGAATTATTATTATGTCAAATTCAGTACTTTCTTCAGTACTTTTGATGTGCATGAATTTATCGAGAAGTGTTTGCAATTGTCTCTCAGTTTTCTCGAATTTATGCGAAACCAACTCTATACGACAGGACCTCCTTTATTAAGCAGGGATCCTGAGCATCCTGAGGATGCGTCCGCGCGATTCAAATTTTTCATAGAACATTATTGTTACGGCGTTATACTTGAACGGACTGTAAGATATGCCCGAGAGGATCGGGAGGCGGAGCTAACAATAAAGAATGTCGTATTACGTCATTTGTATATTTTTTTTTATTCGGATGATTCATGCACCCGCGTTTTCTTCGCTTCCGTCGAGTATCGCGGCTGCAATTGGACGGCCGGTGCTGTGTTGACATCAGCGATGACAGTTCTGGAACACGGTTAACCCCGAAATTTTCGCGCAGTCCGGTTGCCGTCCGTCCACGTATTTCGCGAAACGCAAGAGATGATCGTATCTCGCGTCTCGGTTGTCAATCGTTTTTCCAAGTAGCATAGCAAAGATAACAGAGGAGTGATAAGCGCGACGTGCTCGAACAATTTGTCGTCGCTAATTTAACCGCCGATTTACATGACTGATTAACAATGGAGAAGGAGCGGTGAGTGGATTGAGTAATATTCCGCAACCTGCTGACATTCAAACGTTTCGAAATTCAGAAAATTCGGAAAACAATTCCAATTGACCCAAATCATGACGACTTAAAAAAAAATGAATTCCAATTAACCCAAATTCTGAAATTAGGTATAACAGATCGTCATAGCAAATAATCACTGACAACTTAAAAAAAAAATTAATTCTAATTGACCGAAATTATGAAATTAAGTATAAAAAATTATGATAGCAACAAATCGCTATGACGACTTAAAAAAAAAAGAATTCTAATGAACCCAAATTATACAATTAGATATAAAAAATATAACAACTAATCACTATGACGACTTTCTATACCTAATTCCATCATTTGGGTTAATTAGAATTAATTGTTTTTTTTTTCTGAATTTCGTTGCATTCCAACAGCGCAAACTTCAACATCATGTTTCCGAGCAGCTCTCGGTACGACTGGTGTTTCGCAATGGAGGCACAAATCTCACAGTCGCAAACTTGCAGATTCACGATGCTGCTGCTGGAGCCGGGGGAGATATTTTTTGAGGATTACAGTGTTCGAATGAGCAGACAAGACTCTGATTCTGAGAAACACGACTGGGTCGACGGGCGTTTGAAGCTCTGCTGCAAATCGTTGGTTTTCGTTAGCAAAGACATCAATCTGCCTCTGGTCAAGATACAACTCAAGGAGACCTTGAAAGTCGAAAGGTGTGCAAAGAACGACAACGCCGAGGGGTTTGTAGTTCTCTCCTTTTTAGCAGATGCAGTGCCGCTAGTCACCTTGCCGCAATCAATTTAATGATATTTTTGTGGATCAACGTAGATCCAACGTTCTGGCGATACACTGCAAGCAATACGTCGAGATGCTCAAGGGAAATAGATTGGAGCCATACAAATTTGTTCACAAGAGCGCGTGTTTCCTCTTCAGTTTCAATTACGCTAATCTCGATGATTGTCATCCGCATATAATGCAACTGCTCAGGGCTGCTACTTTGCCAACTGCCGAGCAAAATGCCATGGTAATATACGAAGCATTCTCTGAAAGATTCACCCACTTTTTTTTCGACCCTCTCCAATCTGCTCCGTAATTGCACATATCAAAGTACCACCGAAAAGCACTCTGTGAATTCTTCAGATCTTTTTATCCAACATTTTAGAAAATGCTGTTATTTATTCCAAGTGATCATATCGCGTTACTGAAGGCTATTGGGCTTATCCGCCAAAAAGCCGATTATAGTGGCCAAAGGACGTATATGAACATAGGTAAAGGCATAAAGTCGTATGTGTAAGACATAGCGTATGGACCAGATAAAAGACCTAAAATCCATGGACCAGAAAAGAGAAGACCTAAATTCATAGGGTGATGGACGAGAAAAAAAGAAGACCTAAAAGCCATAGGGCGTATGTACAAGAGATACGCCCTTGTGCCTTTATCTTAATTTTTTTATTTTACACGGGGTTGCATACAGATACAGCCTTATGGCTTTTAAATTCTAAAAGGGCGTAACTTGGCGGAAGCCCAATGGCTTTTAGTATCGGGATGTATCGTTTCTGGTCGTCGTTCTTTGTTAGCTTTCAAACGGAATATGTAAAATAATTTTCATGTCCCGATAACACTGATTTGTTACCAAAAAACAGAGAAATCATTTTTTTATTCAAAAACGGATTTTTTTCTTTTCGGCTGAAAGAATTACAGAGTATTCACGCATGATTGTCGATATCGCAAAAAAATCGCCAGTGGCACGAAACGTTGTTCCGGTATAAAAAAATGTATTTGCGTGGATGTTTCGAAAATGCGCGCCACCATTGTTACGAAAAATCCGTTGTTTCGAAGAACCTTGACCCATGCAACCCTGGCGATTTTTTTGCGATATCGTCAAACAAACTAGAAAATTTTATAATTCTTTCGTCCAAAAAAAACATCTGTTTTTGAATAAAAAAAATAAGTTCATTGTTTCCGATAAAAAAACCAGCGTCTTCAACATTTGGTATAAAACTGCTTCTAGGAGCTTGGTAATTTGGAGTACAATTTATAGATTACAGCTATAGTACATTCAAGGCAATCCAGAGTGTCTTTTGATACATCCTGGCTGGAAGATTTGTACGAGCAGGTGGTACTGGAAATTCAGGCGAACAAAATCCTGCCTCTGGTTGTGAATCCGGGTAGGGTACTGCTGACCAACAGTCGAATTTATTTTCAACCATACAATAACATGGATCAGGTAGGGAGCAGCGACTATAATTTATTTTCTTATAGATAAGAATTTCAGAAATTTCAGAAAGCACATTTTTCTTTTTTCAGTACCCTGTCCTGAAAATAAATTTAAAAAGCGTGAAAGGCGTTTTGAAACGAAGGTTCCTATTGAGACAAGTGGTAAGTGCATTTTAGAAGAAAATAATTGTCATGAATACACTGCAAATGACATTTTACAGGGTTTGGAAATCAAGTGGACTCGCCAATCCGACAATAAGCTTGAATGTCTCTTTCTATCAGTGAAAAACCAAGAAGAAAGAGACAAATTGTTCACAAGCTTGACGAGTCAGCCGGCCCTCCGGTTGGACACGATTCCGCAAAACCAGATGACAATGCAGTGGCAAAATGGGACACTCTCGAACTATGACTACCTTTTGTACATCAACAGGTGAATTATCGTTACGTTTAATTAAGGAGGTAGTCTCGGTAAAGTCCCGGCGAATGTGAGTTGCGGGAGAAATTTCGAACCCTTGTCGATGAGATAATAATCTGAAAAAAATCAAGCATGTAGGAGATACTGAAAAGATTGATTTTGTATAATAATAATTCTAAAACCTTCTTAAGAAATTAGAGAAAAAATGAATTGTTCAACAATTTACCCGGCAACCCGACACTTTTTTTCTGATAAAAATTAATCATTAATTTTTCTGAATACGTATGAATTTTTTCAGAATATTGACTAATTTTTTAAAATCGCGGTTTTCGCCGCCCATTTTGCTTAAAAAAATGTAATTTAAAAAAATTAGACAAAATTCGGAAAAAATTCATACGTATTCAGAAAAATGAATGAATAATTATCATCAGAAAAAAAGTTGGGTTGCCGGGTAAATTGTCGAACAATTCATTTTTTCACTAATTTGTTAATAACATTTTGGAATTATTATTATACAAAATCAATCTTTTCCGTACGTTCTACATGCTTGATTTTTTTAGATTGTTATCTCATCGACAAGGGTTCGATACTTTCCCCGGAACTCACATTTCGCGGGACTGTACCGAGACTACCTCCTTAAATTCCTGGAGCTTTTAAAAAAGAGTAGCGGCAGTAGCATATTCATTGACAACACAAGACTCATTACAGCTTCGCATATATCTGTTACAACTTTGTTTTTTGTATATTGCCAATAGGCCATCGACCGTGGTCTGTCAGCCCCTGAACTATAAACATAGTTTGCTTTTTTTAAGTTATATAAATAGTGGATTAAAAAATTTTAATCGATATTTTCTTGTTTAGTCTTGCGGATAGAACTTTTCACGATTTGACCCAGTATCCCGTAATGCCTTGGATAATACGGGATTACACTTCTTCGACGTTGGATCTCAACGATCGAAGCATTTACAGAGATCTCACGAAACCTATCGGCGCATTAGACCCGAATCGACTGGAAAGATTAAAAGTAAGCAACGTTAATTTTTCTTAAACGGCTTCTCACAACCCTCGCTGCTCGTAACCGCTGAGATCTGTAATTCTGTCGCAGGAACGTTACGAAGAAATGTCGGAGAACAAATTTTTATACGGATCTCACTATAGTGCTCCAGGATTTGTCTTGTTCTATTTGGTGAGGAAAGTCCCTCAGTACATGCTCTGCCTTCAAAACGGTCGATTCGATCATCCCGACAGAATGTTCAACAAGTAAGTTCAACGCAGCTCCTATTGGCGTGAATTCTTCACTACGCACGCACTTATCGCTAGACAATTTGGGCTGGGGAGGGACTAGTTCTAAGCTGAATCTACAATATTTTTCATTGCTTTAACGACTCTGCAGAATCGATTTATTGTTATGCTCCTTAACAAGAAAAAACCTAACAGTGTAGCCGACGTGTGGAAAAATGTATTGGTGAACATGTCTGACTTTAAAGAGCTGATCCCTGCATTTTATGACACGAGCAACGCTGGTGATTTTTTAGTGAATGGTTATGGAATTGATTTTGGATACCGACACGATGGTACGAAAATCGGTGACGTACAATTGCCACCTTGGGCTGAGGGTAATTCATTGTTTTTTTTTAATTTATTTTTTAAGGTAGTCTTTGCGACCAATATTCATTTCGCATAAATTCGAGGAACATGAGCGAAAATTGCAAACATTTGTCGATGGTATAAAAATCTGAATAAATTCATGCACATTAAAGGTACTGAAAAGATTATTTTTGCATATTAATAATTAGAAAATGTTATTAACAAATTGATGAACAAAAATTGTTTAACGAATATTTCGATGGCCCATTTTTTTCATGAAAATAATTCCCTCGTTTTTCTGACTACGTATGAATTCTTTCAGATTTTAGAGTTCGCTTTGAATTTTGTGCGTTTTTTATGGGGAAAATATGTGAAAATTCAAAGTGAACTCTAAAATCTGAAAAAATGCATACATATTCAGAAAAACGAAGAAATCATTTCCACGAAGAAAAACAAATTTGGGTCATCGAAATATTTGTTAAACAATTTTTTTTTCATCAATTTGTTAATAACATTTTCGAATTATTATTATGCAAAATTGATCTTTTCAATACCTTTAATGTGCATGCATTTTTTTCAGATTTTTATACCATCGAGAAGTGTTTGCAATTCTCTCTCATATTCCTCGATTTTATGTGAAATGAAGATAGATCGCAAGGACTACCTTAAGTTCTACCGCTTGCAGTATGTTATTCTAAAAAAAATGCTTGCGTCTTTTGCCGATAGGTCCTGCTGACTTTGTGCAGAAACTAAGAAACGCGTTGGAAAGTGATTGGGTCTCTGAGAACCTTCATCACTGGATAGATTTAATTTTCGGATACAAACAGAGAGGAAGCGAAGCTGTGAAAGCAGACAACGGTGACTATCCGCCAGAATTGTGAATTATTAATTTTTATAGAAATAAAGTTGATGGTACAATGGCTTTTTAATTGTTTTTATAATAATAACCTGTAATGATTATAATATGACGTGTAAACTTTTAAATAGAGGCAAGAAATATTAATTTCCCATAAAGCTTCATGGTACTCTTATTGAAAAAATGACGAAATACCGTTAATGCATTGCGAAAATAATGGAGAATAATGTGCATGTGAATTTTTCTCACAATTTCTTCGAAAATTTAATGAAAAATTCGGTTTTTCTTACGGCTAATCAAAAGTTTACACATCATTTTATAATCGGTACAGGTCATTGTTATAAAATCGTAACCAGAAAATAAACTGTTGTATAAATTTTAATTCTTGAAGTAATGGGGACTTACATCTCTGCTATCCGCATATTGCTGTGCAGTTGTGCTTGGTAACTGAAATAATCATTCGTATCTTACAGTGTTTTTCCACCTCTGTTACGAGGGTTCCGTTGATTTGGACACGATTCGCGACATTAACGATCGCCACGGGCTCGAGGTGCAAATAATGGAGTTCGGACAGATACCCAAGCAAGTTTTTACGCTTCCCCATCCAAGACGCTTGGTTGCCGTGCCAAACCCGACTTTAGACGATGCGCTGCTAACTTCTGAACAGTCAACGACGGCCGGTAATAAAATTGTAGCATCTATAGTGTGTGTGGTAACTCAGGATCGTTGTCCAATTATATATTTTCTTTCAATTTGTCCAATTATATATTTTCTTTCAATTTGTCCAATTATATATTTTCTTTCAATTTGTCCAATTATACGTTTTCTTTCAATTTATTCAATTATACATTTTATTTCAATTTGTCCAATGATATATTTTCTTTCGATTTGTCCAATTATACATTTTCTTTCAGTTTGTCCAATTATATATTTTCTTTCAATTTGTCCAATTACATTTTCTTCTTGTGCTGCAGGAACTGATGGTCCACCTAAAACACATACGTTGCAGCAGTTGACAGTATTTCCTTCGCACAAAGAAGCAGTTTCGCGAGTCTGCTTGATGAACGGCGGTTCGGGCGACGACATAGCTTCTGCGGGGCACGACGGAGTGCTGAAACTATATTCTTTGAAAACGGGAAAGTCCACGCGCAGTGTGGCTCTTTCCTCGCTGCCGTTGTCGTCCTGTATCTCATACAAGACTTCGACGGGTCGCAACATAATCGTCGCGGGTTCCTGGGACAATACGTTGTTAGTGCCCTTTTATATTCTTCAAAGTACAGACGCTGATGATCGCATCACTCCGGTGACTAGCCGAACGGCCGAAAAAACGACCGGTCGTTAAAAAAAAACACCGTTGAAAAGAGCAAAATGACCAAATACGATCATTGAAATTGTTATCGGTTGGTCACTTTTACCCGAATGACTCCAAATGACCAGCAAAATGAACATCAACATTATTTCGGTTGTCGTTTTCTTGGTCCTTTTGGCGCTTTTAATGATTTTTTTTCTTGCATTTAACGACTCGTCATTTTTGCTTCCTCATTTCCATGAATTTTCAATCATTTCATGAATTTCGAATCATTTTCGTGAATTTTTTTTTTTTTTTTTCATTTTTGAAAAAATGTCCGTGAAACATCGAAAGTTGAATCGTCCGTAACTCATGAATGGCACGATCGATCGAGCTCATATTTGGCATACAAGAAGAGTCACAGTCACTTTTATTCAATTGATATGTGATTTAAAAACAATTTATCGATACGTACAGATTATATTGAATTTTTAATTATTCGAAAAAATATATACTCTGTAACTTTCGTAAAAGTTCCACGATTTAGCTAAATAGTCATTCATAACTAAAAACACGTTAGACACTGTTTGCTATTTCATTTCGATGAAACCGGTAAAGCGGTTCGGATTTTATAGAAAGTTTAATTTTTCGAAAAAAAAAAAAAAATTTAGCTGTAAATCCCGTGGAATATCAACAAATCGACTGAAATGTTCTACAAACGAAAAATAACACAGCCGTGCTACGTACCGAATTTGGTGCACTAACTTCCGCAAAAGTTAAGAACGTAAAACAAAAGCTTATATATATCTAATCAAAATGAGATATAACGGTATTTGTTACAGTGTTTTTTGTGTTATATTCCCGTAACGTGTTCTTCGTAGGAATAATGTTTTTAAAAAGTTGAAAAATAGAACTTTGCACATTGCTTCCTCATTAATTTTCGTTTTTCACAAAGCTTCCTCTACGAGGAAAAGCCAAATTTGACAAACAAGCTTCTTCAGAACGGTGGCTTTGTGAAAAACGAAAATTAATGATGAAGCAATGTGCAGAGTTCGACTTTGCAACTTCTTCGGTCGTTCACGATCGTTCTACAGTCGTTTTCGAGGTCGCATGGATTGCTAGGGTGGGCAATGAATTTCTGTTATCATTTGTAGAATATTCTACGACGTCGAATTCGGTAGAGTCATCGATACTTTGCACGGACACGAAGACGCAATCTCTTGCTTAGCCTGGAGTCCCTCGCGCGAAATCATTGTATCGGGCTCCTGGGATTGTACCGTAAAAGTATGGCGGAGTTATCAGTCGGGATCGAAGATAAAGCCGGCCGAGTGTTTCCGCGCGCAATTGGATCACGACTGCAAAGTCACCGCCGTAGACGTATCCAGGTAAATTGCTTTCCGCATGAGTTGCCACCTTCGAATTTTCCGAAGATCTAAAGTATTTATCCGCAGAAACGAGAGTTTGCTCGTGTCGGGCACTGACGAAGGTGAACTTTTCTTATGGAACACAGAGACGTACGATTTAACGTACACAATTAAAGGTACGAATACCAATCAAATCGCCCGATGCCGCTGCAATGTTTTCTAGCCAATGTCTTTTCTTTTCGTTTCAGGTCACTCGGGTAGAATAAATGAGACGAGATTTGACTCCGAGTCCAAGAACATCATTTCTTGCGCGAGCGATATGACCATCAACGTCTTCGACGTTCAGACGAGTACTCGAATATACAGTACATCGCTGGATGACGAACCAACGGCATTGAGGTGGAACGGCACGGTATTGCTGGTCGGAGACACTCGTGGGAATCTTAGTTTGTGGGATTCTCAAGGTGCCGTTTTCTTGTCGACTTTACATTGTCACGAAGGTAATTAACGATGATTCTTGATCGCGAGTCATAATAGCAGAGCTTACAACCAGTGCTGTAAGTCCCCATTACTTTAAGAATTAAAGTTTAGACAACAGTTTATTTTCTAGTTACGATTCTAGAACGATGACCCGTAGCGATTATAAATTGATACGTGAACTTTTGAATAGCCGTAAGAAAAACCTAATTTTTAATTAAATGTTGGGTGAAAACGTGAGAAATTTTTTCAATAAGGTTACCATAAAGTTTTATGGGAAATAATTTTTTTTTTGCCTCTACTTAAAAGTTTCCACATCAGATTATAATCATTACGAGTTATTATTATAAACACATAATTACAAGCCCAAACGTACCATCAATTTTATTTCTAGAAAAGTTAGGGATTTACAACTCTGCTCATAACATTTATGGTACGAATTGCCTAGGTACGCTCACAACGATAACGACGACGGCGGACCAAAAACGAGTAATCACCGGAGGCGTCGACAAGAAAATCATTGTTTGGAACTGCCAGTGACAACGCCTTGAGCATTGCTGCGATAATTATATGAATTTTATAACGACGTTAATAGCGATGTGTATCTGTCATAACGATAAAACAGGTTTAGAGGTGAACCACTTGAAAATTAGAGACGACTTTACATCGTCGAAATAAACAAATTTATCAGTATGATATAGTATCGCGAAAACAGTGAGAATAGTGTCCTATTGTTTGTAATAAAACGAAATGCATATGTTGATTACTAAACTCGCTGTAATTTACGTTATCCGCTGCCCGAAGAAACGACACGTCAAACGAGTATTCATGTGAATTTTATTATCTTACATCTTACATTAACCATTCACACATTTACATCTTTGTACAGAGACACTTCAAAAACTTCGAAACTTTTTCAATTGTTCGTAAGTGATGAAGAATATTACATTCCAAGGACCCATCCTCAGGAAGGTTGGTACAAAACCCTTGTATAGCGCGAAGAATCCCTCGTTTTTAATCGTCTGAAAATATCGAAGGGGGCGTGAGATACCGAAATATAAACTGTCAAAAGTGTTTGAAAAATTCATATACTATATAGTAATTTAATGTCCAGTATTTTTACTGAACCCGTGTTGGGAAATCAGTTTAATATACGAAAGCAATGTACATGCGGTAAAATTAAGGTAGATAGTGCGTGTAGTATTCATTTCGCCTAAATTTGAGAAATTCGGGCAAGAGTTGCAACTCTTGCCCGAATTTCTCGAATTTAGGCGAAATGAATACTACACGCACTATCTACCTTAAAGTTAACTTATCTGAAATTGCGAATTTTGCAACGAGTTTCGGGGACTGTACATCAATTTTAGAATACTGGGCATTAATGAATCCGACTTTTGTAACGAATTTAGCAGAAATATGTATCAATTTTCCATCACACGTGTAGTAAATTTATACACCCATTTCTGTAAAAGAGTGTAAAAGAGTTTCTGAAATTCGAGAAAAGTGCGAGAGAATTGCAAACACTTCTCGATGGTCTGAAAACCTGAAAAAATGCATGCACACTAAAGGTACTGAAAATAATTTTGCATAATAATAATTCCAAAACGTTATTAACAAATTGAAAAAAAAAGAAAATTGTTTAACAAATATTTCGATGATCCGAAAATATTTCGAATGCCCCCCATGCATTTTGCATGAAAATGATTCCTTCATTTTTCTGTACACGTATGAATCCTTTCAGATTTTTATCTAATCTTTGAAATTTGTTCAAATTTTCCATACAAAAAAACACAAATTTCAAAGATTAGATAAAAATCTGAAAGGATTCATACGTGTACAGAAAATTGGAGGAATCATTTTCATGCAAAAAAAACTTGGGTCATCGAAATATTTATTAAACAATTTTCTTTTTTTTTAATCAATTTGTTAATAATGTTTTGGAATTATTATTATGCAAAATTAATCTTTTCAGTATCTTTAGTATGCATGCATTTTTTCAGATTTTCGGACCGTCGAGAAGTGATTGCAATTCTATTGCACTTTTCTCGAATTCATGCGAATTGAATAATCCGCGCTCCTACAGCCTTAATGATTTTTAACAAAACATAAAAATAAATAAATATTAAAGAATATTTAATATAAAAATGAAATATAAAATAATAATGTAATATAATATATTTTTAAATATTTTGTTTATATATATTTTTTATTTTTTATTTTTTGTACGAACAATGATTACGGTCGCGTTGTTACTCACCTGGACGAAGCAATCTATGCTGCCATTGTAAATGTGAGGGGCTAACGCGCCACTGGGTGTATGAACCCTTCTTTGATTCATCAGCCGCGTCTGCAATGGATTTAGAGACAATCAGCACGTAAAAATCACTCGTACATCGTTCGCACACTGTGCCGACTTACCCGAACGACGTCAATCGGGGTGGAAGCTACCGCACTCCCCATGCTGGCTACAAAACTCGAGCTGGAATGGAAAAATGTATAGAGCAACTGTCCAGAACGAAGATTCCGTGATCCGTTGACTCGTGAAGCTGATTCTCGTAGGCGTCAAGGGACTTTTCGTCTAAACGTTCGTGTTTGCGCGAGAAATAACCGGGGGATATTCCCGATCGGACCACTAACCCTTATCCAGGCACCACCAATTTACGCGACACAACGTCTATTCAACTGCAATGGATAGAATAGCTAATCTCAATGATTCCAAAATAAACAAGAGCCAAATAAAAAGTAACGAATAAAAGTACGCTAGCCGTAAACAGAGAGCATGCAAAAACGAAGATGTCGCAAATGATCGTTTCGAGATCGACGAGCTTATGACTTTCCGTTTCCTTTCGATCATTCCAACGGGAGCATCGTGTTAGAGACAAAGTAAAATTGGAAATTCGAATAATTACGAAAATGCTAACCGAGGACGGAACTACGAAGCAGATGACGTGAGGTACATTCATCTGGAGAACATTCTCTGAGATTCTTTGCGATAACAGAACAGGGAGGATTGAACACTGCTTGCTATGTCATGTTATTGCGGTCTTCTCAACCTCCGTGTAATCTCTATGCGTGCCCGTGTGCACAACATAGTCAATGAACCTGTAAAGAAACATCCACTTTAGGACAATATGTAATCCTATCGACGTACATCGTCTGCCAGAGTGTAAAATTCTCTTCGGAGATTCCCCCTTCCAAGGATAAAAGGACAACTTATCGAGTGCACGAGATTCCGGAGTACTTTATGCTCATACTAACAGCGTCATTCGCACTTGAACATCACCACCAGTGATTCAAATTAATCCAACAAAAATGTTATCTCTCGATACATCAGGTTAAACGTGCAGAACACACAAATGCGTGAAAAAGTGGCATGGCAATGTGCAATCATAATGCGTTAAATCAGCGTATAACTACGATACGCCGAAAGCCGATGCAACATTGTTATTTGCGCAGCGATGCAATAAAAACCAGCACAGACAAAAGAATTGCCCGGATAAGGGTTGATCCATTGAGACCTAGAGAACGCGTTTTTTTGTAACGCACAGCTAGCGTTGAAAATGATGCAGTTTATCCTGAAATAACGTAATACTTTACGATGGAAAATTTCCCGGCTTTGACAAACGTACGACGATGTACCCATCGTTAAGGTAGTACGAGCGGTACAGCCCCGCGAAACGTGAGTTTCAAGAAATATTTCGAACACTTCTCGATGGGATAAAAGTCTGAAAAAACTTAAGCACGTTGAAGGTGCCGAAAAGATTTATTTTCCATAATAATAATTTCAAAATGTCATTAACAAATTAATGAAAAAATGAATCGTTCAACAATTTACCCGGCAACCCAACTTTTTTTTCTGATGAAAATTATTCATTAATTTTTCTGAATACGTATGAATTTTTTCAGAATTGTGTACATTTTTAAAAATGCGGTTTTCGCCCCTCATTTTTCTTGAAAAAAAGAAAAAAAAACGCAATTTTGAAAAATTAGACAAAATTCTGAAAAAATTCATACGTATTCAGAAAAATGAATGAATGATTTGCATAAAAAAGGTGGGTTACTGGGTAAATTGCTTAACAATTCATTTTTACGTTTATTTGTTAATCACATTTTGGAATTATTGTTATGCAAAATTAATATTTTCGGTGCCTGCAACGTTCTTGATTTTTTTCAGATATTTATCCCATTGGGAAGTGTTCGAAATATTCTCTGAAACTCACGTTTGGCGGGACTGTACCGCTCGTTCTACCTTAATATTTCGACCGATGAATCATCGCTATGGACCGGCTGCCGATTCAAGTCGGGTAGATGAAACCATGCAGATCTTGGATTTTTTTAAGCTTTATATTAGATATTCTGATGTTATTGTATTAAACATTGTGCAACTTACATAAAGTGGTTAGTGACGCTGTCGCCCACAAGTCGTGTCAACCTATTCTTGGTGAAGTCGTAAATCGGCAGTTCCACCGCCGCGATGACCGCAGCCCTTTGAGCAGTGGGTCCGACACCCTATATCGATTGAACATTAAACAGAAGGCTCGGAAAAATTGTAACGAATTTCCCCCGTGGAGAATTTGTCGAAATTAAAGTGATTTAGCGCTCTAGTCTCCAACTCTACATTTAGCGTTAGCTCTATAGATTCGGATGGAGGATCCGGGCGCGTCTGAAAGGTAAAAAAAAGTCTCATATTTTACCCGCCACAAACCGCGTACACCTTCGTGTTGGTACACATCTTGGAAGCAACTGATTAATGATAGGTTCCCCTCAACACCAGTGACTTGCATACGAACTTTCACCACGTCAGTTGGATTAGCGATTGCGCTCGATATAGCTCCTGCTACTGCTGCACACACAACATTTATAAGCACTAAATCATCAGTCCCCCACTTTTCAGTAGCCACTTTCTTAAGTGAGTAGTATGTGCCAAATTTTATTGTTCCGTATGTAGCCTGCCTCAGGATTGCCGAGCTGATCCTGTTTTGAATAAGGAAAAAAATGGTCTTTTGAAAAACGATCCCTCGTGGCTCGGTGTAAAGAAACATAAAATACTTGCACCTCTTTGATCGATGCGTCTACGCCTAAAGTGCTCCTACAGCGAGGACTATGCAATCAACGGAAACAGGGGGAAAAAACTTACTTTTGCGGTAAATTCACGCGGGAAATAGATGCGGGGAGAGAGCAGAAATTTCAGCCATGACGAAGCTACAAACATTACGAACACCTCCGATACATCCTCTTTGACTCATTCTCTCTTTCATTTCTCAAGCTAAGTGGCAATTCTAAGCTGTGCTTTTCACAGCACAAGCCTTTGAAGTCAGCGGGACAAAGTTGCACCCCTTCACCACCACCACAACCACCACGAAATACCAAATTTTTCATTAAAAGATCAAAGGTTGAGATGCAGAGCTGCAGTCCATTAGTTAGCTATCAACTCGCTCTACTTACGTATTTATTAATTCCATAAACTATTCCGTAAGGCTTATTTTCCACAATTAAATATTATAAAATTTTGCAGCCCATAAAGCGAGGCAATTTGAAAAAAAAATCACAATAAAATAATTTAGTGAAAAAGAAGCAGGACGAGTTGAAAGCTAACCAATGACACGATTACGGTTTCCGTGGCGCCGATATTTGACGCTTGTTTCCGGTAGCAGTTCTCGTGGGGAGGAAAAAGTTCATACGGACTATGATCCTAACTGTTTTAGATTCCGAGATATTTAATTCTTAAGATTTTAATATGGCGTAGAAAAATGGGATGATGTACGATTTCCAGATTGTCAGAATTTGACCGCGAATTTAGCATTCTTGGCCTGAGACATAATAATAATAACAACAACACCAACATCAATAATAGTAATAACAATAATAATAATAAAGCAAAGTAAATTAAAGTATAGTTGAGTTGTCCCAAAGTGGAAATTCTTCATAATCCGAATGTTATCTATCTGCTGATCTTTGACTAAAGCGGAAACGTTACTGAGATGAACAGGAAATAAAAATAATAAAAAAGTATGCAATTTGCCAATGTTATCCTAAAGCGGAAATTCTTCATAATCGGAATGATGTCGCCTTTGTGTGATCGACGCTAATGGTCTGCGGCCAATGGAGTTTATATTTATTAAAAATTAGTTTTTAATTGTTTCCTTAAAAATTAAGGGGGTCTTCTAGTGTGTATACCCATTTTCGACGTCGTTTTGTTGGGAATTAAATTTCGAAAAACGTTTAAACGTACAGTGTTAATATTTTACAGATATATTAATACATGTTTCAAGCAACATTCTGAATTTTTTCAAAGCATTTTGGTCCAATTGAGACAAGATGTTTAATGTTGCGCAGGTTATGTTTTTTTTAGACGGGCGTGCAGATTGTGGCACTCCTGGTCATCCGAAACAAACTTTAAAAAAAATGCTATCCTTTACGAATATGATTATCGTTAGCCTCTCCATTTTTATTATCGCTTTATAATTACTATTTTTCCGGGCCACGAGAAGTGAAAATTTTACTGTAAAAATCAAAGTACTGTTTTTGTAGCGCCGCCATTTTGTAAATTTTGCATACATTTTTTATTAGAGGCACGAACGACCATAGTCGTAAAGAATAGAATTTAAAAAAACGTTTGTTTCAGATGACCAGGAGCACCACAATCTGCACGCCCGTCTACAAAGAATTTTTGCGACATGACCTGCGCAACATTGTATATCATGGCTAATTTTGACTAAAATGCTTTGAAAAAATTCAAGATGTTGCCTCAAACATCTATTAATATAACTGTAAAGTATTAATACTGTACATTGAACCGTTTTTCGAAATTTAATTCCCAAAAAACCACCTCGAAAATGGGTATACAAGCTAGAAGATCCCAATAAGGGGTACTTCTACCTTGGAGCACCATTTTGAATTTTGTTTTTTAGTGGTAAAACGAATAATAGTAGACGACTGCGGTTTTTTCTACTTGTTATTTACGTTTTATAGTACATTATGGAATTTTTAGAGTTAAAAATTGTCAGCGTCCAAGGTCCTCAAATACGGCCATCCAAAATAAATGGCTGCCACTCTCCTGACTAGGTACTGTAATTATGTGATCGGCCTGAAATTGTGCATACATACTCGGGAAATATGTCGTCATGGAACGACGGAGGTTTTTTTCGATAACTTCATTTTTCGATGTTTTATTCATGTTTTTATACGAAAAAGATGGGGGAAAAATCGATTTTTTTTTGTCTAAACGCCGACATTTTCTTAATTTTGCAGTAATCGAAAAAAATCTCCGTGATTTCGTGAAGACATGTTTCTTGAGTATGTATGCAAAATTTGCGGCCAATCGCATAATTACAGTGGTCAGGAGAATGGTAGTCATTTATTTTGGATGACCGTGTTTGAAGACCTGGGACGACGTCAATTTTTAACTTAAAACAAAAAATAATCCATTGTATACTTGAAAACATAAATAACAAGTAGAAAAAAACCACAGTCGTCTACATTTATTCGTTTCCCCAGAGAAAAATAAAGTGAAAATGGTGCTCTAGGGTAGGAGTCCCCCTTAAATATCTTGGAAACTAAAGCAGTTAGGACCATAGTCCGTATCAACTTTTTTGCTCCCCATGAGAAGCGCTACCGGAAAGAAGCATTATATATTGGCATCACGTAAGCGGTAATCTGCCCTAATCGACGGTTACGACTCTGGTGAAAAGTGTAATTGCAGCGGTGTATGCCAAATTCTCTCGGTGCTTTGGTGATTATTATTACAGTATAGTTTCAATGTGCAGAGTTTACTGTGGTTTCTACCGTCGATTATCACTTACCCGCAATAAAGCGACTTAAATCCCTCCTGCTTTGATATTTGCACCAGAGCATCAGTCATGCCCGAGTATCGCAGCGACGCATATTTCTTGTCTAGCTTTTGTCCTTGAACTTGCAGTCGCGTTTTCGTCGTGTCGAGAGGGAAGGTACCTGCGGAAAATCTACGAATTTGTACCTGGTACATCGAAATTACGTCGCGCGTGAGTCAATCGGTTCTTCGCAATTACCTAATTCCGCAATAATTGAAGCTAACCCCCCGTAGACAAAAGGACACCAATCCATCGAGTTTCTATCTCCCATTACCAACTGCAGTCTCTGTTTCGGCAAGCAAATACGCGTCAAGATTACCGCACAGGTTAGAACGACGCGGAAACGTCTTTTTATTTTGATTTTCAGATTATCGCTTTTATTTGCATTCTACGATGCACACGCGAAGCGACGATTATAAATCCTCGATACCTTTAGCCGTCTACGCTTCGGATGACACTTTTGATTTTCGTCGTAAATATTGCAATTTCTGACGAAACAACGTCTGCCGTCCCCCGTCTCTTCCTCCTCAGTCGCTCTTTGACTGCCGTCTGCCACTGTCCGCGCCCCGCGATCAAATTGGCGCCAGTCGTTTGAGAATAGGGATGGCCGATGTTCGGAAACAATGTTAACATTCGTGTTGAAATAATCGATTATTTAAAACATGGATTATGGAACACCGATGTTTAAAAAAAAACATCGAAACATGGATTGTTTTTGTCGACCAAAGAATATACAATTACCGGGTAAAACAAACACAATTTGTTACATTATTATATAGATGATTTCGGGATAAATTCATCATTTATGAACATTTTTATTGCAGAATCGTATACCCGAAGTCGGCAGTTCCATCCAGAGTAGCGTAATATTTCCTTAAACATTTTGTTTGAGTTTCATCTGCGGTAGTGAGTCGTACTCGACAGAGCTCTGTCGTAACTGGACGAGGCTAAAAAAAATCGTCATCCATGTTCGGGGGAAAAACATCGGCAATCGATTAATCGGGTTAAAGAAACATCGAAAAATTATTCGATTATTCGAGAAAAAACATTGATTTTTAATTAAGGGCATGTGAAATACCGACTGCGGTAATAAAAACTGTAATGAATGTTTTTTACGCGTATTTGCATTTACAGCTACAAGAAGAAATTCATTCCCTGCGGATTTCAACAGTGCAGGGAATGTATTTCTTCTTTTAGCTGTCAATGCAAATATGCATAAAAAACGTTCATTACAGTTTTTATTACCGCAGTCGGTATTTCTCATGCCCAGGCGAGGCGAAACGACCGTGAGTGCGAGAAGATAGAAAATAATTTTCGGACCAACAATTCATGGAAACTAGACACATGCCAGGAAAAATCAAAGTTTTACACCAACCAGAATCGAACGAGGAATGGTGTAAAACTTTTCTTTTCTTCGGAAACGTTGGGCATCGTCGGGATTGGTTTTTGGTTTTTATTACCGACTGAGCAGGTTTCACCTTGCAAACCTGCTCAGATTGAAACATCCACGTCGAGCCCAGTCGGTATCAAAAACTGTAATGAACGTTTACGACGGATATTTGCGATTACAACTAAAGGAACAAATTCATTCCCTGCGGATTTCAGCAGTGCAGAGAATGAATTTCTTCGTTTAGCTGTAAATGTAAATATATAAGTGAAAAACGTTCATTGCAGTTTTTATTACCGCAGTCGGTATTTCACATGCCCCCCATAATCGGCAAACATACATACATCGCCGCCCGCCCGCCCATTCCTATTCATCGAGCATCGAGAATCGACTTGCGATTAGTCCGAAAAGCTGTGTTCACAACGTAGACGTTCAAAATCTCCGCGTCCACGGCCCATAACCTATCGGCAATATTTTATTATAGTTTTTTTGAATTCACTGCCTTGCCCAGCATCCGAGGAGTCGAGAAATACTTTTATCGAAAATTCGTGAAAATGGCGGGAAGGGAAGCGAACAAGATGAAACTCTCGAAAAGTATTTTGGAAATGAAGGTAATCCCGAGAGGTTAGCACTCCGTTTATTTTATTGACAGTGTCACACGTGCTTACAATGCGTTATTCATTTTTCCGTGATTGTCACGTAGTTCATGAAAAAAACGAAGGAAAAAGTCGAACAGCAGATTTATCAGGAACAAGGCGAAGAGTATTTTGGGAGTCAACTCACGACACGTATGAAGAATGAATCGTAAGAACATTTTTGTCATGCTCGAAACAGTTTTATAAGTCCCCATTTTTTTAAGAATTAAAGTTTACATAACAGTTTAATTTCTAGTTACGATTTTATAATGATCACCTGTAGTGATTATAAAATAGTACGACAACTTTTGAATAGCCGTAAGAAAAACCAAATTATTCATTAAATTTTTGGAGGAATTGTGAAAAAAATAGACAAGTAGGGTCCTCCATTATTTTCGTGATTCATTGACAGTATTTCTCCACTTTTTCAATAAGATTACCATTCAATTTTATGGGAAATTAATATTTCTTGCCTCTATTTAAAAGTTTACACATTGGTATTCTAATCATTACGAGTTATTATTATGAAAACATAATTACAAAGCCAATTGTACTGTTAATTTTATTTCTACAAAAATGAGGGATTTAAAATCCTGGCTCGAAATACCCATTATGTAATTTTGCGTTTGAGCGTTTAATCCAACCACACGACTGTTTCAGAGGTAGATTCATCATCGAACCCAGTTTCACGTTTTGCGAACAATTGAGGGATGGAAGGGTGAGTTATCAGGGTATGAATCCTGAAATAGAGAGACTCATGGAATTGGAGGAAAATGCAAAGCTTGCAAAGGCAAAACCAAAGTGCGAAGCCGATGTGACCGACGAACAAATGGCCAAACGCTGGAAGTCCTCCAATGTAACTACAATGGGAAACAAATTTAAATCCAGGCGAGAGCGAAGTCAGCAGAATCACCAAGACAACATTTCTGAGGATGAGCCAACGGACAAGAGACACAAATTCTTAAAACCCAAGGATTAGAGAACTTTTTAGCGTCTAGTTTCAGAGACATTTTTGCCTTGAGTAATGTTAAGCTACTTGTATTTTATAAATATACTTGTAAATATTTCTACAAAAAAAAATCCAATTTTTAGCTGCTCTGCACATGTCTGATTTATCTGATTTATGCGCATTAATGATACTGAAAAGATTAATTTTGCATAACAATAATTCTAAAATGTTATTAACAAATTGATGAAAACAAAATTGTTTAAGAAACCAAATTTTCTTTTTATGAACATGATTCGTTCGGTTTTCTGAATACGACTTTGAAATTTGTTTTTTTGCATACACATTTTCCATATAAAAAAGACAACAAATTTAAAGTCATCTTAAAAATTTGAAAAAAATGAATACGTATTCAGAAAAATGAATGAAACATTTTCATAAAAAAAAAAAAATTGGGGTCACCGGGAGATTTGTTGAAAACATTTTTTTTTTTTTTTTCATCAATTTGTTAATAACGTTTCAGAATTATTATTATGCAAAATTGATTATTTCAGTACCTTTAATGTGCATTAATTTTTTCCGTTTTTTATACTATCGAGAAGTGTCTCCAATTCTCTCTTATTTCCCTCGAATTTACGCGAGATGAGCGGGAAGCGACATGACTACCTTGATCGAGTAAAACAATTCGGCTTGACAAAAAAAAAAAAAAAAATACGATATCGGAAAAAAGGAACCCCCACGATTACATTATTGCGCATACGCGTTCGAAAAAATTTGATTTTACATCCCGATATCTTCGCGAACGTCCGATCGATCAGCATTTCGGACGCCATATCTATTTTTATAATATAAAAAAATGAAACTGTTTTTTTTTGTATAAATTAGTGGAGACGCCCTTAAAAAAATATATATCGCGCGCGCGCGCATCGATGAAACATGATCGTTGGTGGGTAAAAAGATTGGCGGGATTGTCGAGTCGGACGCGAGAGGCGCAGCGGGAGCGGCGGTGGTGTCCGTGGTGACGTTGCCCCCCACCAAAGCTAATCATCACTAGAGATCCCACGCATCGTGCGTGGCTTGTGCAGGAAGTGGGGCTTCTTTTGCGCATCTTACGCGTTTTCCCAAAGGAAAATGGCTCCCAGCTGTCACTCGGTCGTAAAGTGTAATTTATAAAACAAATCGTAGCCCCGAACGCTGTTTCACGAATAAACGAGATTGACCGGGTAATGCGGTGCAATTATATAATATGATAGTGTCGAGACGTGTAGACGCCCCGGTGTGAACGCTCAGCGGTGAATCACGAAGCGTGCCATGAAAACCCACTGCAGCTCCACTGTTTACAGTCCTTATTTTTCGTCGAACGAATGAGGACCGAAGGATCCACGAAATACCGATAATCGCGCCGCGTCCTCAATTTCACGTCGGGACTTGGGGGGTGAAGCGAGTTCGCGACTGTCGGCCCGCAACGCTAATCACGGGAGTCCCCGTTGGACGCACGTTTGACTTTGGAAACGCGAACCTCCACCATAACGTAAGATTTTTCACCAATTTCCCGATGTCCCCTCCGGCCCCCCCGTTTCGCCGTCGATCGACCGAGATGACTTTTTTCTTCTCCCCCGATTATCCGCCAAACGAGATTCTTCATTCGACGTGTTTTTTTTTTTTTTACAGAAAACCAGCATGGGTTCCAGTCAACAATTTTCTCTCAGGTGGAACAATTATCTTAAACACATAACTTGCGCCTTCGACACTCTCCGCACCGACGAGGATCTCGTCGATGTAACGCTGAGCTGCGAGGGAAAGAGGATCAGGGCGCACAAAATGCTACTCTCAGCTTGTAGTACATATTTTAGGGACTTATTTAAGGTGATTTTTTTTACTCTCCATTTTTTTTTTGTCGTTTCTCATTTTTTTCGCAAACGTGACTTTTGCGTCGTCCATTAAAGTCACACAAAGTCTGTGTGACTTTTATTTTTGCACTAATATCGCACAAAATTGTCGTGACTTGTAGTCACTTGCAAAAGTCACGCTGAATTGAGGTGTCTTATTATTATTTACAAGAATCACGCTCACTGATGTTAAAAGCAGTTCTTATCACGATGAAAGTAACGCTACTTCAGATTACGCACGTAGCTCTGTAAAAAAATGTACCCTCAATAAGGATTAATTCCTATTCGCATATACATTTTTCGGAGTGTCTTGATGTCCGGATACCGTTCGAATTGTGTTATATTATTTGTCCAGAAAGTTGGAAAATTTTCGTGAAGTGGAAGCTGTAAATTATATATATAGATATAATGTTTTAGAAAGGAAAACCTGTTAAAAATCCTTACTAAAGTGAAAAATGGCCGCTTCAATGCGGTATGTAGTGTTTTTAAAGAGAAAACCGTTAAAATTGTTTTTTCTCTTTAAAAACACTACGATAATAAATACACAAACCGTGAAAATTTCTGCTTCAGTAAGTTTTTCATCACTGAGCTTGATTCTTGTGAATAATTATTAGTCACGTTTGCGTGACGCTAGACACGGCAAATTTTTTTTCCCCTCGAAAATTCCAAAGCGGCCGCTTCAGCGATGTCTTTTTGAAATTTTAGGAAAACCCTTGCCAACATCCGGTTATAATATTTCGCAATGTAAAATTTGATGACCTGGCTGCGTTGGTGGACTTCATGTACCAAGGAGAAGTCAACGTCGTTCAGGAACAGCTGGCTAGCTTTTTGACGACAGCCGAGCTGCTGGCCGTGCAGGGTCTCACGGACGGCACGGGAAAAGACAGCGACAGTATAGTGGAGGTAGGAATTTTTTTATTTATTTGTTTATTTATTTATTTATCTAAACGACGGTAAACGGGCCGAGCCCTTGGATACAGAAATAAATCATAGTAGCAAACAAGAAGTGTGTGTCGTACCCATCTAAGAATAAAAAAAAAAAATAAGCGTAACTTACGACAAAAAATTTAGAGAATAGAAAAACGAAAAAACTTGCAACAAAATTATTTACATTGATATGGGGTATTCCACCCCGTTTCAACCTGGATTTGACCTCGTCCTCTCCGATTTGGCTCATTATTTTTTATAGGCTTAGTTGGACCCTCAACTGCACAAAAAAATATAGAAAAAATGTTTATTGCCATTGTTGTTTGTTTAATACATTTTTAAAGTGACATATAAAAGCCGATGATTTAAAAATCTGATAAAATTTTTAAAAATACTTTGTTCAATAACAAAATTAGCTAGCTTATAGCCAAAGTGGGAACGATTTTTCTTCTTACAGTTTTTAAGATTATTTGATTTTAAAAATTATAGAAAAATGGAAAAAAGATCAATCTTCTTAAAAACTATAAGAAGAAAAATCTTCCCCACTTTGGCTTTAAACTAGATAATTTTGTTCTTGAACAAAGTATTTTTGTGAATTTTATCAGATTTTTTAACTATGGTGGTGGTGGCATATGTTACTTAAAAATAAATTTAAAAAAATGTGCATAGTTCGGAAAAATCTGCGAAAGTTCCTACAAATCTGAAAAAAATGAAAAATCCGATTTGACATAATAAACATTTGACCGATCGCCATTATTTTTTACAATTTTTTAAATAAAATAAAGCTTGAAAACTGTAAGAAGAAAAATGTTCCCCACTTTGGCTATAAGCTAGATAATTTTGTTATTGAACAAAGTATTTTTTCGAATTTTATTAGATTTTTAAGTTATGGGGTTTTATATGTCACTTTAAAAATGTATTAAACGAACAAAAATGGCAAAAAAAGAATTTGTTGCGTAGTTGAGGGTCCAACTAAGCCTATAAAAATAGTGAGCCAAGTTGGAGAGGTCGAGGTGAAATCCAGGTCGAAACGAGGTGAAATGCTCCGTATACACAAAAGTGGTCCATCGAATTTCACCCTACGCGAATTTGAGACTTTCTCAGGCTAATTCCGCGAAACTTTGTTTGGCCGGACGCTTCAAGTGTTGATTTTCTTTGCGTATCTTCCCAGGACGATGTGGAGATCCCCAACGAGCCGGAAGTACAACTTCAGAATGCCTCTGGCAAGCTGATAACCAACAGCAAAGGCAACAAATCGCCGTCGTCGCCGATGCCATTCCACTCAGTCGATCTGCAGCCAGAAACGCCGCCGACGAAGAGGCGAAAATGTCGGGACAACAGGAGCGCGAACGCCGACAAGTCGCATCGCGACAACAATGCGAATTCGGCGAAAGACAGCGAAAGCAAGTCGTCGGAGAACCAGGCGAACACCTCGGGCTCCGATCCCGTCGAGATAATACCTCTAATGCCAAATCTCAAACTCGAAATGCCCGAGTACTTGGAGCAGGATGGCAGTAGTTGTAGTTACGAGGAGCAGAGCATCGGCGAAAGTTCGACTAACAAATTGGCCGGAGACGAGACGCCCTCGAATACCCCGGATCACGAACAAAAACCTGACATCAGCCAGACATTCTATTCACCGAATCAGTCGGACTTACTGGACGTAAAACGCTCGTCGTCCGATCTCGGTGAGTCCAAGTTTTTCGACTTTACTCTGTGTCTCATCAAAATTCTTACACTTTCTCAATTGATACATCTTTTGTAATTCTTTAATTCATGGTTAAGGTAGTACGAGCGGTACAGTCCCGCCAAACGTGAGTTTCAGAGAATATTTCCAACACTTCTTAATGCGATAAAAATCGGAAACAATCAAGCACGTTGTAGGTACCGAAAACATTGATTTTGCACGATAATAATTCCAAAATGTTATTAACAAATAAATGTAAAAATGAATTGTTCAACAATTTACCCGGCAACCCAACTTTTTTTTCTGATGAAAATTATTCATTCATTTTTCTGAATACGTATGAATTTTTCAGAATTTTGTCTAATTTTTCAAAATAGCGTTTTTTTTTTTTTTTTTTTTTTTTTTTTTTTTTTTCAAGAAAAATGAGAATGAATTCATACGTATTCAGAAAAATTAATGGATCATTTTCATCAGAAGAAAAGGTTGGATTACCGGGTAAATTGTTGAACAATTCATTTTGATATATATTTGTTAATAACATTTTGAAATTATTATTATACAAAATCAATCTTTTTGGTACCTTCAACTTGATTTTGTTCAGATTGTTGTCCCATCGAGAAGTGTTCGAAATATTCATTGACACTCCCGTTTAGTGGGACTGTACCGCTTGTACTTTCTTAAAATTCATGGGTTTACCCTACAATTCGTTCCTTGCTCAAGCGCCCGAGAAAATCCTTTGCTATGAATGACGGCCTAAGAAGTATTGTGAATAATTTTGTGATAATAGCCATATGAATTTTATACATTAGGTTTCCCTTTAATAGTTTAATTTAGTTCATAGATATATTTAATTGTTGTTTTTTGTATAAACTGGAATATTCAAGCTACGGCTCCACTTTAAACACTATCGTAAATTGAAAGGAGTGATCCGTTAATAAATTAAATTAAATGAAAATGAAATTCTCGTTACAGGCCACTTATTAGCGAAACCAAGTACATCCGGGGAGAGGCTAGCGCAGGATGCAGGTCAGGGTAAGTGAAACAAAACATTTTATCTTTTCTCTAAGTATACACAACTGCTCGCCGGGATGCTCACCTTTTTTTTCCCCCGATAACTCAGATATTTCAATTGAACAATCGAGAGAATAACAGTTATGAATAATTATACCATAGAGATTAGCGCTCGGCGAGCAGACTCAGATTTTGTACCCAATAACTGCATAATCGGGATCGCACGCTGTTACACGAGTTCGATGGTTAAACTCTGTTAATCATTTTTCAAACATATTCTCTCTTAGTACTGGAGTAAGATTTGCATGTTGGGTACAGAACCAATATCATCTTTTCTTCGCAATATTTCGAAAAGGACAAAAGAGAAGAGAAAAAGAAATTGAAAAATTCTCTTTTGATCCTGTGAGACGAGATTTGCCGCTAGATAATGGCAACGAGTTTCAAGGCCTTGATAAGCCGGCAGTTTGAGGGGATAGTTAGCGAGAACTCATTTATTAAACCGTATCTATAACGGCGCAGTAGCCTGTGCAGCTTTGCATTATTCATACACGCATACGAGTAATAACGATGCGAGGATTTGGGTGAAAGGTGGCAATAATATACTGACGCCAATGAGTACAATTGAGATGCACAATATATTAAACGGTCTTGAGAGAGAAACCCTAACGCCGACGTTTTGCGAGCTCGATGAGCGACTCAGCCACCGAGGTCAACGCGAAAATCGGAACATGCGCCACGTTACATTCGGTGTAACCGTTTAAAAAAATAAAAAAATAAAAAAGGTGCGTAATTTTGATCCAGCTCGCAAAATGTTCGTACATAAATTCATGAATGTGAGAATGTGCTGGATACATCAAGGTGATTCTTTCTTATATAAAAAAAACAACTCTTCTCTTCCCATTGATCGTTGAAGACGCATTTTAGTGTAAAGCGTGCATGGTTTTTTGTATGCAGCGTGCGGTATACAGACACTCGGGTGTAGGTTGAGCTGTAGACACTAGTAAGCATTGCCAAGTGCTGTATGTGTGCCGACAATCATCTATGTTCCTTTAATAACTTGAGTAGAGCCACCACTTTATTTATTGTTTTTTCTCTTTCTCTTTCTCTCCACATATACTAACATTAACGTCTATCTCGACTTCACGCTGGAGCAAAATCACTATTTTTTTTCTTTGGAGTATTCAAAGGGCCCTTTTGGCACTCGCAATTCGATTATCAATTGCAGCCTCATTGAATATCAATATACCGGTGACAATTGCAAACACAAGGCTGGTGGCGGTGACGACGGTGGCGGCGTGCGGTGGTTGTAGTATCGACACTGGCATGTAAAACGATCTATTTCATACCTTCCAGCCAACCAATTCTCTTAACCATACTGTATTGTACCTCATAAGATTTTCAAGACAGATACTTTTGAATAAGCGTAGGTAAGTAACGATCGTAACGGCGAATATAATCGAAGCATGAATTCCTTAGTTCTTATGGAGCAAAAACAAATCCGAAAAGAACGAAAAGAAAACTTGAGTCTCTTAGAGAGGAAATACAAAAACCGACGGAAGTAAAACTGTAAACCGAACCCCAATCGGGAATTGCACTGCGTACCATATATTAAGGAATAACAAGAGAGTCACTACTTTTTCGTTTTAACTTTCTACGAATTCGCGAGTGAAGCCAATCGCGGCGCTTTACAATGCCCAAAATTCTCGTAAAACATAATTCACGAAAGACACAGCATATAATTCAGCTCTGAGTGCGTGCGTGTGTGCAAACGACCATCGATCGGTAATAGATAAACGACGAAGAGACTAGACGAGGGATTAGTCGAGTCGTCCCTGGTTGTTCCCGACGATTGACGATCGGCACGTGATCCGGAAGACACGATCGATCCACGAAGGTGCGAAGCTGTCCGCCAATCGGACAGGCATATGGGGGTATTATAAGGATAGCCGATAAGCTTCGTGAACGAGTCAACTCGCTCGGAGCACGCGGCTCGGGAGGAGCCACGCAAAATTAAGATGATGAAAATAACGAGAGGAGCTGAGCAGCTATTTCAACGCTCGCCCGTGAGGCGCGTTCGTGCGACCGAGGATTATGGATTTGTGATAAATCGAAGACGCAAGATTCTCCCAATCCAGGAGAACGAAGATTCGACGAGAGGAATGACGATGAAACCAAACGAAACAGAACAAAACGAAAACGAAAACGAAAACGAAAACAGACAAACAAAATTGGAACGGAAACGTGAAATTTAGGAGAGCCTCGAGAGAAGGAAGGCGACGGTAGATGTTCCGTAACACATAATAAATATATGAATATAAAAGTAATGTAGGCGATCACATTGAACTAGCACCTGGCAATGCTATATTGTGGGTATTGGTCGCTCGTTTTCTAGACTGGCTTACGGCTACGGGTTGGTGCTGGGATTGGTCACACACAAAAATACACACAAAGTTACTAATGGTTGCTGCATGTGCACATAAGATTCATAAGATATGACTAACCGAAGATTTGGCCAATTTTCTCCAGGAGGAATTTCGTACGTATCTGGTCAACCGCATAGCCTCAGCAAAGCAAATGGTCATGGAAAAGTATGTGTACACTGCAAGCGGCGAGGAATTCTCACGTCGCGCGGAAAGCTCAGACAGACACGCTTCAAATGTTGGGCCTGCAATACCTGTTTGTGCCGCTGGCCGTGTTTCGCGGAGTTTCACGAACTACGAGCTATTCCTCACATTCCTCCTCCATAGCACCAACCTGCCCTCATGCCGTACACTAGGATTAGGCAAAATTAAACTAATACCCACAATAATGCTTAGTCGATGTTCGCGCGTCGCGCTCGAGCGCGCTGCTCGCGTCCGACGATCGAGATAAACACACGGTGTCTGCTGTGCAGATTACTCTGTAAGAGTGTGTAAAGCGACAAAAATAATGCCTAGAATATCGTTGACTCAACCCCCAGAGCGGTTCATTAATCAATATTTTTGTAATTTAATCGATCGAATCTCAGTTATCGGGTTAATTCGCCCGATTTCACTTGTTCATTGTCGTGTTTCTTCCTCGTGGGCACATTGATAAAATTCACTTGGACAACACGTTGCATCTAATGTACAATAACGAGAATCAACACTGTTGCAATATTTATTTACAACTTTAGTAAGAATTTTATGAAATCTCAATATTACATTTATACTCTATTTTTTATATATTAAGCAAAATTTAAGTACAAAGTAAGTGTATCGATACTCGTTAACCCCTCAGGTACCAAAGACTTTATGCCGGCAACGAATAACCATACACTGTTTCTAGAATAGCAATTCCCTTTCGCAACGCCAAAGTAATTGCGCCTTCGAGTCATTCTATTTTTTTCTACATTCACCAAGCGCGTTTCGAAATTTAACGAAATATCGTTAAAAACACCGTGACCGTCAAAAGGCAGTGACGTTTATTTACGCTGATGGCGCCTGAGGGGCTAATACCGTTTTAACAAGGACGAACGTTACCTGCGATAAAACTCCGTACCTCGCAGGGAAACCAACGTATTATTAATATAGACGCTTTTTATTACCCATAGACTGAATCGGAACATTTTATAGCCGAGGAACGATAAAACGTCGCCGTCTCTCTTTAATTGTGTACCACGTACTAAGTACATTTTTTTAATCAACGTTCTACTCTAAGGCGAGAAGATACGTCGAGTGTCGAGTGTCGAGTGTCGCGCCACTCGACGAAACTTTGTTTCTCTCATCGGTGCTGCGTCGTGATGCACCGTAAACAATTATTTTCCGAAAATAATGTGAATACTGTTCAGGCTTAGTTTTAGTTTGTTCGGGAGGGTAGCGGCACTTTAAAAGATACCACATAATACTCAGCCGCGATAGAAACTACGATAGCGTGTAATTGACCTAGAATGATTAATGTACATTGCAATTAACGGTTTCGGGAACTGTCGGTTACTTTGGCAACAGTTGGGTGTTCTGCTTCGGTTGGGATATCCGATGCTGCTCTGTTATTTTCCTTTTTTTGTCAAAATCGGGCCTTCTCTTCTTATAGCTTACTATTTCTCATTGGCGACACTAAAGCTACAGCTGCGACACTTTTCTCATGCAATTATAGAGGTGGTTCTTTATGTTTATTTGTAGAACGAGGAGAAGATACTGGAAGCGGTAATACTGGTCCCAAGGGAGATTTGAGTTCGCCAGTAGACGATGATTGCGGTCAATCCTCGGATACCGAATTAATGTTTCGTTGTAGAATTTGTTGGAAGGGCTTTAAGCATCCGATGTCTTTGACTCTTCATAAGGATTTACACACGGGACAGACTCGATGCCCCATTTGTCAACGCATTTTCAGTCGAATCTACGACATGAGAATACACTTGCTGCGCATCCATAACCGAGACTCACTGAGTCCCGATGCCAATTTCAAGTTGGAGAAGTGAGCCCGTTGCCTTAGGATTTCCTTGCATACAACGAATCGTGCCATAAAACGCAATCGCAAACCTCTACGTTTTTTTCTTTTGTTTTTTTTGTGTTCTTCTACTTCTTGATATTCTCGTACGAAACTCTTAAGCCGCACCGCGGATGCTTGTGATACACGGATCTATATTTACCGTAACATGTAGATAGACGATACGGTACTATTTTTGCAAAAACTAAAAATAAAATAATTACGATAATTATACGTCTATTTGAGAACACTAGTGTTCGGAATTGCGTACTCGTCGTCGAAGTACAATATACTTTACAGCGAATCTTTAATTGCCCGCTAAGTTAAAAGTTAAAAGCTCAAGGTATTTCCAATCGTTGGATTAATATCGATTTACGCTAGGACATAAGTATGATACGATCATACTACCTCATTGACAACCTTACTACTAAACAATCCGAGTACCGGTGGGTTAACGATAGTTGCGATTCGCTAGTACTATCAGCCGTGTAGTGCTACCTCTCCTGCGTTAGGGAAATGCGATGTTGCGCACAGCGTCTAACGAGCGTTAAGGGATGATCACAGTGTGACCCGTAAAAAAATCACTGATTTTCGCGATTTTTTTTTAAATGGTTAGGATAAACTAATCAGTCTAGTGTTTTTGTACAAATCAAGGCACTAATGGAGAGTACAAAATGATTTTTTGTAAGTTGATTTATTTATTATTCAACATTGTTATAAATTATTGAAAAGTCCGGTTAAAAAAAGGGCCTGCGTGCTGTCCAGGTTTGCGGCCTTAATCCTGATCTGAAAAAAAATTTCAAAAAGATTATTAATGTGTAGGAAGGCCGCTATCATCCTATGGAGGCTTTTTTTAAATTTGACAAAATGGGGGCGGTTTGAACAAAACGTGTCGAATTTAGCCTTTTTTTCGACAGTTTTTCGTTAAAAAAATATGAAGATTTCAAAAAACAAAAAAAGCTTCCATAGGACGATAACGAATGACGAGAAGAATGTTCTGTCCAAATTTGAAATGGTTAGCTTGAAAACTCTTCCCTAGAGAGTGGACACCGTTTTGAAAAACACAATTTCGAGATGAACGCATTTGAAGTGAGAACTTTTCATATAAATCGTTACTTACGATCAATCGGCGATGCCAGATCCATTCGAAATAATTCGAATTTCGATCAAAAAAATTTGAGAGAATGTTTATAACAGTGTATATTATCCGATATTGCAAAAAAAAAAAAACGATTTTTTTGACCATGTCACACTGTGTTGATCCCTTAATGAAAAACCCGAATTTACCGAGAAAGAAATAGGGAGAGTGAGAGAGAGAGAGAGAGACACACACACACGTGAACGTAAACGGCGCTGCAGGAACTAAGTATTAGTCTGCACTTGCGACTTATCTCAATCGACAGTTCTGTGAACTGATTTTAACTTTAGGCTTATAGAAACGTAAACCGTTTTCGTTTCTTGGCGCGTTCCGTTGAAACATATAACTTATTGCGTTTATTGTATATGCAATTTTATACACGAGAAACTGATTCAAAGATACCGTTGGAATGAGAGCCCTAAAGAAATCATACGAAAGTGGTTGATTTATTGACGTATGTGAATCCGTTGCGGATTAATACTGAATAAAGTAATGTAAAGTAATTTTCGTACGTTATTGATACTCCAAGATGCTCTGAGAATTTGCTTTCGACGTTCCCCCGATTTATTCGTACTAAAAACAAACAAACGAAAAGAACAAAAAAACAAGATGGAAAATTAAATTCTCGACAAACAACGATGCGAGGAGAATCCTTCTGTTCTGTGGTTGAAGGCTTAGTTGGGGGATGGTTTTTGGGTTACTCACAATGGTCATGAATTTTTTAACATAGAAAAAAACGTATGTCGTTATATGGAATTTCGCATTGCCATGTATAACGTTTCCGTTCGTCCACCGCATACGCAAACGTATAGATGGACACGAATGGAGATGAGAGCTAAGGGAGGAAAGGAACTTATGAGCTGTTGTGTGTGAATGGGAAACACTTTGGATTGTGTGCGCAGACTCAAAGTACAATCCGCCTGTTCCGGACCCACTACTGATAACAACCAGAGTTGAGGCGAGGCGAAGATCGCGGCCACTTCACGACGAAAGCGGTCGGTGGGTTTGCGATGTTTGCGGAAAAACCTACAATCGCGGAGACTCCCTTGCCCATCATCGCAGTATACACAGAGGCGACACGATCTGCCCGATATGTCAAGCCGTCTTCACTCGCAAGTACACTATGCGCTGTCACATGGTAAATGTGCATGGAGTCAAGTAATTCGACAGCTGCGAGACCCCCCGAACTTAGTACATTGCCATGGAATTGATCTATTGCTATACCGAAAAAAAAAACAAAACAAAACAATTTAATAAATACGCGGCAAGTGTTCTAGATCATCCTCAGGCTGCTTCTAGACTCTTCAAGACAAGCGCGATCGCCAATGATCCGTGTTAGGTGTTCAACTTGTGTCTCTATCTGAAACGAAAAAAAAACAAAGAAAATAATATGAAATTCTGTCGAAATCGTACGACATCTTGCCTCGACAGGTACAAAATCATGTCTTATACATACTGTACATTAGGTTCAACTAGTAGGAACGCACGTGTAAACCGCGCAAATATTGTACGCCTATGGCTGTCTCGGGTTCACTGGTCGAGATCGCGTGAAACTTGAATTAAGAATTACTAGAGTACTTATTGCATTATTCGCTTTGTTTACGATCGGTCGCTCCGCTCTGGTTAAAAAAAATAAGTCCGAGGAAACACGATTACGGGCTCTTGGCTCGAATTCAATCGGACTTGTTTTTAACCAGAGTCGCGCGGTCGTTGATATATTTTTTTTAATATCCAGAACATTTTCCAATATCAGTATTGTTTCGAGGGCTGCCTCAACCGAATGTTCGCTTTTTTTCTACCGCTAATAATTTATCCGTTTTTTTTTACTATATCCGTATACCATTTTTGATACATGTCTACACGTTTCTGTGTATTCGGAAGATTTTTTGACGAAAGGATTGCGGAAACGAACAGCTCTTTCTTATACGTACTTGGATACACGATATTTTTTGCTACTCGATGTCATTTACCGAAGCACATTTTGATCTGTAAAGCTATAATGCATCCCTCACATACACCGTATACGATGAATTAAAAAGACACACACCGGTCGAAGGAGTTAACAAAATTTTATCTTTCAATGAGCGCGGCGCAGAAGTCTCCACGGTGTCGCGCGAGTTCGGTAAATTTACATAGAATTCTATGTACTATAAATAAGCCGTCTATCGGACTCAATCATGATTGATTCGTATTGTAATACGATATATTATTGTAATTGTGAATAAAAAAAACCATATGCTTCTAGAGACAGCAGATTTATCAACATTAACTCATTTCGTATAAGCGTTGACGGAGAGTAACGAGCGAACGAAAATAACTATAATATCACCCGGATCCAATCACCCACAATTGAGCCGCTGTAGGAAATTAATTGTCATACGATAGACACGATAGAAACTAAAGGAATACATGATTGTCGGTTCACCGTAAACATAATCTGTCGAAAAAACGAAAATCGAGTGCCAGTGCGCGGACGTTGCTCCTCTGTACCGCGGCCACGCAAAACCCCGAGACGATGTACTTAACGCTTGTGGTTTTTTTTTTTTCTTTTTTTTTGTCTATTTTACGTTGTTGTGAATTTTATTTATTTAATTGAAAAAAGAAAAATACGAACAATGCGACGTCGGAGATGGACGACGAGTTTGCAGTTATTTTGCATGAACACTAATGATACATAACTCCGTTGGTATAAGCATATGTAATATACATATTAAATGCCAGCCAAAATCCCGCCCATAAGTTTGTGTACAGCATGATTGCCGTAAATGAGTGAGCGTGACGTCGCACAATCTTTTGTTTAATTTTGTTGTCTCTATCTCTCTTAGACTCTCAATGTTGTTTGAATTCCATTGTTACACTGTCCACGTTCTTTTTTTTTTACTTTTTCATTTTGTTTCGTTGAGCTGCAAAAACAGAAAAGAGAAGAGAGATTTTGTATGCGTGACTTTGATGATCGTGGTGAGCGACTGAGTGAACGTGAAAATCGAGAAGAGGAGATACGAAAAGGGAGGGTAGGGGCCGTGTAGAGTTGAGAAGAAGCGAGAAGAGAGGAGGGGAGGAGGATGATAAAAGGAGACGACGAACAATCAGGCCTGACAAGTGAAAAAAAAAACAAAAAAAAAACAAAATCAAGTTGAAAAAAGAAAAAGGAACGAATTTGTAGCATGATTGTTTATTTGATTTAGATTCACGTACAGTGGTCATCGAACAACCGTCGCATTCGTGCAAACTCTGCGGTAAATCATTTTGGAATCGGGACTCTATGTATAAACACATGAACATGCATAAGGGAACTACCCAGTGTCCAGTTTGCCACAAAGTGCTCAGCCGAACGACGCACATGAAGCGACATTTAAAGAATCGCCACGGCTGGTTGGGATTCGGAACGGGCACGGGGAACGTTCGTAACGCGAGCCAATTACCCGTAGCCGCAGGAACGATTGCCCAGCGGAACGCAAATGCCGCCCCGAGCCTAGAATCCGACGCGACGTTTACGACGATACGCATTAGGGAGAGCAGTGTCGAGCGAATCACCTCTAGTCCTATTCCTTAGTGTGAATTGCCACCAAAGAAGATGCATATATCTTATTACCGATGCCTGTCTTGAAAAACAACAACAACAACAAATGAAAAAAAGAATTATAACTTCTCGCACTAGTCATTCGTACACATATGTATATAAGTGACGCTATTACTATATATACTTATGGGTATGTGTATGTATGTATATGTGTATAATTCAAGTACTACACAGGAAATGCAAAAAAAAGAACATACCACACCATGAAAGTTTGCCATACGCGCATATACAGACATTTTTTTGTAACCAAAGATATATACGCGATCGAATGGGCGAATTATTTTATCTAGTCAGTTTATTTCAGTACTTAATAGTGTAAGGAGGAATGTGCATTTTTTTCTAAACACGCGTGAAGGTACATATAGATAAATATATATATATATATATATGTAGTTTTGATTTTGAATCATTCTAGCAAACTCCATACTAGTCCTGTAAACTGCCAAACTCGATTAACTCGAAAGTTTAATTTCTCGACGCTCATTTGGAGTTTCATGCGAATTGTTCGTTGTGTTTTTTTTTCTTTTTTTTTGTTAAACATCGCACTCGCGACATCGACGAGCTTGGGAAATACGATAGACTTTTTTTTCTTCCTTTCTTGCTCATTTTATTTTCCTAGGGGGTTAATGATTTTTCCTTAATTGTCTTGCCAAATCTTACAAATGCAATCCAAAGTACGAAGAATTTTTTTTTTAATATATTTTATATTGACTAAGAAAATCACGCCTATGATATTACATATACTCATTGATTATTGCGCTAAGCTCACGAACTTGCCAAACTTCGGAAACTATTTAATCTAATTATTAAATTATCTTCCCGTAAGAGAGCAACCGAATAGAAAAGTATGATTTAAAGATTTTTATGTTATTGCGATTTTGTTGCCATTTACTATTTGAGTTCTGTTCCTAATCGTCAAGCTTGAGTTTCACTGAACAGTGTTAACTCGACTGATTCTTTTTTTTCTGTGCAATTTATCGAAGACGAACGTGGCAATTGACAGAGATCGCGATCTGGATCGTATCATGATCTCAGTTGTTTTTTTTTCTTTTAATTTTTTTCGTTTTACGTGTGTAATAAAAATTACCAAAGCGTAGCTTATATCTCGAATCTAAGATATTGTTTAATATAAATTGAATTTCAATCAAGCGAATTGAAGCGTAGCTGAAATAACAACATTTTCCATGCCGGACGCGTGCTGTGAGCATCATGTCCCTGGAGGTAGCATCATTTATAGACATAATTTTCCGCGGTAGTGAGCTTTTCTAACGAATTTGCCTATCGAGTTATATAATTTACGAAAACACCACCGGGTGGAAACGTACAAATGAATATAAATATATTTCATACTTGTATATTAAACCCTGGAATTAGAACACACGATGTTATTTTGTTATAAAAGCAAATCCCAACGAATGTGCACATTCCTCAAAAAAAAAAAAAAAAAAAAAAAGAAACAACACAATACAATAAGTACAAGATTGCCAATTATTAATTTAGTATCAAGAAAAAAAATTGATATTTCTTTAGTTAATTATTTATGAAAAAGGAAGATACGTCTATATAATATATGGTATTACGTAACCCTATGTTCGGCTTATAGCAGGCAAAAAATAATGTAAGTGAACATTCTGTGTGAATAAAGTTTTAAAATGTAAATTAATCAAACGTATATCCTTTCCCATCGCAAGTAACATCGAAGGTTCTCTATCGTTTATCTAATAACAAATGGGCTTTACATTTCAGCTATTGTGAAGATCTCATTCATTTACGTACATTTTATCGATGCATAGGTGTTTAGACTAAGGTGACGGTAGCGATAAGACTCACATTTTACATACAACCTCTTTGATTCACGACAGTCGCGAATATAACTACAAAATATAAACAAACAAACAAACAAAAAATCTCTAGTGTGTATATATATATATATGTGTAAATATATATATATATATACACATATATGACACTATAATTTTATGTCGTTTCGCATGATTTCGTGAGCATTGTTTATTGGCACCGCTCTGCACGAAGCAACACGACGATCACTCAGACTGAATAAGTTGCGAAAGTGATCGACGATTCATCAACCTATAGGTATAACTGTTTATGTGGAGCATACGAATAAAAGGCTCAAATGAAACGTCAAGTTAATTGAGAGTGATAATATCGATGAAAAAATGTCGGCACAGAAAATAGCATAAACGCACAGGCTTCTCTTCTCGATACTCCCCCCGAGTGACCGCGGGGATGGAAGATACGAAAGATCGATGCTGCCCGAAACAAAAAAAAAAGAAAGCAAAAAAAAAAGAATCGTTGTCGTTGAAGAAGGATGATGTGTGTAAATCTCATTTAATTCATTAGAGCATAGTCGTCTCGGTTTTGTAATGAGGAATCGGGGTCACGAGGCTGTTAATGTGTTGCAGGGGGGGTGGGACGGAAACGGAAGCATGTTGGCGATACAACTGGTCAGGTGGTGATGCAGGGTCCAGGGCGTTTTTCGTGCAGTCTCTGCGGAAGTGTTTACAAGCACCTCGCTTCGCTGACCCAGCACCTCGAAGTGCATCGGAACCAGACAACCTGCATCCTATGTCACACCACTCTCAGTCGTAGAACCGACCTGCGTCGTCATATGCGATTAAAACATAATATGCAATGGCAAAAGACGATCCAGAGGCACCGAGCTCCTAAAAAGGCATTGAATTCTTAAACCGACGAGCGGCGAGTAATAAAAAAGGCCCAACATTTTCGGAATTCGGCTATCCTGTACAACGTCCACAATTCCTCATAACATTAAAACACGCCTTTCACGTGCAGACAAGGTACTTAAAACAATGTGCGCTACCTGTGTACAATAGAAGGATTTATCAACGCCATGTCAGAAATCCCACAAGGTAATATCGTGATAAAGAGATCGCTAAAACATTAATATCACTGCGAATTCATACTGAGCTTCAGCATATTTTTATGGATATAATATAGTCAAGATGCTAAGAGATCGTCGACGATTGATCTACATTTCTTCTTTTTTTTGTTTCCTATTAAAACTGCTCGGTTGATTTTAACGCTTAGTATTGATTACACTAAATAGACCATAGCTAGGTGAACAAATATATATATATATATATATATATATATACATATGAATATATATACGAGAGATCGATATCCCAAATGAAATTAACAAATAGCTGCACATATTCTAGTCATGGTCATACAGTATTTTGCAATGTTGACACGTATGTAAACGTAATACAAAATAACAATTATGTTTTCTCTTTTTTCGTTGTGAGATCTACGCTACGAGTGATCATTCTGATATAACGGATTCGATTGTACATACACGAAAAAGAAAGAAAGATAAAATTACGCAGATAAATCTCTTAGTCCGTCCATGCAATGCAAAAAAAGAAAGAAAGAAAGAAAGAAAGGAAGTAAAAGTAAACGGTATTACTTGTCTTCAATTACACAGCACTGTCATTAACGTTGTACTATATCCGAGGTACCTTTGCTCGGCAAACTATCGCACCCGTCGGAAAAGAAAACAACAACAAATCTTGAGGCATCAATTAGAGTTCGCGTAAGACCCTCCGAACATACCTATGTGTACGCGAGAAAATAGTTCTCTTTGTGAAAATATATTAGCTTTTTCCCCCAGATATGTAAAGTTAAATGCGATTGTCTAAGTTGACGATTTCTAGATTGAACATACCCGCTTGCGGTAAGAGCTTCATACGTTTGAAATATGATAACGCATAATTAATCCACCCGACGAATCGGTTAAAGCACAAAAAAAAAATAAAGATAAAAGTCGTCGAGGCAATTGGTAAATGGTCCAGTGGAAATCTACATAGATGCATCCCGTGACAAGTACAACTTGTTAGACCCAACTAGAGAACCACATTTTGTACAATGTATGCATTGAGGAAAGGCATCACAGGACCGATATCGTTGTTTTCACGCAGAATGTACTTTAGGAAAAGTATTGAATGTATTACAAATATACGATATATGTGAGATGAGAATAAGTACAATATAGAAAAAAAAAACAAAAAACAAAAAAAGTTGTGCTTCGCATTGTTTCAGCGGTGTTAATCGAAATAAAATTATATCAATGTGGTATATTGTTCCCTTTGCCTTCAATCATATTGAGCGTTCAATCTGTATCGTACGTAAAAAAAATGTATGGTCGCAGTACTGGCATTCGGTTTACGGTTTAATTATCCGACTACGGTGTGTGTAACTCTGAGACGATTCTCGTTCGCTCAGAGACAGAGCTGTGCTACAATGTGAGACGTAAAATTGTAGAGCATCCGGAGACGGCGGACCCCACGCAAGGCGGATTGCGTCCTCGAATTTTGTACTGCAATCAGTGCAGCGTTACGTTCACGACTCAGCACGCCCTGGTGCGACACGTTGCCTCGAAACACGAGGCCACCCCGGAAGCAGCGGCCTATTGCGGTATATGCCAACGATTCTTCAAAACCAAATGGAGCCGGGCGACGCACAACAGTCGATACCACAGAACTTGAATTTCGTTGATTCTAGGCTCGTCGAGTTTCTCGAAACGACGATTCCACACTATTCCTTCTCTGTATAGCGTATAATTACCAACTTTTGAGGAACTTTCGCACGGACGTCGGACAATGTTTTTTGTGATTCTCAACAGTGTCAAACTGTATTTATTTCAATATCATTTCAATTATTTATAATTATCATTGACTCCGAGCATCGACTTTGATTTCATCAAACATTTTTTTCTCTTCCTTCTTCTTTAAATAATTTTTTTTTTTTTTTTTTTTTTTCAATTCTTCTAAAACTAAATTTTTTTTTAAATACAACTTCCTTCTTTTTTAATACACAAATAATCAAAAATCATCCCAGAGCGCATTATCGAAGATGGTACTCTACAATTAAATTATTTTATTATATATTCAATGAAATACAAATGTACTCTCTTAATAGCGTTAGTACCCGCAGCGGGTTCTCCCGAACGTCAAATGTCCAGACAAGGACGTTATTTCTTCTTTTTTTTTCCTCCTTCTGCGCATCTTCCGTTCTCCTCCATTCGGTAGTTATCGCAAAGTATCCTTCGGTCGACGAGGAATGTTGTACTAGAGGCCGCCTCTTAACGCAAGGACCAAGTGAAGTACGGAGCCACCCTGAACTTTGTAATCCTGCGCCGTTTTCTCGTCGTTCCTGAGTGTGTGCAACACGACAAAATGATAATCGTACTTGTGGCCTGGCGTTATTGTGTATGTTGGTAATCCACAAATGAGTTTAGAAGAATAAAACGACGAGTGTATTGATAAATAACAAGCAGATACTCACATTTGTTTACCCGAGAATATAAGTCTCTGCTGCTGCGGCGGAATTCCCTCCTTCTCCTCCACCCTCTCTTTGATTCTCTCGACTTTGTCTGTGGGCTCTATGTCAATCTCGATCTGAAAACGAAACATCGGACGATGTAGAAAATTGCGCGCTGCGCTACGCGAATTACCGGCTTATTGTCATTTCTTCTTTTTCTTTCTTTTTTTCTCTTTTACGCGGCTCTGTGTCATCGCGAGTACTCGCCTCTTTTCCCGTGAGCGTCTGAAAAATAAATTGACAGGACAGGATTAGCCGGCTGAACGAGCGTTCGATTTCGCGCCGCGAACTCCGCTCGATTCCTTACCTTCACCTTGATCAACATCTTTGTACAATTTTTGGTTAACTCGCTGACTGATTATTACGGACTATCGATGGAACTGTCGTAGCTCACGGACGCACGGACGCACGATTGCGGTTGCTCGTGTCACATTCGTAGTTCGGCGAATGCGAATCGAAACTGTCGCGTTTTTTCGCGACACCCGCGGCTCCATCTGTCGCCGGAAGTGGGAAGGACGCGCGCGGCTTCTGCTCTCCTTTTCGGCTCTACCACGGATTAGCTCGATTTTATTTTAAGGGCATGTGAAATACCGACTGCGATAATAAAAACTGTAATTAACGTTTTTTACGCATATTTGCATTTACAGCTAAAAGAAGAAATTAATTCCCTGCACTGGTGAATTCCGCAGGGAATGAATTTCTTCTTTTAGCTGTAAACGCAAATATCCGTCAAAAACCTTCATTACAGTATTTGATGCCGACTGGGCTCGACGTGGATGTTTCACATCGCCGCCTTAACAACCCCGAAAATCCATGTTTTTCAGCGGTACATCGATTATTTTTTTAAGCCGATGCATTTAATTAGCAACTAGTCATGGGCGATGTTCACTCGGTGTTGTTTTTCTACGCTCCATCGATTATTTTTAAGCATCGAATAAACATCGATTATTACGAAAAATAGGCTGACATATAGGTGCCCGAATGCGAAACCTTTATTCTGACCTAGCCAGTTTAATGCGAGATCTTTTCCACAAAATGGTTCTCAACTCGATTCCGTCAAATGATTGTACGTCCGTTTTAAATGCAATTTCGAAACTAAGAGTTTACAGTTGAATACGTTTCGCAGCCACGACGAACAAGCAATCACATATTTCCTTGCAATAACGAAACAGATCCGTTCGACATAGGTGTCGTCCCGTTTACCCTGTTATCCGTCTTGGCTGAGTTGCAAACGGCATTTCAAATCTCCCACCAAACTTCGGTCTCACGAAATCTCGATTTTTCCCATCGCGTCCCAAATTGTGATCAAGTACCGACCGCTAGGTATTAATGCCCGAGCAGTCGGTAATGCAAATACCTATTTTTTACACAGGTATTGATAGTCGCCGATGGATGCCGCTAAGTGTCAACACGGCTTCGATAGTCCCGTAACCACAAACGGAGGGGCCCTGCATATGATCTACTCTGCAATTTCGTTGCAAAGTTGAGTCTCAAATTTCGAAACTCTTACACGGCTACTTCGCCGGATTTGCGGCTTTGGTGTCTCGTATCCGATGACACCATGACTGCGATCAACAGCCTCTCAGCTCGACGTCGGCCAATCGTTTTAAAAAATATATATTTAACAACTTATAATAGCATTAGCCCGCACTCGAAAATATATGTTTGATTATATCTATACAGAGTTGTAAATCCCTCATTTTTACAGAAATAAAATTTATGCTACAATTGGCTTTGCAATTATGTTTTTATAATAATAACTTGAAATGATTATAATATGACATGTAAACCTTTAAATAGAGGCAAGAAATATTAATTTCCCGTAAAACTTGATGGTAATCTTATTGGAAAAATAGAAAGATACTGCTAATGCGGTGCGAAAATAATGGAGCACCGTGCTTGTCAATTTTACTCACAATTTCTCCGAAAATGTAATTAAAAATTAGATTTTTCTTACGGCTATTCCAAAGTTCACGTATAATTTTATAATCCCTACAGGCCATCGTTATAAAATCGTAACTAGAAAATGAACAGTTGCGTAAATTTTAATTCTTAAAGTAACGGGGACTTACAACACTGTATATATTCCTGATTCAATTTTTTTTACGCAGAAAATGCACAGATGTTATTATTTAGAAACACGAAAACGAATCAGAGCTGTTAAAAAAAGTATAGTTACCATTATCATTAGTATAGTTATTTTGTGTTAATCAAATACAAAAATGCGCAATTGGAGCTCTGGGTCTAGGTCAATCATCCATCCCACGTTGCATTGTAATTGATATAAATAGCGATTGTATTTATTTTTGTATGAAAAATACAAAATCGGTGTTACAAAATATTTAAAATGCTCTAGGTAATCTCTTTATTCTTTTTAATTTGATAAAACTAATTAAAATTATCAATGTTATTAAGGTAGTACGAGCGGTACAGTCCCGCCAAATGTGAGGTTTACAGAATATTTCGAACACTTCTCGATGGGATAAAAATCTGAAAAAAATCATGCACGTTGGAGGTGCAGAAAAGATTTATTTTGCATAATAATAATTTCAAAATGTTATTAACAAATTAATGAAAAAATGAATTGATCAACAATTTACCCGCCAACCCAACTGTTTTTCTGATGAAAATTATTCATTATTATGGAAATGTGGAAAGACACATTGATTAATTTAAATGCACTGATTAACACTGGGTGATTATCTTCCTGTTTTCCTATGATTTAGGCTTAAATTAATACAAACGACACTTAGTGCATCATATGCAATACTCATATGCAGGGACCCTGCATTTGACGTTTTGGTTACGGGACTGTCAAAGCTGCATTGACACTTAGCGGCATCCATCGGCGACTATCAATACCTGTGTAAAAAATAGGTATTTGCATTACCGACTGCTCGGGCGCATTAACACCTAGCGGTCGGTACTTGATCACAATTTGGGACGCGATGGGAAAAATCGAGATTTCGTGAGACCGAAGTTTGGTGGGAGATTTGAAATGCCGTTTGCAACTCAGCCAAGACGGATAACAGGGTAAACGCGACGACACCTATGTCGAACGGATCTGTTTCGTTATTGCAAGGAAATATGTGATTGCTTGTTCGTCGTGGCTGCGAAACGTATTCAACCGTAAACTCTTAGTTTCGAAATTGCATTTAAAACAGACGTACAGTCATTTGACGGAATCGAGTTGAGAACCATTTTGTGGAAAAGATCTCGCATTAACCTGGCGAGGTCAGAATAGAGGTTTTGCATTCGGGCACCTATATGTCAGCCGAAAAATAATCGATGTTTCTTAACCTTCACTGCGCAGGCGAGAAACATGTTAAATTTCAAAACTGAGGGCTTCGAGTTCCGCTGACATTCATTATTTCTTTGTCTGTTCCAATTTGCCGTTTGCATAGTCGAATTCAGGGTTTTTTCATTCGGGAAACCGTGGCTAAATGTCTAAAAAACGGCACTAATCTCCGTTGACAAACCAACTTGAACGCGCAAAGCACGCAGAATTAATAATTCACAATATTTACAAAATTTGATTACCTTACTCAATTTTGTTTTAATCGTATTAATCAGTTCTTGCTTGTAAAAAAAAACGAAAAAGTAGGAATTTAATTTATACAGCATTCAAATTAGCGCGTACATTTTTACAATCAAAAGACGCATCGATTATTTTTGGGGAAAACATTAATGCTGTCACATCGATTATTTTAGCATCGATGTTTTTTTTTTTCAACATAGCCCCCTACTACTCCCGACCCTCCTGACTACATTCAGAAACAAGACTTGTTGTTACAACAATAAAAAAAGGTTGATTTAACAAAATGTTTTTACAACAAGACTTGTTGTTACAACAATAAAAAAGGTTGATTTAACAAAATGTTTTTACAACAAGACTTGTTGTTACAACAATAAAAAAGGTTGATTTAACAAAATGTTTTTAGTTCAACAACGATATGTATTACGGTCGAAATTAAAAAAAAAAGTTGAATCATTTCGTACGTGATACAACAGTAATATATCGGCATCCTAACCAATTTGAAATTGTCGAACCAGTCGGTCGAGGTTCTGGCAATGAACACATCGGTTATCACAATATGGCAGCAAAGATAATAAGAAAACCGCCTGACAAAATTATTTTGTTATTTCAATTGCATGTTAAATAACATTGTTATTCCAAACGCATCCAGCATGTCACGACGTGTTTGAACGCGCGCGCTTGGGCCTGGCGTGTAGTTGGTGGCGAACCATAGCCAATCAGGAGATGAATAAAATGGCTTCACGATTATCTCGAACTTCGACTTTTATTGTCCGGGTAACGGACAGGTGGGGTGACGGACAGGTGTCCGAAAAGCGATTGCTTCTTACCAAGAAAGTCTCCGTACCGACAGTCGTTCTCCGAGCGTTTCACTATCCTGAAAATTGCACCGGCCAATCATGATACAGCATTCCAATAGATTATGAAAATTTGAAGGAATGCTCGATCTGTGATTGGCCGGTGCAAGTTTCAGGAGAGTGAAACGCTCGGAGAACGACTGTCGGTATGGATAGTTTCTTGGTAAGAAGCAATCGCTTTTTGGACACCTGTCCGTTACCCGATTGTCCATGTATTTTTTAAGAGGAAAAAAAAAAAACATGTTTTTACGTATTCTGGGCTGATGCAAATTAGTTGGAGAAAAACTGATTATTGAAAAAATAAGTCAGTTCGTTTGTAACCGTACAAATCGTAGGGCGTTCAAACTTTAAGACTTGAAGACCCGCAAATAAACAAAAACTGAGTGGAACTGAAATAAGAACACAGTAAATTACAAAGAGTATCAAGTATTTATTACACCATAACAAAATAAATGAGATGAGAATGTTAAATATTTAATTTGTAGAGTCATCTTAATTTCTAGCGGAAACAATGCAGATTTGTACAGTGCGAAATGACATGATAATATTAATATTAAGGTACGCAAGGTATCGTTTATTGGCGCTTTCCATCACATCTTCAGCTTCTCCTCTTGCGCCAGAAGCTGACTCTTGATTTTTTGCAGCAGCTCTTTTTTCACAGAATCCGGAACGAGACTCCTTGCTCTGCTCGTCACCATGGACAACAATGTGTCGTACGTAACGTCGTGGCCGTTTTCCTTGACGAGTTCTTTGCAAATTATCTTCACCTGATCGCGCCATCCGCACTCGACCAGTCGGCGGCGCAGCAATTCCTTCAATCTACGAAAGCATAAATAAACAAACGACGTTCATTGACGTAACCTCTTTGCCGTGATTAGAATGGCTCGCGAAGACGCTGAAAAATATCAACTCACCCTTCGCGGTCGCCGACCATCACTAAACGCTGATGCGGAGCAGTCTTCATTTCGGAAATGTCGCCGCTATAGTACCGAATGATTGTTGTTCAGCGTTGTTTCCGTCTCTGATAACGACAGGTATGAAATCTGACAAGACCACGAGAAACGACCTCCCACCCTTCCGCGTGGTAACCAATGGGCGCAGTTCTTAGCGGCGGGAAATTATCGGGTGCCAGAATGCAAGTTTTCAAAGATTTTGCTAAAAATATACGAAAGGATCTGCATTCTTTGTGCTGAACTTCGTATCCATTATTATTGTGGAAATAACCGAAAATCACAAAGGACTACCTTAAAAACGTGTTTTTTAAGGTAGTCCTTTCGTGGCACAGTAGAAACCAGCGTGAAATTCAGTCAAAATTTTGAGTATCTTGTTGGAAGAAAAATCGGAAAAAATGGAGCATATAAAAGGTACTTCAAAGATTAATTGTGGATAATAAAAATTACAAAATGTTATAAACAAGTTAATGAAAAAATATATTGTTCAACAAATTACCCGGCAACGTAACTTTTTTTTCATGAAAGTAATTTATTAATTGTTCTGAATACGTACGATTTTTTTCAGATTTTTATATAAATTTAAAAAATCGGGTTTCATAAATTTTTTTATTTTGAAAAATGTGTTAAAATTCACGAATTGTGGATATATGTTTGGTATGAAATCACCCATTACACTCAAGAAGTTTCCGAACGATTGATTGAGTAAATTCGGAAATACAGCTTAAACATTTTGAATAAACTTAATTCTTTACGATTACATGAAATTCAGGTGAAATTCATACAGATTCAGAAAAATCAATAAATTGTTTTCATGAAGAAAAAAAGTTACGATACCGGGTAATTTGTTAAACAATATATTTTTTCATTAATTTGTTTATAACATTTTGTAATTATTATTATGCAGGATTAATCTGTGAAGCCCCTTTTATATACTCGATTTTTTTTTCAAATTTTTCTTCCATCAAGATACACAAAATGTTGACTGAATTTCACGCAGGTTTCTACTGTACGACAAAAGGACCACCTTAACGGGTAACGGACAGGTGTCCGAACTGCGTTTGCATCTTACGATGAAGCTCTTCATACGCAAACTCATTTTCAAGAGTTTCTCTCTCATGAAACTTGCTCCGACCAATCATGGTCCAGATCTAACTGAATGCTGAATCTGTGATTGGCCGGTGCAAGTTTCATGACAGAGAAACGCTTGAAACCGTGTTTGCGTATGGAGAGCTTCATCGTAAGACGCAATCGCTTTTCGATTGCGTCGGACACCTGTCCGTTACCCACTAAGGTGCAGCTGCCCTTGGCTGCAATTCGATTGCAATGCCGACAAGTTCGAATATGAAGCATTCTCTATCGATTCAGCCACTTTTTTCTTCGACCCTCTCCGATTTGCTCCATAATTGGTAATATCAAAGTAGTAGTTAAAGGCACTTTTACACAAATAAAACATTTATTTGTGTAAAAGTTCCGGAAAATGGGGAATTCTTTTTATTAATACATTTTTTTATACCAGAAGATCTATCGGTACCACTGCATTTTCGGTGGGGAAAACTCGGTGGGGATTTTTTTGCAATATCAGTAGTCATGCACAAATGCTCTGTAATTTATTCAGTCTAAAAAAATTATTCTAATCGGAAGGTGAAAATTATTTGAAATATGCCACTCGAAAGCTAACGGAAACGACAACTTTTATGTGGTGACATTTTTTTAAGTAACTTCAAGTTTCCGAGACATTTGCGTTTGAAAGGAAAACGATATTTTCTGATATATGGTTTTAAAAATCTGAAAAAATTCACATAAAGTGCCCTTTACTGGTACTTTAATATTACCAATTATGGAGCAGATCAGAAAGGGTCGAAGAAAAAAGTAATTGAATCGTCAGAGAATGCTTCATGTTTGTTTTAAAAAATCAGTGGATTTCATTACTAGTGTTACTTCCGTTCCACATACATATTATCATAAAACAGGGTCCGAGGTTTTTTTTATCATAAATAACGGTAGGTAAATGAAGAGCATTCTTTATCAAAGTCACAAATATCTTACAGTGTTGAAAATAGATTTGTACAGCGTTAGTTTCTAGAGTTAATTGATTAACAGAGATTCCATTGACAGGTTTTGATTGTTTGGATTGGTAGGTATCTCTTTGAGTGTTATTGTGTCTCCTCACTCCTCCTCAGCCATTCATTTTATCGAGGTCATAAATATGTTACTTTTTGTAGATAAAAATAGATCTGTACAATACTAGATTCGAAGGTTAATTAGTTAAAAAGGAAGATTCAGATTTTTAGCACTGATTTCCGGTACTTTTCTCTTAGTCAGTCCGAGATATCGAAGTTCGCGGGGAATTAGTGTTTGCCTGATAAATGTAGACTTGTAAAAGTATCGCTACGTCTATTAATACTTGAAGAGCTCCGCATATTCCGAACTGAATCGGCGCTTCCCTGTGTATGAAGTAGCAGGTTTTGAATGTATCGCCAACGGTCCACATGGTCACCATTGCTATGCTGCAATAAAATGATGACATATCAAACATGCGATTTGATGTGATTAAGGATGTGGGAGCGGTGCAGTCTCGCCAGTCGTGAGTTTGAGAGAATATGTCGATCATTTTTCGATAAGATAAAAATCTGAAAAAAATCAAATATATTGAAGGTGCTGAAAAGCTTGATTTTCCATAATAATAATTCCAAAATGTTATGAACAAATTGATGAAAAAAAAACGAGTGATTTGTTCAACAAATCACCCATCAACTTAACTTTTTATCTCAGATGAAAAAGATTTGGAAAATGTTTGAATATGTACGATTTTTTTCCAGAATTTTGTATAATCTTTAAAAATTTCATTTCTTGGATGCGTTTGAGCTGTATTTGCGAATCTACTTTACCGAATGTCCGGACATTTTGTAGGTGCATTTCATATAACGGATAGTGATATGAAAGACACATATCCAAAATTCGTGACTTTCCACACATTAAAAAAAAAGTTTTCAAATATCAGACTGTTACGGACTGGCCATTTTTCCGTACATTTAAGTGCCGTAACACGGCACTTAAAACACTACGCAAGAATAATTATTAACGGTTCGAAGATGACAATATAAACTGAATCAATTAAATCAACTTAATACTACAGAATTATTATTCGATATTAACGGTTCAAGACATGATCAAAGAGTGACTGATTTGGGCGATCCGATGCGCCAGGTAAACTCTGATGCACCGGGTGGGGGCGATGGCGTGATTTCAGTATTTGCTGACAGCAATGACCTTGCTCGGTCGCCGAGCTCGGACAGAAATGGTCAATGCACTGAAAGTGCTGACTTTATTACAAAAATGCGCCATCGTCCCGCGACGAGTTACTACGAATTAATATTCGCGAACATTCGGGCGAATTTTCCAATATAAAACATAAATTAATAATAAATGTACGGAAAAATGGCCAGTCCGTAACACAGACAAAATTCTGAAAAAATCGTACATATTCAGAAAAAAATTAAAAAATAATTTTTATTTGACAAAAGAAAAGTTAGGTCGATGGATAATTTGAATAATAATGTTCATCGTCAACAATTTTCATCGTCATCGGTCAGTCGTCAACTTGCTAATATTTTGGAATTATCATTATGCAAAATTAATCTTTCCAGCATCTTCAACGTGCTTGATATATATATATATATATTTTTTTTTTTTTCCCCCGATTTTTAACCCACTGAGAAGTATTGAAAATATTCTCTGAACCTTCCGTTTGGCGGATTGTGCCGCTCCTACAACCTTAACGATCCTTTTGCCCACCTTATCCATTGCCTCACCTCATTCCGTACGTAGATTTATTGTGGAGATTTTGCAGAAACTGCGGCACACCCAGCATTGCTTCGGTCAGTACCGCAAGGAGTCCCACTCCTTCCACGAAAATGGGATAGTCCATCAGGAGATACATGAGCAATCCACCCAGCACGCCAAAGAGAATTACAAACTCCAGATAGGACTGGAAGTCTGTCCATTTCCAAAAGTATTTAGTGTCCAAATCTATCAGAATTATTGTTAAACGGGGACTGCGGTAAATAAATAGTTAAACACATTGTAGGAGTGAAGGATGACACAAATAATTCTACTGGTTCATAAGACATTTCAGCGGACGGTCAAACTCACCGGTGAACACTCGTTCTTTTGACTTTATTATTTGATTCTTATTACGTATATCCACGCAGACTTTTATCATCAACAGCATCGTTATGTTCATCAGGATGCTCTGCAGCAAAAGGGGTATCTCATAGTGCTTTCCAAACCTGCAATTTTTGTAATATTCCAATTAAAAACATGTTCACGTAAATCAGACAAATCTCATCTTTTGTTGTTATTTATTTATTAAACGCATAACTTCTTTTAGAAAATTATAAAACATTTGTGAATCGAAGATTAAGAGTCTTCCGTAATCTTGTGATAGATTTTTAAATTCTTTAATACATAACATTTTTACGTGTGTACAACTATATATTTGATATGCTTCCGACTCTTTGTTTCGAAAGCCAAAATAAGACAAACTTAGCAAATAACTCAATGATCTCACGAATTGCTAGACTCAAAAACCGGTATGAATAGCTGCATTTTATAGGAGAACCATTTAACAAATTTAAGGCAGTCTTTGCGACCAATATTCATTTTGCTAAAATCAAGAGGAATAGAGAGAGAATTGACTTCTCAATGGTATAAAAATCTGAAAAAATTCATGCACATTAAAGGTACTGAAAAGATTAACTTTGCATAATAATAATTCGAAAATGTTATTAACAAATTGAAGAAAAAAACAAAATTGTTTAATAAATATTTGGATGATCAAAGTATTTTTTTTTTTTCATGAAAATGATTCCTTCATTTTTCTGAATATGTATGAATATTTTCAGATTTTAGAGTTCACTTCGAATTTTCACATATTTTCCCCATAAAAAACACAAAATTCAAAGTGAACTCTAAAATCTGAAAAAATTCATATGTATTCAGAAAAACAAAGGAAACATTTTTATGCAAAAAAAACTTGGGTCATCAAGATATTTGTTAAATAATTTTTTTTTATCAATGTGTTAATAACATTTTCGAATTATTATTATGCAAAATTAATCTTTTAAATCATAAAAAATTAGGATTTTTATACCATTGAGAAGTGTTTGCTCTCATATTCTTCGAATGTATGCAAAATAAATATTGGTCGTAAGGACTACCTTGAGACGCACGCAAACAGAATGGTTCCAAGATACAAATGATTCTGCGTGATTTTATAAAGATGCGCGTCAATACTATTAAGTTTAAGTTATTACATTATTTTAGTTGTTTCAAAGTTTGTTTATATTTACATTTATACTTAACTATATTTAATCACATACACAAGAAATACTCGTATTCATGATTCAACTCGCAAACCATAAATCTACTATGTAAAGGTGCATTCCGTTGAAGAAATAACAATTACAATTTCCAGGGAAACACACAAACCAAAAGTGTATGCGAAGGGTATTGGCGACGAGTAGCGCCAGACAGACGTACAGAGAGAAGCCCTCGGCATCCTCCTTGCGCCTGATCTCTCTGTACTGCGGAATGTAAGGCACAACCCCGCCAAAGATCATAGCGCCAGCAGCGATCCATCCCACGACATCCCCGATACTCAAATCGTCAAACGATCCCGACATCTTCGATAACCCCGGATTACGCTAATCGTGTGCCTGACTCCCGGACGCCTCGAGCATCGCGTTTGAACGCGCAACAAAAAGCCGTCACGTTGTGATCGGACCTCAGGTTATGTTATGCCGATAGCGGACGGTGTCATATCGTCGATGATTCACCACTGTTGAATAAGAAGCCGGGGCGACCCTCGAATTATAATCGCGGATCATCTGAAGAAGCCGCCGCGCGAGTTGACAGCACCGAGCACAGCCATTGTTGTCGTTCCGAAAATAAAAACACTCGGCCACGCGTAAAAACGCATCCACGTCCCTGTTTTTTTCGCTCCAACGAACGGACAAACAGCGACTTGGCACGTACAATTCGTCCGCTCGTGATTTCGTCGAGTAGTTATCGTGTATTAACGACTGTAAGTGCGGCCAGTAGTTCGTGCGATTGGTTCGAGGGGGGGGGGGGAGAAGAAATAACGAACACCGGCTAATAGAAGCGCAACACAGCTGATCGCAATCGCCTACGCCGATCGTCGTGCGTGGGTGCAACGAGGCAATTGACAATAGGCATATAGATTGTTGGCTCTCGGGTTACCAGCGCGCTCGGTGAGTCGCCCTATTTTTCTTCTCTCACGATCGCTCGGATTGCCGCTTGATTTTCCTTCGCGCGACGAGCAATCAAATTCCGGAGGTTAAGCCCGGCGTTATGTAACTCGAAAATTCCGTTCAACTCGCCGCATTTTCCACTTGCGAATTTTTCCTCCGAGATTGAGCACGATTTTTGTCGATAAAATGTCTAAATGTGTACTTGGTTTTTTTTTTGCATTTTCTTTTGTAATCTGGAATTTTCGAGTTGTTACTCTGTATCCAAAGAAATATTTAATTTAATTTATTAACAGATCACTCCTTTCAATTTACAATAGTGTTTAAAGTGGAGCTGCGCAGCTTAAGAATTCCAGTTTATACAAAAAAACAACAATTAAATGTATATATGAACCAAAGTAAACTATTAAAGGGAAACATGATGTATAAAATTCATAAGTCTGTTATCACAAAATTATTCACAATACTTCTTAGGTCGTCATTCATAGCAAAGGATTTTCTCGCACGTTTCAGCAAGGAACAAATTGTAGAATATGCCCATGAAATTTTACGACGGGAATTCATCACCCAACCTTGTCAATTTTCGTACGGTAGAGTTCTTTGTGTAATTTATGCGGTTCAATTTTTGTTAAAAAAAAGTCGGACGTTGTTTGACGCACATTTCTTTGAGGAACATTCATCGACACACTACCGACGACGGACAACATGAATATGAGCCTATAAACAAATTCAAACAAATAGTCGACATCATTTAACAATCTTACAGATGTAAGCAATGGTATTTCCATTAACGTAGAAATGTTTGCATAATCGTAGTTATAAATCGCCATTGGAGAACCACAACGGTGCGCGAGTAGACGCAACATTCAATGTTGGACCGATTCAAGTTTTCTTACATGATTTTCATAGCAAGGTGACCATACCATGGATGCATACATTAATTTGGCTCTTACCAGAGAGAGAGATACAGTAGACGTATCGTAGAGGTTGATCTTAAATCAGTTGAGAATCGTTTAACCAACCCATAGTGTTTAAACCGGAGCTGCAGCTCCGCTGCTCAATTCCACTTTATACAAAAAACAACAATTAAATATATATATGAACTAAATTCAACTATTAAAGAAAAACCTAAAGTACAAAATTCATAAGCCTATTATCACAAATTTATTCACAATACTTCTTAGGGTGTCATTTGTAATGAAGAATTTTCTCTTGAGCAAGCAACGAATTCTAGGATATACCCATGAAATTTAACAGCTTGAATTCATTTCCCAAATTCACCAACCTACATATTACATATTGCATATTAAAAATGATATAAAGGAGAGATTTGTTAAGGAGGCAGCAGCGATACAGTCAGTTCCTATACATGTATGATTTGAAAAATTGTTTGTACAGACTTTCAAATGCAAACTAATGATAATGAAGGCAGATCTGAAGTAAAGAGATCCTTCTGGATGTAGAAAAAATTGGATGGAAACAAAATCGTAGAACAATAACTCAGTTTGTGTTAATAATCCATAGGTTACATAATGCGCGGTTTTTTGGAAGTAAAATTCGTAATTTTACTTTCTTCTTGACGAGCGTTGAAGAACGTTCGATGAATTCACCGATTCATTTTTTTCAGTTTGTTGATCAATTAGGAAATTAATTAGTTAAATTCGTTAACTTTGTGTTTTTCTCTCATAAACAAACAGTTGTTATTAGTAAGCTACGAATATCATTGCAAATGTTCATTGGTAAATTTATACATTGTCTAGCAAGAAATAAATTGAGCTACCGCTCGACAAGAAGAAACTAAAATCGCAAATTTGACTTCCAAATAACTGCGTTTAATACATGCCATTAGTTACTAGCATAAACTGAGTTATTTTTCTGGGATTTTTTTTCTACATTAAGCAGGATCTGTTTAATTTAGATCCACCTTTATTGCCACTAGTTACCCTTGGAATGTATGTTCAAATAATTTCTCAAATCGTAGTTCGCGATGGCATAAGTAAAAAAAGGAATAGAAAAAAAATAAACCTCAAATAATTTTCCTTAATTTTCTTTCAGAAAATGGCATCAACCAGGGCGATAAATCACCTCCTTCGTAGGCGGACTCCGATGCTGTCGAGCATTCCGATAATGTTGCCGTCCTGTTACTCCAACGGCTCGCAGAGGCATCGGTACTCGAGTCAGAAATCTGTGGCAAAGACGGAACAAAACGCCGGCGGCCAGTTGCAGACAGGCTTTGCGGAAGTAGGTAATTTTTTTTACACATTTTTTTCCCGCTGCTGCGGTGCTTGATACACATTTGATTGCAGCGGTAATGCTTTTTTGTTGCGATTCGCAGTCAAGGAAAACACAAAATCCGCCTGGTACATGAGCGTCATAGTCGCTGGAGTTGGGGTCACCGCCCTCATGTTCTATGCCATATTCAGAGAACTCTTCTCGGGCAAAAGTCCAAATAGCGTTTACACCAAGGCTGCGGAGAGATGCGCAGAGGATCCCAGAGTCAAGGACGCTCTGGGTGAACCCATAAAGGCCTATGGCGAGGAGACTCGCCGCGGGCGCCGCGGCCACGTTAGACACACTTTGTACACGCAGAACGGCGTTAATCACATGAGAATGCAGTTTTACATCCAGGGAATTCGTAATCGTGGCGTCGTGCATCTGGAGATGCAAGAGGTGAGAATTTCCCGAGTTCTCCCAAGCCTGGCAATCTTGGTGGCGTTCGGAAACGGAGTTGTAAATCCCTAATTATTATACAATTAAAATTGATGGTTGGATTGGCTTTGTAATTGTGTTTTTATAATAATATCGCGTAATGGTTATAGTATGATGTGTAAACTTTTAAACAGAAGCAAAGAATATTATTAATTACCCATAAAACTTGATAGCCAAAACTTTGATGCCCATAAAATTTTATTGAAAAAATGGAGATATACTGTTAATGCATTGCGAAAATAATGGAGATCTGTGCTTGTCCATTTCTCGCACAATTCCTTCGAAAATTTAATGAAAAATTCGGTTTTTTTTACGGCTGTTCAAAAGTTCACATATCATTTTATAATCGCTACAGATCATTGTTTTAAAATCGTAACTGAAAAATAAACAGGTGTGTAAATTTTAATTCTTAAAGTAATGGGAACTTAAAACTCTGTTCGGAAATGGCGTCAACATGACGGAAGAAATGACCGAGTCGTTTTTGTAGTGAATTCGACGATCGAATTTTGCGGTGTTGACGGTCAAAATGACGGACCCGTTTTTTTCCGTCGTTTTGACAGTCAATCTGTGAAATTTCCGACCGTCAAATTCGCTACAAAAACGACTCAGTCTTTTTTTCCGTCAATTTGACAGTCGACGAGATTGTTAGGGAGCTGCCGAAGTAGCTCGACCGTTTTTTCATACTCATTCGCTCTGTTTCAGAACGAATCCGGCGACTACGTGTACAGATACTTGTTCGTGCAGCTGGAAAACCTTTCGCGATCCGTCATCGTACTCGAGGACAACAGATCGTCCGATGCGCTGAACAGCAGCAATTTTAGCAATGCGCCTATTCTCTCGTTGTCGTAGAACATTTCAAGATCGTCGCCTAATGTCTCTCAATTTTATAATCGGCATTGTAGATTGTCATCTTCGCCCTGCTCTTTTATGCATCCATTTCCGCCGTGTGTCGGCCGTTGAGAGATCTCGAATATTTAATAAAAAAAATTAAAAATGATTACTGAACTTCTATGACTGCTAGTTTTTGTCATGGGAAATTACAGATAACAGCATAATCGTAGAGGTAATAAGGAACCGGCGATATCATGAGTGTAATTTTAATCAGCGTTTCAACAAGTTTCATCTTCTTGGTGAGGAAAGAACCGATTGACTTCCGCCGACTCTTCCGACTGAGGGGAACGTAAACAGGTCAAACGAATTAAAAGCTCCGAAGTGGCGATTCATCTTCTACAATTCTCGAGGGTCGTGACCGTATTCTCGTATTCACTTTGCCCATAAATTCTCGCTGAAGGGATCGTCGATCTAATCGCCGCAACGAGCGTAATAGATCTTTATTCAATAACGTTTGTTATTTGTGAATTGAGCTCGACGTTCTCTCGTCAAGTGTCCGCGATCGCCTAAGATTTATACCAGGCACAGCGCGCACTTGGCGAATTGTGCTTGACCATTCCAGCATGGAAGTAAATACAGTCAATTGTCACGTCGCGTCGTAAAAAGTTCTCTAACAATTACATCACCCACAAACCTGAGCTGCTTATCCGTTTTCTAAGCCCCGCAGTAGGGTCACCTCAGATTATCGTGAGGTATAAAATAAAGATAAGATATGAAGGGAATCGGTGATGGAGGCACCCCCACTTTCAAAGCATTTCGCATTACAAGAAAAACTGCAAAATTTCAACGATATCGAAGCATTTTCAGAGGTCACTGTCCACTGTAAAAAAAAAAGGTTTTCGATATTTTTCGCTGTTAGAAAGTCGCGTGTCGAAGACAGAAGACCGCGATAGAAAAATAATTTAGAAGTGAAAACGGATAGATATCAATGGAAACAGGTCGTCTGACGGAGTATTCAATTCGTATAAATTCGAGAAAAGTGCGAGAAAATTGCGAACACTTCTCGATGGTATAAAAATATGAAAAAATGCATGCACATTAAAGGTACTGAAAAGATTAATTTTGAATAATAATAATTCTAAAATGTTATTAACAAATTGATTAAAACAAAATTGTTTAACAAATATTTCGGTGACCGAAAATTGTTTAACAAATATTTCGAGATATTTCGGTGAATGTTACTTTCCATCTAAAATAACACAAATTTCAAAGATTAGATAAAAATCTGAAAAAATACATACGTATTCAGAAAAACAAAGGAATCATTTTCATCCACAAAAAAACTTGGGTCACCGAAATATTTGTTAAACAATTTTGTTTTAATCAATTTGTTAATAACATTTTAGAATTATTATTGTTCAAAATTAATCTTTTCAGTACCTTTAATGTACATGAATTTTTTCATATTTTTATACCATCGAGAAGTGTTCGCAATTCTCTCGCACTTTTCTCGAATTTATACGAATTGAATACTCCGCCAGACGACCTCCTTAAACAAGTCCTCCGATGTTAGCCGTGTTTTTTTATACGTTGTTGTCGAATTCGCATCCTTATGGCCATTGCAGGTATTTCTCGTTTTCTTCACAAAAAAAGTTGCACAGTAGAACTTTGCACATTGCTTCCTCATTAATTTCCATTTTTCACAAAGTCACTTCTATGAAGAAGTTTATTTATTCACTTTGGCTTCCTCATAGAGGAAGCTTTGTGAAAAATGGAAATTAATGAGGAAGCAATGCGCAAAGTTCCACTTTGTAACTCACCACAATCATTTATTTCAGGACCACAACAATCATAACTCAAACCGAACAAAAATAATCTCGTGCAATCGCACACAAGCGCAACAACCGGACTGCAGTTAAGGTAGTATGAGCGCTTAAGCTGACGTCTCATAAGTTCGAGCGAGAATGAGACAGAATTACGAACAGTTCTCGATAAGATAAAAATCTAAAAAAAATCAAGCATATGGAATGTGATGAAAAGATTGTTTTTGGAAAGTAATAATTGAAAAATGAAAATTATTTGTTTACTTTTCTTAAAATACTTATGTATTTTTTCAGAATTTTGTCTGATTTTTTATTTTAACATGAAAAAAAAACGTAATTTTCAAACATCACACAAAATTTTGAAAAAATGCTTGCGTACTCAGAAGAATGAACAAACCATTTTCATAACAAGAGAAAAATAGGTTGCCGGGTAATTTGTTGAACAATTATTTATTTCAGTAATTTGTTTATAACATTTTTCAATTATTATTATGTCAAAATAATCCTTTCAGTACCTTCTATATGCTTGATTTTTTTACAGATTTTTATCTCATCGAGGACTGTAATTCTGTCTCATTCTCGCTCGAACTTATTTAAGGAGGTAGTCTCGGTACAGTCCCGTCACATGTGAGTTTCGAGGGAAATTTCGAACCCTTCTCGATGATATAATAATTTGAAAAAAATCAATTATGCAGGAGGTACTGAAAAGATTGATCTTGTATAATAATAATTCCAAAAAGGTTATTAACAAATTAATGAAACAATGAATTGTTTAACAATTTACCCGGCAACCCAACTTTTTTCTGATGGAAATTAGTCATTCATTTTTCTGAATACCTATGAATTTTCTTACGTTTTTGTCTAATTTAAAAAAAATGCATTTTTTTAAGCAATATGGGCGGCAAAAACCACAATTTTAAAAAATTAGACAAAATTCTGAAAAAATGCATACGTATTCAGAAAAATGAGTGAATAATTTTCATCAGAAAGAAAAGTTGGGTTGCCGGGTAAATCGTTGAACAATTCATTTTTTCACTAATTTGTTGATAACATTTTGGAATTATTATAATACAAAATCAGTCTTTTCAGTACCTTCTACATGCTTGATTTTTTTTTCAGATTATTATCTCATCGAGAAGGGTTCGAAATTTCCCTCGAAACTCACACATGACGGGAGTGCACCGAGACTAATTGCGGTTCACAAGATAAAAGGACGATGATGCACGCCTTGTTAAATCGGTCGAGACGCGTGAATGCAAAATTAGTACGATGACTATTAATGAGCCGATTCTAAATGTGATGTCAACATCGCGCGCGCGCCACGCGGAATGTTGCGCGGTGGTTCAACGAATCTTCTTACGTACGTATATAGACGATGCAACCGCACGGTCATCGCGCCAGTAGTAGCAGATATTACTCATTCCATCCTCGAAGCCGTCTCGATGCTCCCCGAAGGTGGGAGCGAGAGGTCCCTCGTGTAAATAGTCTGGCCTACGGGCTCTGATAGTCTCTCGCTGCTCTTGGGAGGCGCCAAAAGCTGCTCGAAGTAGGGAGATACCGTAGCGACTCGGCGTTACAACGCGACATCGCCGACGTATTTCCCCGATGACAACAGTCGCTCACCGCGAGCCGGTTGCAATCCACGTGTTTCCGTCGATTCTCACGGCTGTTGCGGACATTCCGAGGTTTCATTCTCGTTTCGCGCACCGAGCATGTTGAGTGGCTGAGGTTTTCCTCGAGAAGGGGAAAGTCGCCGGTCCATTCATCTTCGACCGAAGCGCGCGGGAGCCGCTGTGACATGAGGAGTAGTAACGTCCCGTGCGGGTCAGACGCGAGTCGCGAGACGCTGGAAAAATAGTGGTAATTCGGGCAGTGAAGCGCGACGATACGAGTGAAATAAAAAATAAAAATAAAAAGACGAACAGTTGGTCGGAAAAATGGGTAACTGTTGCTCGTTGTGCTCGAAATTTCGAGCGGTTTTTCGGCCCAACCAGGACGAAACCGATCTCGGTGTCATCTGCACGAGACCGGAGTGTCTGCCGCGGCGACCGAGGGTCTCTATAACCGGTAACATTTAACATTGATTTATCAGCCTTGTTCGTATTGTAAATTTTTAGTTATTAGTTACACGGTCAGGCGTTACACAGTCTGACCGTGTAATGCGGGATTCAATTGCGGGAATTTTCTCGCGAGCGTGGAGAAATTAATTCGCAGTTACGTCGACGGATAATATTAGACGTCGTACACCGATGATTTCGCACGTACTCGCGTCGATCGCCTCACGTGAGAACAATTGTCGTTTTACAGGCCGCGAACACGTACGCGGTATCTAAACTTGCATATAGGCATTCGCTGCGGGCCGCGACGATGAGTGAGGAAAGTTTGCGCTCCTCGCAGCATCCACCTGCGATCGTGCATGTATAACGCGTATATTGAAATAAAATACATTTATGTATATATATTTTATATATATTTTATACATACGGGGCATTCCCATATATAGAAGACTGACCTTTTTCCATTCTTTTACAATTTTTAAATAAAAAAATCTTAAAAACTATATGAAGAAAAATGATCCCCACTTTGGCTATAAGCTAGATGATTTCGATACTGAACAAAGTATTTTTCAGAATTTTATCAGGTTTTTAAATTATGGTGTTTTATACGTCACTTAAAAAATATATTTAAAAAAAGTTTGCATAGTTTGGAAAAATCTGAAAAAGATTCATTTATTTAAAAGATAATTTTTTAAATAAAAAAATCATAAAAACTATGAGAAGAAAAATCTTCCCCACTTTGGCTATAAGCTAGATGATTTTGTTATTGTACAAAGTGTATTTCCGAATTTAATCGGATTTTTAAATCACGGGGTCTTATATGTCACTTTGAAAATGTATTAAACAAACAAAAACGGCAATAAAAAAATAAAAACATTTTTGCAGTTGAGGGTCCAATCGGAAAGTTCGAGGTAAAATTCAGGTCGAAACGGGGTGAAGTTCCCGATATGCACAGTGCATCCTCGAGCGATACGCGAGCTCCCAAGGTTTTCCCCGATTTTCCTTATGTCTTGGGGGTTCAACGATGATATTCGCGCGGGGTGCGAGCCGCGCACGTGCGCGAGCGTAGAATTAATTTCCCGGCGTGCAATCGGGCACATATTTATGAATTTGGAATTCACGGCACGAGCTCCTCGACCCGCGTGCTTGACCTCGCCATTAAAAGGGGTTAATCGGCTATGCGTTTGAGTAAAAGACGTATCTCGACTCTCGGGGCTCTTCGACAAATTTATTCAACCCAGTCGATTTAACGCTGCATTTCGCGCTCCACGGCATAAACAGCGAGCGCTCGAAAACGATGAAATGTTCGTCTGGTGATACAGATGCTAAAAATCTGAATAATTCAATTTTTTAAATTTAAACCTTGAACATCGAAATGATATTCCTACAAAGACCTCATTTTGCTTCCTGACAGAGGAAGCTTTGTTTTCATGCAATGTTTTACTCTTTAACCATAAAGAGGCTACTACCAATTTGTCATTCATGCTGTTATTTTTATAGTTCACGATAATTACTTAATAGCTCATAGTAAATCGTAAGATGAACCATAGTTACTGTACCTTTAAAAAATAATTACTTCATGGTTGCTACTTTATAGTTACCAATACTAGATTTTTCTCTCAGTGAAGGCCTAAAACTCATATGACTATAACTTATAGACTATTCGAACGACTCAGCTCACTTTTGAACAATATGTACAGTACAGGCTAATCTTCAATTGGTATGCATTTTATACAAATCGGTTCACGCATTTCATTTTTATAAAATTTTTGAGATTTTTGAAAATGTACGTAAATATTCTGGCTCGAATGAATTTTTAGCTGTCGGGATGAAACTTCGTACTAAATTTTAACAAAGCGACGCGACACTTGTTATTGAATTTGGGCCAAATCGGTAAAGCGTTTCAGTTTTTATGAGATTTTGGATTTCTTTAAAAATTGACGTTTTGCTTCGAGCAACGATGTTTCAACAAACTAACCAAAATGCTCCAGACGAAAAATAACATTCAGCGTAGCTAGGGATCACATTTGGTGATAATCTGTAAAGCGGTTCTCATTTTACATTATTTTTTACATTTGAATTTTTTTTTTTATTATCGGTATCGCTCTGGATTTGGCAAAACTTCAGCTAGTATGAAACTTTGTATCCAATCATTCAATTTATTATTTCTTGATGACTATAAAATTTATATAAATTAAAGGTTTTTAAGTATATTCAAAACAAGGGTGCAAAATATAACTTTGCACATTGCGTCCTCATTCATTTTCATTTTTTGCAAAGCTTCCTCTGTGAGGAAGCCAAAAATAATAAAGGACCTTACTCATAGATGTGCCTTTGTGAAAACTGAACAAGAATGAGGAAGCAATGTGCAAAGTTCCAGAGCTGTCAATACCTAAATGTTTTGGAGATGGCACAAGTTGATGGCACAATTGGTTTTGTATATAATATGTACATTTTTGGTGGGTGCCAAAGATGTTTATTTTGAATAAAATTTCACTGTAATTTTTCTGCAAAATGGAGTAATGCGATTGATGCATTACGATAATTATGAAGAACGACGCTCTTCCATTTTTTTCGCAATTGCTCTCATTTTTTTAAAATGAAAATGGGGTATTTATGCAGTTATTCAAAAGTTCACACTTTATTTTATTATCAACAAAGATCATTATTAGTAAATCACACCTAGAAAAATAACCGTAAGTAACATTTATTTATCAACTAATGAGGATTTTCAACTCTGCAAAGTTCTATTTTGCATCCTTTTTTAATTTATTCATTTTCGGATATTTTATTCTCGAGAATCTATGACCGAATTAAGACTGTATTACACACCTGCAAAGTAGAACCTTGCAAATTGCTTCCTCAGAATTTTACACTTTTAACGAAGCTACCACAATGAGCAAGTATGTTGATCAATTTTGGCTTCCTCATAGAGGAAGCATTGTCAAAAGTGTAAAATACTGAGGAAGTAATTTGCAAGGTTCTACTTTGCAGGTTTTCTCGACTGTTTTTTTGTATAAATTAAAATGTAAGATTTTAACCACTGAACCGATCTTTCTCAAATTTGTACCCAACCCTTGTTTCATGATAGTCAATATGTGGACCAAATTAGAACCCGGTATCTCGTAATTTGCACGATCCAGCGCGAGAACGAGATTTTTCAAAATATTCAAAATGCCATAAAATTTGAACGCCTGGACAGATCCGCGTCAAATTTGTACGCACAACGTGGTCCATGGTTGTCCATATGTGAACCAAATTTGAGATAATTCTGCAAAAAATGTTTCCTCATTTTTTTCTTCGTGTCGGCTTTTTTTGTTTTTCTTGCCGCAAAATCGAAAAATTTACCGACATAATGACCGTTTTCTTGACGAACTCATAATTAATCATTAATAATCAATAAACGTAATGACATGTTCAAAATTGCAATTGGACGTCTCATAATTTACAGAAGCTGAAGTACTTACAGACATTTGAAGAAAAAAAAATTGAAACTGCAATAACATTCGAACCACTCTACCGATTCTCGCCAAACTTACAGTTTGGCGAGAACAGGTACAGATCATGGTTTGTTGGTAGTCCATTTACGTACAAAATTGCAGTCCGATAGCTCTCAATTTGCGGAAGTTATAGCGTGAAAACGATTTTTCCAAAGTTCTCAAAATGCTGTAAAACGTGAATTTCCGAACCAATTTGTGTCAACTACAATCCCATACAGTATTCTGTGATAGCCAACGTGCGTGCTAAATTTGAAGAACGTTCTTCGAAAATTATGGCAGTTATCGTGTAAACAACGAAATGTGCACATACACACACATGCAGACATTTCGTACATATCACTTTACTCGACGCTTTGGAGCATTCTGAGTGTATTGACATGAAAATCTCGAAAAAAGTTTTTTTCATGAAAACAAAGCTTCCTCTATGAGGAAGCAAAAATGTAAAAATTTGTTTACTCGATTGTCTCGTTACGCACGCCAATTGCATCACGGAAAATCCAAACAGGACGACTGCACTTCGCGCTAATAATGGTGATGAATATCTGACTAACGTCGCACGGATTTTCCTTCATCAAAGGGTCGGTGACAAATTGACCCAAATGACCGAAGCGTCGCAAGTCAAACTTCCGCGGTGACGCACTTGACATTCGGCGGATGTCACTACGGTGACACTGAGCGCGGAATCAGCGGTGCGAACAATTGCGACAGAACAATATAACAGTGTAACTAGTCTTCAGAAGAAACAACATCCTCAGTCCAGGGACACCTAGGTTTGCTTCCTGCTCGAGAAGTGAGGCTGCGCTCGTGACATCATCAACGCGCTGGTATCTCGAGGCCCGCTTGAAAAAAAAAAAAAAAAAAAAAAAAAAAATTGCGCGCCACGTGGTCCAAAGTAAACACCCCAGAGTTCCCACAATTTCCGTGGCTCGCGAATCGACTCTTCTAGACCCCCAAGTGAAAACGCCCGGCGCGCAACTCAAAACGCCTATAATCCGTCAGTCGCCTTGACCAGTTTGCCGAGAATAGACGCGAGTCGCGTTCGTTACTTGCACAACATTCTATTCTATATATCGACTGGAAGAAATCTCACGCGTGTCGAACGCCACTCACATCGATCGACCTGCGTGGATCGTCACATTACAATCTTCACTTTCATCCGAGCGGCGTTATAGTTATAAACGCCGCAAAAATGACGTGCCGAATGGAACGTCGCATTATCTTCGCTTTAATCCGAGCGATAAAAACAAACGCCTCAAAAATGACACAACGAACGGATCGTCGTATAAAATCTTCGCTTTTATCCGAGCAACACAATTAAATTCCTCAAAAATGATCTGACCTGTGCATCGTCGCATAAACTTCGTGTCCGTATTAGCGATAGGGATGGGCGATGATGAAGAAAAAAATCGATTATGAAGAATCGACAATTTTGTTTTAATTTCGATTTATTAATTTTTAATTTCGAAAATGAAAACAAATTTTTTATTTCGATAAGAAATAAAAATAAAAAAAATCAGGAAAATTGTTTTATTGAAATAAATAAAATCGTTCAAAATCTCTAGGCACATTCAATACATAACGATACTTGAAACAGCATCGAATGAGCATTAGTATGAAATCATGAGTACCCGTTGTTGATGAAATTTGCTCGTACACCTAATGAATCAAATTACCGACAGTTGACATTTCTATAAAAGTGACGATGCATTTACGCAGATGCGAAACGTACAGAGATTGTAATACTTTTTAATCTTTTTATTGAAGTTTCATAAATAAACATTGAACATCGATTAATCGGTTTTTGACAACCATCGAAGAAAAGAAAATCGATTACTCGAGAAAAAAAAACATCGGTGCTCGATTACTCGGCAAACATCGCGCCCATCCCTAATTAGCAACTAAAACCTTAAAGAATTGTCGCATAATCTTGGCTTTCGCCGGAGCGATGCAATAAAACGCCTAAAAAATGCCCCGACGCGAGTGGATCGAGTTGACGTCGCGAAAAGACGTCAAGGAGTGGATCGCGCAGCCTTCGCTTCCATCCATTCCAATTAGCTGTAGCCGCGGTAAAACGCCTCGTGGAATTCGAACAAAGAATCGTCTGTAAAAAAAAGAATGCGAGGCATTGAGATTTTCGCGGCTTTGGATGTATAATGAATCGTGAGCGAGAATGATAACATAAAGAGACTTGTTGTGGCTCGCCCGCGGGGCGCGGTTATTTGTTATTCCTGCGAAATCTAGCTTAGCCCGGAGAACGAAAATAATCCGACCTCTCGCAGCATATGGAAAGTATCGCTCTCATCTTCCGCCTGCATCGAGCGCTCGCTCAAAAATCCTCTCGCCGCGCCTATAAGCCGCACACTTTTCCCCCACCCGTAGGCCGCACGAGGCGTTCAGCAGCCTCGCGGTCCCCGGATAAGCGATGAATGAAAGTGAAATTGCGCAATTGATGATATCATATTCGCAGAGAGCGCGCCGTGTCCGCAGCATCCGAGTCCCGCGGCTAGAGATGTCGGCGGTAAATATGACCCGGTAATTTTACCGTATTTTTACCGTAAGAAACGGTACATGACCGTTTTCTCAGATAAAAATCTGAAAAAAATCAAGCATGTGGAAGGTGATGAAAAGATTATTTTGGTAAAATAATAGTTGAAAAATGCTATTAATAAATTACTGAAATAAATAATTGTTCAACAAATTAACCGGTAATCTAATTTTTTTTGTTATGAAAATTATTTGTTTATTTTTCTGAACACGTATGGATTTTTTCGGAATTTTGTCTGATTTTTAATTTTACCATGAAAAAAAAACGCAATTTCCAAACATCACACAGAATTTTGAAAATATTCATACCTATTCAGAAAAAGAAACAAACCATTTTCATAACAAAAAATAGATAGCCGGGTAATATGTTCAACAATTATTTATTTCAGTGATTTGTTAATAACATTTTTCAATTATTAATATGCCAAAATAATCTGTTCAGCACCTTCTATATGCTTGATTTTTTTCAGATTTTTATCGCATCGAGAAATGTTCGTAATTTTGTCACATTATCGCTCGAACTTATGCGACGTGAGGTACAGCGCTCATACTACCTTAAAATTACCACATCGGTGGTAAAATCATATGGTTTCATCGTGATTTAAAATCTCGTCAAGATACGGTGAACTTACGAAAAAATGTTACGGTCATTTTACCAAAAAAGTTCTTACCGGCAATTTCACAACTATATAGACGAAGCCATTTTTTATGGTAAATTACAAAAAAAAAAAAAAAAAAATTGTGACCGGTCAAATTTACAATTTTTGTGACCCTATTTTTGCCATTTTCCACCATTTTTTATGGTAAATTTACAAAAAAAAAAAAAAAAAAAAAAAAAAAATGGTGTCCGGTCAAATTTACAATTTTCGTGCCCCTATTTTTGCCATTTTCTACCATTTTTTTATAGTGAATTTACACAAAAAAAAAAAAAAAAAAAAAAAAAATGGTGACCGGTCAAATTTACAATTTTCGTGACCCTATTTTCACAACACAAAGATTGTAGAAAAAAATGACGGTAAAATATGGTAAAAGTACTTTTATGATAATTTTACCGAAAATAAAAATACCGGTATTTTCACATTTCTGGTCGTGGTCTCTGCAACATCTCTGGAATATTGGGAAAAAAAAAGTTTGCCTCGACGGAAGCGTCGGGCGGTGTCGCCAATGCGCCCGAGAGTGTCGAAAACCATTGGACTTGTGCAAAAGGAAATTCCTCGATCCTACACGTTGACATGAATATTCATTGCGCGACGCTGCGAGCATCGAATGCACGTAAAATTCTCCCATTTGCCGCGGCGATCGTATGTGCAGCATCGGCGGTAAATTATCGACAGTTTTTTTTTCTCTCCCCAAGTGCACTTCGAATTAGCGCCGGCCGCGCGACGGTAGAGCCGCGAAGGTCGCGAGAAACGCGTTGCACAATCCGGCTGATCGATTGTATGGTGCGTATACACGTCACGCGCTGCAAGGTGGACGATTGATCGTGAAATTAAATGCACCAGGTGATGCAGCTAATAAGTGTAACTGACTGGACAGTCGCACGTAATAATTTCTTCGAGAATTATCGCGACGATCGTACGCATTTTTTTTGTTTTTTTTGTTTTTCGTCGTCTTTTCTTCGTCGATGAAATCATCGAGTTCCTGGTAGCGGGGATGAAAAATGAGTTTCTATTCACGCTCCCAAATCCGTTTGTGAGGCGATGCAAATTAATTCTCGTTATAAGTCGGCCGTGTGGGCGATTTGTCGAGCAGTTTATTTTTAATAATGCACATCAGCGTGTCACTCGCAATGAGACAATTCGCGCTCTCGTTTCGCAGAGACGAACTGACAGCGGCGCGAATGGTCGCACTGTTATTCGAACGGCTGTCGATGCGTCACAACCGCGTAAGTGTCGCTGGTTTATTATAAGTATACACATGTACAGGCGGCCACGAGGATGCCGATATGCATTAAAGATATTGTCACAATCGTCTTGTCGACCTTAAAGCGGCGTCCAGGTGTCGTATCAGTGGGAATTCTAAACTGTCTGCGATTTATGGGGACCGAGGCAGTCAAAAAAGTGTATTTTTATTATAAGGGCTACTATTTTCCTTACCGATGAAAAAATTTGAAATAATTCTATTCCCTTAAGGGATTTTCATTCTGCGCGTAGTCCAGAGAAAACCAATCATTAGATTGGCCTCCGCTAAGGCTCAATCTCTTCGCAATCATGTTTTCTATAGATTACTTATAGAGATTTTTTAAATGGTTCTCAAACCCAAGTTACAGAACAATTTTTGAAAAGGGATGATAAAGTTAGCATCAGCGACATGGATCTTTTAAGGTCGTTATTATGTCGCTTACAGCTCATTTCGCATAAATTCAAGAAAAGTGAGAAAGAACTGCAAACACTTCTCGATGGTATAAAAAACCTGCAAAGTAGAACCTTGCAAATTGCTTCCTCAGTATTTTACACTTTTGACGATGCTACCTCTATGAGGAAGTATGTTGATCAATTTTGGCTTCCTCATAGAGGAAACATCGTCAAAAGTGTAGAATACTGTGGAAGCAATTTGCAAGGTTCTACTTTGCAGGTTTTTTCGGCTGTTTTTTTTTAATAAATAAAAATGTAAGATTTTAACCACCGTACCGATTTCCCTCAAATTTGTACCCAACCCTTGGTTCATGATAGTGAATGTGTGGACCAAATTAGAAGCCGGTACCTTGTAATTTGCATGATCCAGCGTGATAACGAGATTTTTCAAAATGTTCTAAATGCCATAAAATTTGAACGGCTTTTCAGATCCGCGTCAAATTTGTACTCGAAACGTGGTCCATGCTTGTCCATACGTGAATCAAATTTGAGAAAATTCTGCAAAAATTTTTTTCCGATTTTTTTTTGGGTGCCGGCTTTTTTTTGTTTTTCATGCAGCAAAATCCAAATTTACCGACACAATGGCAGTTTCCTCGACGAAACTCATCGATAATAATCAATGAACGTAATGACATGTTCGAAATTGCAATCGGATGTCTCATAATTTACAGGAGCTATAGTACTTACAGACATTTGAAAAAATAATGAATTTGCAATAACATGAGAACTGCTTTACCGATTTTCGCCAAATTTGATACAAGTCCTGGTTTTAAGGTGGTCTATTGTCGTACAGAATTTCATCCCGATATCTCTCAATTTGCGGAAGTTATATCGCGAAAACGATTTTTGCCAAATTTTCAAAATGCTGTAAAATCTGAATTTCCTAACCGATTCGCGCCAAATACAATCCCATACAGTATTTTATGATAGCGAACGTGCGTGCCAAATTTGAAGAACATTCTTAAAAAATTACAGCAGTTATCGTGTTAACAAAAAAACGTGCACATACACACATACACACACACACACACACACATACAGACATTTCGCACAAACCACTTTTCTCGACGTTTTGGACCATGCTGAGTGTGCTGACATGAAAATCTCGAAAAAAAAAAATTTCACGAAAACAAGGCTTCCTCTATGAGGAAGCAAAAATCGGAAAAAATGCATGCACATTAATGGTACTGAAAAGATAATTTTGCATAATAACAATTCTAAAATGTTATTAACAAATTAATAAAAAAAAACATTCTTTAACAAATCTCCCGGTAACCCAAATGGTTTTTTTTTATGAAAATGATTCGTTCGTTTTTTGTGAAATTTGTGTTTTAGACACATATTTTCCATAAACAAAAACGCAACATTCAAAGTCAACTTAAAAATCTAAAAAAAAATCATACGTATTCAGAAAAAGGAACGAATAATTTTCAATAAAAACAAAAAATTGGGCCACCGGGAGATTTGTTAAACAATTTTTTTCCATCATTTTGTTAATAAAATGTTACAATTATTATTATGCAAAGTTAATCTTTTCAGTACCTTTAATGTGCATGAATTTTATAAGATTTTTATACCATCGGTTTTTATACCACTTTATACATAAAGTGTTTGTAATTCTCTGTTATTTTTCTCGAATTTATGCGAAATAAGCGGGAAGCGACATAACTACCTTACAGTACTATAGGCTATAATCACACGCGCTGATGCGCGTACCAGAAAAATTTTTGCGCTGCTGCGCTCTTATAAAAGGTTACGGGAGCTGCCGCGTCCGTCGTTTTATGTCAAGTTTGACATTAAACTGATTTTTCTCCCGACTCCGCTAAAATAACCCCATTTCGTATCCGCAACGCGGGCGGAAAATCCCTCATTTTTGACGCGTGACTTACGCATGCGCAGTCCGCTTTCATTACCTCCCTAGGGAGGTAATCAGCTCATTCCTGCCCGCGCGGGAGTAATGGGAACCGTACTACGCATGCGTGTCGTCACTTGTCAAAAATGAGGTTATTTTCCGTCCGCGTTGCACACACGAAATGTGGTTATTTTTTAGCGAAATCGGGAGAAAAGTATAGTACGTTACATGGGAGGAGTGCAACTTCTCACCTCGTGTGATTTCTGCCCTCGCTTCGCTCGGGCATCAAACTTCACACTCGGTGAAAAGTTGCACTTTCCTCCCTTGTAACGTAATGTACTATTTCTCCCGACTCCGCTAAAATAACCCCATTTCGTGTCCGCAACGCGGGCGGAAAATCGCTCTTTTTTTGATAACTGACTCACGCATGCGCAGTCTGGTTTCATTACCTCCCTAGGGAGGAAATCAGCTCATTTCTACCCGCGCGGGAGTAATGGAAACCGTACTACACATGCGTGTCGTCATTTGTCAAAAATGAGCTTATTTTCCGTCCTCGTTGCACACACGAAATGTGGTTATTTTTTAGCGAAATCGGGAGAAAAGTATAGTACGTTACATGGGAGGAGTGCAACTTTCCTCCCTTGTAACGTAATGTACTATTTGTTGCTCATGAATTGTTTAAGGGACGAGGATTAACTTAACCAAAAAACCTACAATTAATCTATAGGAAATGTGATTGCGAAGAGAGATTCTGTTATCTGACCTACCGGTTGCAACTGGTCTAGTGAAAAATGAGTACATTACGTTACAAGGGTGAAAAGTTGCACTCCTCCCATGTAACGTACTATACTTTTCTCCCGATTTCGCTGAAAAATAACCACATTTCGTGTGTGCAACAAGGACGGAAAATAAGCTCATTTTTGACAAATGACGATACGCATGCGTAGTACGGTTTCCATTACTCCCGCGCGGGCAGGAATGAGCCTAGGGAGGTAATGAAAGCGGACTGCGCATGCGTAAGTGACTTGTCAAAACTGAGCGATTTTCCGGCCGCGTTGCGGTCACGAAATGGGGTTATTTTAGCGGAGTCGGCAGAAAAAAAAAACGTCTTCGCTACGATCCTAAAAGAATAGAATTATTCGGACATTTTTCATCAGCGATGAAACAAAATAGCCCTTATAATAAAAATAAATGTCAACTAATTAGTAATTTTAATGTCAACATTGTTAAAATAGTTTACAATATCCAGAAATAGAGTTCTTATCGGCGTTCGGATGTATGTGTGTGTGTACACCATTGTTGTAAGTTCCCATTACTTTAGAAATTAGAATACTTTAGAAGTTTACACAGCAGTTTATTTTCTAGTTACGATTTTATAACGATGACTTGTAGCGATTATAAAATGATACGTGGACTTTTGAATAGACTTAAGAAAAACCGAATTTTTCATAAAATTTTCGGAAAAATTGTGAGAAAAATGGACAAGCGCAGTCCTCCATTATTTTCGCAATGCATTAACAGTATTTCTACATTTTTTCAATAAGATTACCATCAAGTTTTATGGAAAATTAATATTCGTTGCCTCTATTTAAAAGTTTACACATCATATTATAATCGTTACGAGTTATTACTATAAAAACACTACATCTGAAAGGAACACATCTGCAAGTGTGTAAAACCTCGTCACAATGTAAAAGATAGGAGAAACAACACATTTGCAACACGCTTCGTTTTGCAGTGATGTATCGAGTCGAAACATTCCTCACGGGTAGGATTATCACTAAGGTTGTTTGGTATTGATTTTGCCTCGAATCGGCAGAGAGATTCAAAAGTTACGAATATTTACTTTTTTTATGTTAACGTTTCGTACATGCTGCCGCTGACACAAATATCGAGCTGTCGAGGTCAAAGTTTGCTCACGAGTAGAGCTATCACCAAGCTTATTTGGTATTGATTTTGCCTCGAATCGGCAGAGGAATTCAGAAGTTATGAACATTTACTTTTTTTTTTTTATCTATATCGGATCTATATCAAATTTTGCACCCCAGTGGATTATCAACTCCTCTGCAGTTGCTGTAATTTCTTACAGAAACTATCCACACATACAAAAAATGCGTAATATTCGTACATCTTCAAAAGAGCGTATGGGCAGACTTAATTTTTTCCTCACATAAAAAGCGAAGTAGCGGAATAGAACTTTGAATGCTTCCTCATTAATTTCCCCTTTCACAAAACTTCCTAGAGGAAGTTTCCTCATAGATGTGTAAACCACAGTAAATAAATAAGTTTCGTCATATAGGTGGCTTTATGGTAAAGGGAAATGAATGAGGAAACAATGTGCAAAGATCTGCTTTGCAACTTTTTTTTTAAGGAAAGATTTCTTCTTGATTTTGAGGACTTAGGGTATGTTTTATTACTATTTTTGGTATTTTTTTAATTAACTCATTAAAAATGACGGAGAAATACGGTCTTCTTAACGGATTGCAGTGGATGTTGTCAATCGGCGTCCACCGTAGTATCGGGGGGAATAATCTGAAAAAAAAACCAACGAAAATTCTTTCTTCCATATTAACACTCATGTTGAAAAATGTTGAAATGGTACGCTTTGAAACAAAAAGATTGAATTTTACGTACGCGAGGCCTGTGTAAAACGTCCGTTGTCGCACCGAGTGAAGTAAACATTTTTCAGCGGTGTTAAAAGAGGACCTCGATGAGTCGCTGCGAAAAGTCAATAAGAAACCGAAAATTTGTTTTTTATTTAGTTTTTAAGAAAAATATCGCGTTACAAAAAGTAATGGAATAAATTTGTTTTTTAGGGACTAAAATACGTGGAATTGGGATGTTGTAACGTAAAAAAAATAAAAAGTGTCTTCCTTTTTTGGCGAAATTTGGTGACTTTACTAACATGGATGCAACGTTTTTTTTTTTTTTTATAAGACTAGATTTTCTTTTTCCGTTCGAAAAAAAATTCAACTACGAAGCGAAAGCCGTGAGGTTTTTTCTTCGATGACGCGGTTTATGCACTTTTCACTGATTTTCAAAATCAGGCCTTCGAAAACCGCAAATCTTGCCGTACTCCTTCCGTTGCCTAAAAAAGCATGAAATACTGATTGAACAGTATAATATACTGATAAATAACCTTCAAGTCACTGTACGATTGTATTGCGTCGTTTTGTATACGCGCGAAAGGTTAGGAGGTTAGGGACTTGTTAACTTTGATAACTGTGATACTGCGATTTCTGGTAAAAATTATCAACGATTTCTGGTAAAATTGATCAATTTTCCAGCAGAAATGTTGTACCTTCTAGCAAAAACTGTTTTACCATCTCCCGAAAATGATCACAGTCTAAATTACTAGTAGGCCTGGTAGAACTTATCGAGTTTTACATTAAAGTTCGCTAGAGTGGCGTCGTAGTCACCCGGTACTATAATTTTTTTGCAGTTTTCTCTAGATCCTTCTCTCCGTGTATTTTTTATGGTTATCGGTTCGCAAACCACGTTGGAACTGCTTCTCATCATGAGCAATTTGCCGCAATTTGTTGATAATTGGAGCATATCGGAGCGTCTGGAGACTCGGGTTCCCCAGGTGAGATCAGCTTGAGTCGCGCCGCAATACACAATGTAACGATAACGCGTCTGTGTCTCACTTAGCGGCCGTTAGTACACGGGCGACCACGAGATACATCCACCCGGGTGGGTATTACATCAATTACGGCGAGAAGCTACCGTGGAAGAAAATAATCGGCGAGATTGTGTTTCCACACGCGAGAGGAAATACATAACTTGGAAACGTTTAGAATTACAAAACAATTATTTCGTCGTTCTCCTCGTGGTCGTCGTCGTCGTCGACGTCGTCGCCATCCCACGTGCGTCTGCGTCCCGTCAGGATTAAATCGTTGCATTTAATTGATAGTATAATGCGCGCGCCTTGGTGGAAACGCGTGTGGCGCTCGCCGCCCATGCGGGCGAGACACGCGATTACGTTGCATCGCGCGCGCATAGCGCAAATTGCTAACGCGGTACGTGATATCCATTACTCGCCGACTCAACATCCGAGCATTATTTACACTTGGTTGAATAGCTGTGAGGATAATTAAACTGCTGTTAGTGCGCGGGCTCGCTCGGCCCGCGCGCCGGCAGATCTGATCCTTCGAAGCCGCTCGTTAAGTGGAAATGTGAGGCTCGTAGTCAGACATCGACTCGCGCGCGGCGGTTCGTCTGATCCGTCTTGTCCCAATTAAATCAGAACATATACACTCCAAATGGCAGGGAGCAAGCGCGAGCTGCTCTGTGCGAATGAGAGACCGTGCGAAGGAGGCAAATTCCCTTTCCTACGCACCATATTCAGAGGGAGATTCATGGGACGCCGCGGTGATGCGACTGAAAGATCGTGTTGGCGCTCTCCCGAGGGTATCTGCAGCTCTCAATATTGCCATATCAGTGAGCCAGCCTCGCTGTGAAAATGCTCTTGGCGCACCGGTGGCGCGCCTACTTCTTTCCTGCTGTCGCGCCGGGAAAGCCGCGCGCATTATTATTGTCGGACGATTAATTTATCTATGAGAACGCGTATGGTGGGTGAGTTAAATATATGACTTGAGAACGGTGGTTCAAGGGATCATCACAGTGTGATATTACAAAAAATCGTTTTTTGCATTGCCGGATGGTATACGCTGTTATAAACATTCTGTCAAATTTTTTAATCGAAATTCGAATGATTTCGAATGGACCTGGCATCGCCGATTGATCGTAAGTAAACGATTTGTATGAAAAGTTCTTACTTCAAACGCGTTTTTCTCGAAATGGTGTTTTTCAAAACCGTCTCCACTCTCAAAGGAAGAGTTTTCAAGCTATCCATTTCAAATTTGGACAGAACATTCTTCTCGTCATTCTCTATCTTCCTATGCAAGCTTTTTTTTTAATCTTCCTATTTCTTTTGACGAAAAACTGTCGAATAAAAAGGCTAAATTCGACACATTTTTGTCAAACCGCCGCCATTTCGTCAAATTAAAAAAAGCCTCCATAGGATGGTAGCGGCTTTCCTACAGATTAATAATCTTTTTGTAATTTTTGCCTCAAATCAGGATTAAGACCACAAACCTGGACACCATGCAGGACTTTTTTTAACCGGACTTTTCAATAATTTATAACAATATTGAACAACAAATAAATTAACTTACAAAAAATCATTTTGTACTCTTCATTAGTGCTTTAAATTGTACAAAAAAAAACCAGACCGATTAGTTTGTCCGAACTATTCAAAAAATTGCGAAAATCAGTGATTTTTCGACGGGTCACACTGTGATGATCCCTTAAGGGGGACTTCTACCCTGGAAACACCATTTTTTCAATTCATTTTTTTCTGAGGAAACGAATAAATGTAGACGACACCGGTTTTTTCTATTTGTTATTTACGTTTTAAAGTATACAATGGAATTTTTTAAAGTTACAAATCGTCGGCGTCCCAGGTCCACAACCACGGACATCCAAAATGGGATGGGAAAACGGCTACCATTCCGTTGATCTGAAACAAAAATGCAGAGTAGATAATTAATCAGTATCACTTTGGTCATGGAATGACGGAGGTTTTTTTTCGATTTTCCCAGAAGTATTAATGCAATTCTCGAAAAATTGCATTATATACTTACTTATTACATTGCATTACTTAAAAAATTGCATTACTTATATAATGCAATTTCCGAAAAATTGAATTATATACTTCAAAACGTAAATAACAAATAGCAAAAAACCGGAGTCGTCTATATTTATTCGTTTCCTCACATAAAAATAAAATGTGAGGATTTGAAAACATGGTGCTGCAGGGCAGAAATCGCCCTTGAGGAAAAAGTCGGTAATTTGAAAAGAAAAATGTTTTGGGGCGAGTTTTCGAACTTCTTGGAGTCGGATCTACAAATTCTGACAAAAGAAACGTCGACAATTTTTTTAGTTTTGTTCCAAATAACAAGAAGTTGAAACTGGCGTTTTCGGGGGTAGAATTTAAAAGGCGACATTTAAACAGAAATTATTTCGAGCGGGCGATTCATACATTTTTCACCCGGGAGCCGTATTTACAAATTCTAACAAAACAAACGTAAACAAGATTTTTTTTCTTCAAAATCTAGTAAAAATGGCTTTGAAACCAGTTCTTTTAAGGGTAAGATACTCTGTAAAAAATCGGGGTTAATTGTAACACCGTTTTAAGGTAGTACGAGTGGTACAGTCCCGCCAAACGTGAGATTCAAAGAATATTTCGAACACATCTCGATGGGATAAAAATCTGAAAAAATCAAGCACGGTGAAGGTGCTGACAAAGTTTATTTTGCACACTAATAATTTCAACATGTCATTAACGAATTAATGAAAAAATGAATTCTTTAACAATTTACCCGGCAACCCAACCTTTTTTTCTGATGAAAATTATTCATGAATTTTTAGGAATACGTATGACATCTTTCAGAATGTTGTCTAAATTTTTTTAAATGCGGTTTTCGCCCCTCATTTTTCTCGAAAAAACGCAGTTTTGAAAAATTAGACAAAATTCTGAAAAAACTCATACGTATTCAGAAAAATGAATGAATAATTTTCATTACAAAAAAAGTTGGGTTACCGGGTAAATTTTTGAACAATTCATTTTTACATTTATTTACAAGTCTGGAGCGAAACATCTCAGGCTCATCGTGAAAATGCAGTAGGCACCGAAGTTGCGCTCCTCCTTCTTTCCTGTCGCGAAAGCCATAATCATTGCCGCGGACGTTTAATTTATTTATGAGAACGAAGTGGGTGACGCTTCGGAGGATTGTAACGCCACGCAATTTCACTCGCGCCTCGCGTCGACGGGCTAAGTGCAATCCTAGGTGGGTGCCAAGTATGGTCGCGTACGAGGAGAGCGCAGCACGTGGAACGGGAGCCTTGAAAGATTTCCCTATAGTTGATATGAAGTCAGCTCGCTCTCACTCCCTCGAGTTCTCGGACCTGTGCGACATCGTCGAACCAGCGTATCCCGGGCTTTCCACAGGTGCGACCCACCACCACCCGGCTTCGCGAGCGCTCGCAACCGAGATCCATGCCGCGCGAGCTTCGCCAGTAAATACGGACGTGTCCGATCAGACGACACGTCGGACGTCGCAGCCTCCTCGCGAATAATCTCCGATATCTCCGTTGTCTTCGTTTGAGGCTCAATCATCGTCGCGCAATCGTCGATATCAACACGTACACTGTTCAAAATGTTTGGAAAATTCACATACTGTATAGTAATTTAATGTCCAGTATTTTTACCGAACCCGTGTAGGAAATTCAATTTAGTATACGAAAAAAATGAATATTCAATGTACGTGCGGTTAAATTCAATTTAACTAGGTAGTCCTCTCGTGGTACAGTAGAAACCTGGGTGAAATTCAGTTCAAATTTTGAGTATCTTGATGGAAGAAAAGTCTGAAAAAATTGATCATGTAAAAGGCGCTTCAAAGATTAATCCTGCATAATAATAATTAGTAAATATTATAAACAAATTAGTGAAAAAAATCGTTCAACAAATTACCCGTTAACTCGACTTTTTTTCTTCATGAAAACAATTTATTGATTTTTCTGAATCCGTATGAATTTTTTAAAAATTTGATGTAATAAAAAAATTAAGTTTATTCAAAATGTTTAAGCTGTATTTGCGAATTTATTCGATCAACCGTCCGGAAACTTCTTAAGTGTAATGGGTGGTTTCATACCAAACACATATCCAAAGTTCGTGAATTTTAACACATTTTTCAAACCTAAAACATTTAAGAAACCCCATTTTTTTTATTTACATAAAAATCTGAAAAAAATCATACGTGTTCAGAAAAATGAATAAATTATTTTCATGCAGAAAAAAAAATTACGTTACCGGGTAATTTGTAGAACAATATATTTTTTCATTAATTTGTTTATAACATTTTGTAATTTTTATTATGCAGAATTAATCCTTGAAGCATCTTTTATATGCACGATTTTTTTTTCAGATGTTTCTTCCATCAAGATACTCAACATTTTTACTGAATTTCACGCAGGTTTCTACTGAGCCACGAAAGGACTACGTTAAATGAAGTCACGACTTTGTAACAAATTTCGGAGACTGTAAATCAATCTCAGTATACTGGGCATTAAGTAATAAATACGTCTTTCGTAACAAATTTGCCGGTTTCTGAAAAAGAGCTTCCTAGACTTGTATAGTAATTTTACTCAAAATATTTTTAACAGTGTACGTCTCCTCCGCTGTCATCGATCATTCCAATCGCCGTGCGAAGCACCGAGAATGTTTTACAGATTTTACGATCGGTACCGAGCGTTCAACGACCGACGTTTTCGGTCCTTTCCATTTAGATTCCACTGTGAGTGACGTTAGCGACGTATCTAAAAGGAGACGAGGTGATTAAATGTTTTTATTTTTATTTTTTTGCAGGGGAGGATTATGGAATTGCGGTACTCACGATAATCAGCGTCGATCCGTGCTTCAAGGAAAACGGGCTTGCTCATCGAACCTCCAGGTACGAGATTATGAATCGGCCGGACGGAAACTCCAGATTGGTCGTTCGCCGGGGTCAAGCGTTTTACCTGAATCTCACGCTGTCTCGGGATTACGATCCGTCGTTCGATGGCCTCTCCGTTGTCTTCACCCTCGACGGTGTCAAGAAGCCGATGTACGGACACGGGACCTTCGTCGTTATACCGCTGCTGAATCCCGGCGAGGTGTCGCAGGGATCCTGGCAGGCGACCATAGACTCGCTGGACACGAATTCGATTAGGATAAAGGTGAGTCTAATCGTCGTTTATAATCACCGCACGAATGGGACGATATATGTCTTTTCGTCAGGTCGTCGCACCGGCCGACACGCTGATCGGCAAGTGGAAGATCGACATCGATAGCAAGCGGAAGAATTCCGAGGGCGCGGTGAGCTTCGCTGTGCAGGAACATTTTTATATCATCTTCAATCCCTGGTGCGAAGGTGAGTCACGTGAATATTATCGCTTTTAGCATTTTTTTATTGATTAGTACATTTGATTTTATCTATTTTAATTTTTAAGGTAGTATGGAGAAGGTCTTGTCGTATAGTTTTCATCCGCATAAATTCGAGAATATTGAGAGAGAAAGAATTGCTAACACTTCTCGATGGTATAAGAATCTGAGAAAATTCATGCACGTTAAAGGTGCTGGAAATATTAATTTAGCATAATAATAATTGTAAAATGTTATTAACAAATTGATGAAAAAAAAAAATAGTTTAACAAATATCCCGGTGACCCAATTTTTTTTTAATGAAAATGTTTCGTTAATTTTTCTGAATACGTACGAATTTTTTCAGATTTTTAAGTTAACTTTGAAATTTGTGGTTTTTCATTAAAAAAAAAACACAAATTTCAAAATTAACTTGAAAATCTGAAAAAAATTTATACGTATTCAAGAAAACGAACGAATCATTTTCATAATAAATGTAGGTCACTGGGATATTTGTTAAACAATCATTTTTTTAGTTTATTTGTTAATAACATTTTGAAATTATTATTATGCCAAAATAATCTTTTCACCACCTTCCATATGCTGGATTTTTTTTCAGATTTTAATCTTATCGCGAACTGTTCCTAATTCTGTCTCATTCTCATACTACCTTAATTATAAAGACAGATGATTAAAAGGCACAGAAAATAATAAATTTGCAAACAGATAATAAACAATTCTGGGACAGATAAATTCAAAGGCGGGGAGAACAAAAATAAATAAAAAAAATGAGAAAATTGTGGTGTATCGCAGACGACAGTGTATACTTGGACGGCGAGGAAGGGCGTCAGGAATACGTGATGAATGACGCGGGTCTCATATGGCGCGGAAGTTACAACAGATTGCGACCAACTGTGTGGAAATATTCGCAATTCGAGCGGGATATTCTCGACTGCGCGCTATATATGATGAACGAAGTTGGAAAGACTCGAGCGACGGCGCGAAACGATCCCGTCGTCATATGCCGGGTGCTTTCGGCGGCTGTGAGTATCGAACGTTTGCCCGCGCGGCGAAAATAGAATTCCACAATTCGTGGATGAAATGTGCATGAGGGAAATTATCATTTCAGGTGAATTCACCGGACGACAATGGCGCGGTAATGGGAAATTGGTCGAACGACTTCGGCGGTGGCACCGCGCCAACCAAGTGGATAGGATCGCAGAAGATTCTTCAGCAATTCTACAAGACGAAGAAGCCCGTCAAGTATGGACAGTGCTGGGTATTTTCCGGTGTACTCGCCACGGTCTGCCGTACCCTCGGTATTCCCTGTCGCGTTGTCACGAATTACGCGAGCGCTCACGACACGCAGAGCAGTCTCACCGTCGATTACTTCGTCGATGCCGAGGGAAAAATCATGGAGGAACTCAATAGCGATTCCATTTGGTAAGTCGCCAATTACAAATTTTCAACTTGAAACAAACATTTTTAATTGGGTCTACCGTACGGTTGGCAATAAAACGGCAACGTCGTTTGGGCAATAATTGAATAAAATTATATGCTATATTATATGATTCGGCATTCAAATAATTCTTAGTGACGATAGGTAATTGGCTCGTATATTTATTTAAAAAGTAATTAGCACAAGCAGCTTTTATTTCATCAAGAAAAAAAGAATGTTTTCAACACTCTCGATAATTGACAGACTCTAAAATACACGGGGAACAAATGTCATTGAATGTTTTATTAAAATACAACCTTCGCTTGTGAGCTACCAAAAACAATGTTTTTAAGGGGGGGTATGGTTAATTCGGAGAACAAATACCCTTTTTCAACCATTTTTTTATGTTTACAGTATTGTAGAGTAACATTTCAAAAATTTCAGCGGAAAATACAAAAAATAGGCCCTGGACAGCAAGTCTCCGGCGACGTCTCCAAAAAAAGTTGTTTTGCGGTGACGGTTGTAACTCATCACTCGATCACGTGATATCAAAAAGTCAAATTCATTTCATTAGTTTATGAGTTTCCCCAGGTAACGCTGTCGAGTTTCTTTTTTATTTTTCAATTTTTGATAACACTGGAAAGGCAAAAACGCGATTTTCGCTTAAAAATCGGCAAATTTGTAATTGTAAAATAAAAAAGAAGAAGTACAAAAAAACTCGACAGCGTTACCTCATGAACTATACAGAGAGAGGGTGTACCAAGTTTTAAACAGATCTGTACAATAGATTTTGAACTACAACCGTCAACTCCATATCTCCGTTAGTTTTGCTCCAACTGCTCTAAAAATTTAATACAACATTCTTGAGATGTTGTGCATTCATACAAAAAAAAAATTGTAAAAAAGTTGCAAAGTCGAACTTTGCACATTGCTTTCTCATTAGTATTCGTTTTTCACAAAGCCACCTCTATGAAGAAGCTTGTTTATCATTTTTGGCTTCCTCATAGAGGAAGCTTTGTGAAAAACAAAAATTAATGAAAAAGCAATGTGCAAAGTTCGACTTTGTAACTTTTTTTATTTGAACTAAAGAAAGCTCTGTTATAAACACCGTTACATCTAATTTTGATTGGATACAAAGTTTTGTCTTACTTTCTTAACTTTTGCGGAAGTTATAACGAAAATCGACGTTTTTTTAAATTCATAATGGTGTAAAATCCGAACGACTTTACCGATCGTCACCAAATTTCGTACGTAGCAGGCCTGTATGTTGTTTTTCCACTATACAACGATTCGGTTCATTTGTTAAAATTCGACGTGATTTAGAGCAAAATATTGTTTTTTCGAAAAATTCAAAATTCTATAAAATCTGAACCGCTTTACCGATTTCGTCGAAATTCAATACCATACAACATTAGACGTATCTTCAGTTATGAAGAACTATTTAGCTAAATCGGCGAAGTTTTACGAAAGTTAGAGCGACCACGCCCTTTTTTCAACAAATTCAAAGCTACATGAAATCTTAATTACTATATACATTTTGTCGAAAAATCGCGCCATTCAAAGAGGGGCGACTACTCTACTTATGTGTCAAATTTGAGCCCGATCGCTCGAACGGTTTCTGAGTGAGAGGTGATTGAATTTTCGAAGCCCAGAACACACACACACACACATACATACATACGGACATTTTTTCTAAACCATTTTTCTCGACGTTTTAGGTGATTCTAAGCATACTGGCATAAAAATCTCGAAATTTTTTTTTTCATGACAACAAAGCTTCCTCTATGAGGAAGCAAAAAATTGAAAATAAAGTTTCAAGACCCTACCTCCGCCCTTAAATAAACTCTGGTTATTGTTGTCACAATCCAATTTCACATTGAAAGAATAAAATATTCTTTAGCCTATTTTGAAGTTATCGTTTCAGTATCACACGAAATTGTGGGAATTAGAAATTGAATTCGCTACACTTGTTTTTGGCGGAGCCCGCAAGCAACGGTTTTTTTCAATCGACTTTTTTACTCGTGTAATAATAATATATTATTTTTGTTATCTTAAAAAAAGAATCGTTTAAGTTAAAACGAAAAAATGAATATATAATTTAATCTGTGTATAAACAGGAATTTCCACGTTTGGAACGAGGTGTGGATGAAGCGTCCAGATTTGGGGCCCGAGTGTGCCGGCTGGCAGGCAATAGACGCGACGCCCCAGGAGTTAAGCGAAGACGCTTATCGCTGTGGTCCAGCGTCGATAGCGGCAGTGAAAAACGGCGAAGTCCTCCGGCCCTACGACAACGGCTTCCTCTTCGCCGAGGTTAACGCCGACAAGGTATTCTGGCGTTACAACGGTCCTACGCAGCCGCTCAAACTCATTCGAAAAGATATGTATGGGTAAGTTCGATTTCTTCATTGCCGATTTAAGGAGGTAGTCTCGGTACAGTCCCGTCACATGTGAGTTTCGAGGGAAATTTCGAACTCTTCTCGATGATATAATAATCTGAAATAAATCATGCATGTAGAAGGTACTGAAAAGATTGATTTTGTATTATAATAACTCCAAAATGTTATTAATAAATTTGTGAAAAAATGAATTGTTCAACAATTTACCCGGCAACCCAATTTTTTTTCTGTTAGACATTATTCATTCATTTTTCTGAATACGTATGCATTTTTTTGAGAATGTTGTTTCATTTTTTTAATTGCGGGGTTCGCCGTCCATTTTGCTTAAAAATGCAATTAAAACAAAATTAGACAAGAATCCAAAAAAAATCATAAGTATTCAGAAAAATGAATGAATAATTGTCATCAGAAAAAAAAGTTGTATTGCCGGGTAAATTATTGAACACTTCATATTTTCATTAATTTGTTAATAACATTTTGGAATTACTATTATACAAAATAAGTCTTTTCAGTACCTTCTCTACATGCTTGATGTTTTTCAGATTATTATCTTATCGAGAACTGTACCGGGACTACCTCCTTAATTAATCACCCTCTTCGTTCACTCGTGTTTTAGACATTTTCTTTTCATAAATATTTTAGTTGTACATTCTGCAGTGAAAATATGATATATTGTGTTAGTTGCACAAAATATTATTGTTCATTCTGGTTGTCGATGGTGTTAGTTGCACAAAATATTATTGTTCATTCTGGTTGTCGATACATTTTTTCGCAAAAAGCTTTATCAAGCTTTTTTTCTACAGCATCGGACAAATGATCAGCACCAAAGCCGTGGGCGAGTGGAAACGCGAGGACATAACTCACATGTACAAATATCCCGAGAGTGAGTATAAAACCACGTCCCGCCGTTTCTCATAAAACAATCTACGAGCCGCGCCTGACGCATGTCTCGACTTTTCCACCACAGAGTCGGACGAGGAGCGGGCTGCCATGCTGAAGGCGCTGCGCCAGTCCGAGTCCCTCTTCAGTCGTTACTACCTCAACGACGAATTCAACGACGTCATGTTCAACTTCGAGTTGCTCGACGATATCGTGATAGGCGAACCTTTCAGGTAAGATAAGAACGAGGCGGACGCGTTAAATCTTTGAAGCATACATCTTTTCTTACATATCATTCATAGGTAGTATGAGCGCTATACCTAATGTCGCTTACGTTCGAGCGAGAATGAGACAGAATTACGAACAGTGCTCGATGAGACAAAAATTTGAAAAAACCAAGCATATAGAAGGTGCTGAATAGATTATTTTGGCATAATAATTATTGAAAAATCTTATTAAAAAATTACTGAAGTAAATAATTGTTCAACAAATTACTCGGCAACGTTTTTTTTGTTATGAAAATGGTTTGTTTATTTCTCTGAATACGTATACATTTTTTCAGAATTTTGTGTGATGCTTGAAAATTGCGTTTTTGTTCATGTTCAAATTAAAAACCTGACAAAATTTTGCAAAAAATTGATACGTATTCAGAAAAATAAACAAATCATCTTCTTAACAAACAAACAAAAAATAGGTTACCGAGTAATTTGTTGAACAATTATTTATTTCAGTAATTTGTTAATAATCTTTTTATCACCTTCCATATGCTTGATTTTTTCAGATTTTTATCTTATCGAGAAATGTTCGTAATTCTGTCTCATTCTCGCTCGAACTTATGCGATGTCAGCTTAGGCACTCATACTACCTTAAAATTTGGTACTCGGTTTGAAAAATGTTATTACAGAAAAAATGTATGGAAGTAGGTGACTTACCAGTATGTCACTATGCTTCAAAGTGTTAAGATTTTAAATGCCTACTAGGGTGTTACAAAAAAAAAAAAAAAAAAATTAATGGTTCTTCCACTATGTCAAATAGGACTGCAATAGGACGACATTGGTAAAAAATTCTAAGAGGAGGTTTATCCCAAAAATGCGACACCTCCAAAACTTAATTGCTAAGTATCGTATTGAGAGATATTTTTGTAAACTGAAAACAAACATTTTAGAGGTGGGAACTTTTTCCCCCAATTTTAAGTCGGGTGAATCTGCCGGTGAATGGACAGTTAAGCAGACGACAAAACCCAGTGAATGGGCGTTTTTCATGCACGTGATCTTGTGGAAAGTGTCCATTTACTGGTCATTGTATATACACTGGTCCGTTCACCGTACTCGAAAAAATTGCTTTTCTGTTTCTTTTCTTCTTTTCAATAATGTTGGCCAAAATATCGCTTTTTTATGCTTCTCCCACCCTGTGAAAGTGTAGGTTTCGAACTTTAAGTAAACCTCGAAAAAGGGGGTCACGATGGCTACTGGCAAAAAATGTTAAGGGTTGCCACATTCGACGTTTATGTCCAAAGAAATGCAGCTCCTCCAAAACTTAATTATAAGCGACCCTCTGTCCCCTTCTTTCTCAAGATATTTTCGTGCCCTTCTTTCGCGAGGTTTACTTAAAACTCGAAGCCAACAATTTTCGAGTGTGGAAGAAGCATAAAAAAGTGATTTCTTTGTCAATCTTATTAAAAAGAAAAAAAAAAGCAATAACAAAAAGTACCGACATTGTAAAGTTATTATTTTCAATATACAATAACACCTTGCAAAAGTAGAACGCTGATAATTGAGTTCCAGAGGTGCCGTATTTTTAGCTACAAACCTCCATTGTGACACCTTTTAGAATTTCTTGCCAGTGCCGTCCTTTTGCACGGTTTATTTCTACATTGAAATGTACACTTTGGCGTTTTGGGAGAAGCATAAAAAAAAAAAAATCCTGGGTTGTCTCTCTCGTACCGCCCCTTGGTTTTTGGTTCTTCGATACCTACCCCGGATAAAACGACTTTCCGATTCCGGAAGCCGAAAGCTTAGCCCAAGTGTACCCTCCTTCCGCGTGATTAGTGATGCCACAAGACAAGACAAGACAAGAAATGGATCTTGTCTTGAAAATAATTCAAGACAACAAAAATTTCTTGAGCCTCAAGACAAGACAAGAAATAATTCTTGTCTTGTCTTGAGGCTCGAGATTTTTCTCGAACCTTTTCAAGACTCTTGAAAGTGCTCAAGAATCTTGAGCCTTTTCAAGAGTCTTGAGAATTTTTCGAGAATCTTGAGCCTTTTTCGAGACAAATTTCTCCATCTTGCTTTAAGATAAGAACTTTTTCTAATTTAGTCCGAAAAATGTAGGAAAATGAAATATTTCGACACATAATGTTTGTACTGTAGCCATAAAATTCCAACGACCGTAAACGTTGAAAAAAATGATTTCTAGAAAAGATATCGGGCTCATATTTAATCCACTTTTAGATTATGATTGTGTAATGGTTGGGATTGAATTCGGAGTGACTCCGTTAAGGGGGTCCTGTCGTATGGAGTTCATTTCGCATAAATTCGAGAAAAACGAGAAAGAATTGCAAACACTTCTTGATGATATAAAAATCGGAAAAAAATCATACTCCTTAAAGGTACTAAAAAGATTAGTTTTACTTAATAATAATTGCAAAATGTTATTAACAAATTGATGAAAAAATAAGTGTTCAACAAAAAATTTCTCGATAACCTAAATCTTATTTTTATGAAAATGATTCGTTCGTTTTTCTGAGTACGTTTTGAATTTTCTCAGATTTTTAAGTTCAGTTTAAAATTTGTGTTTTCTTTTCACACAAAATTCAAAGTGAACTTAAAAATCTGAAAAAATGCATACGTACTCAGAAAAATAAACGAAACATTTTCACACAAAAAAATGGATTGCCGAAAAATTTGTTGAACAATTGCTTTTGTCATCGTTTTGTTAATAACATTTTGCAATTATTATTAAGCAAAATTAATCTTTTTAGTACCTTTAATGTGCATGCATTTTTTCAGATGTGTATACCATCAAGAAATGTTTGCAATACTTGTTTGTTTTTCTCGAATATATGCAAAATGAATATCATACGACAGGACCTGATACATTGGTGGAAATTTTGTCGCCTAATGTTAATGTAGTCGTTTCGGTACAGTCCCGACAAATATGAGTTTCGTGGAAAATTTCGAACCCTTCTCGATGAGATAACAATCTGAAAAAAAAAAAAAAAAAAAATCAAGTATGTAGAAGGTGCTGAGAAGATTGATTTTTCATAATAATATTTCGAAAATGTTATTAACAAATTAAAGAAAAAATTAATTGTTCAACTATTTACCCGGCAATCCAACTTTTTTCTGATGAAAATCATTCATTCATTTTTTTGAATACGTATGCATTTTTTTAGAATTTTGTCTAATTTTTTTAAGTTGCGTTTTTTGAAACAAAATGAGCGGCGAAAACCGCAATTTTAAAAAATTAGACAAAATTCTGAAAAAATTCATACTTATTCAGAAAAATGAATGAATAATTTTTATCAGAAGAAAAAGATGAGTTGCCGGGTAAATTTTTGAACAATTAATTTTTTCATTAATTTGTTAATAACATGTCGGAATTATTATTAAACAAAAAACAATCTTTTCACCACCTTCTACATGATTGATTTTTTTCAGATTATTATCTCATCGAGAAGTGTTCGAAATTTCCCCCAACTCACATCTGACGGGGCTGCACCGAGCCGACTACCTTTAACGCCTATAGGGCTGCATCTTTTGTACCTAATTTCACTTTTTGTTTTCCGTTTCTCCCAAATAAACGGTTTCGAGTTTCGAGGCCGTTTGTGATCGTTGAGCCGACGAGGGGAAACTAATCGCTGAACCGTCAGTTTCGCAATTCAGGGAAACACTGGCCATTCTCATGGATTATGTGTTCAAAAGATGTGTTTAAAACAGCGATGTGTTCAATACTTTATTGTACTGTAATAACAAAAAATTGAAATATCTCAAGATTCTTGGTCAAGACTCTTGACATTCAAGAAATATTTCTTGTTTTGTCTTGAGAATCAAGACAAGATTTTTCTTGTCTTGTCAAGAAATTTCTTGAATTCTTGATTCTTGACGGCATCACTACGCGTGATCTCTGAAAACGCAAGTCCAATCTGTGGAGTTATCTGAGAAAAAATTGCCTCTTAAGGAGGTAGTCTCGATAGAGTCCCGCCACATGTGAATTTCGAGGGAAATTTTGAACCCTTCTGGATGAGATAATAATCCGAAAAAAATCAAGCGTGTAGAAGATACTGAGAGCTTGATTTTGTACAATAATAATTCCAAAATGCTATTGACAAATTAGTGAAAAAATGAATTGTTCAACAATTTATCCGGCAACCCAACTTTTTTTTCTGATGGAAATTATTCATTTATTTTTCTGAATATGTATACATTTTTTCAAAATTTTGTCTAATTTTTTTAAATTGTGGGTTTCGCCACTTATTCCGCTTAATCAAATTCAATTTTTTGAAATTAGACGAAATCTAAAAAAATTCATATGTATTCGAAAAAATGAATGAATAATTTTCATCAGAAAAAAGTTGGGTTGCCGGGTCAATTGTTGAACAATTCATTTTTTCACTAATTTGTTATTAACATTTTGAAATTATTATTATACAGAATCAATCTTTTCAGTACCTTCTACATGCTTGATGTTTTTTCAAATTATTATCTCATCGAGAAGGGTTTGAAATTTCCCTCGAAAGTCACATGTAACGGGACCGTACCGAAACTACCTCCTTAAGACCAATCGAAAATCGCTCGCTCTGAGGAAACAACGAAACAGCTGGCGAATTGTTGTCTCTGCCTCCGTTCGCAGTGTCGTGTTGTTGATGAAAAATCGGAGCAGCGAGGCGGAGTATCGGGTGTCCGTGATTCTGCGAGTGGAAGTCGTGCTCTACACCGGACGAGTCGGGGACCCGGTGAAACGGTCGGAAACCGATCGGGTGATCAAGCCCGGTGACGTGGAGGAGGTGCGACTCGATCTCTCATGGGAGGAATACGGCCCGAGGCTGCTCAACCAGTGCGCATTCAATATCGCCTGTCTGGCCACCGTCAAGGACACCAACTTCGAGTACTTCGCCCAGGATGACTTCCGAGTGAGAAAACCCGACATAAAGATCAAGGTGAGGCCCCTCGAACGCCCACGTTACGCGTCGGCTTGATCGATGAGACGTAATTATTGTAATTTTAATATATTCTATAGTGTATTTTACGTCGCGATCGGGAGGAGTCGTGAAGAAACCTGCTTCTATTTTTTTTTATATCTTGGCGTGTAAAGTGTGGCAAACAGCTACCGTGTTTTTTTATATATATATTTTTATAACAGCTATAATCGTGTTAAAAAAATGGAAACTGTATACAAGAGGAGCTGACTGCTGTCTGCGCTGAAAAAAGTGATTGGTTGATTTGTCTGTCTGTCATGTTTTTAGGCAGAACATTTTTGCTTGTCTGAAACGTCTATCGATCGTCCGAAGTGAATGACTTTTGGAGAGAAAAAATACGTTGCTTTTGCTAAACCACAACCAGCCAACTGGACTGTTTTCTTGCCTCGCTTATTATGAACATATTTGCAAAATTGCAAACACTTCTCGATGGTATAAAAATCTGAGAAAATGCATGCTCGTTAAAAGTACTGAAAAGATTAATTTGACATAATAATAATACCAAAATGTTATTAACAAATTGACGAAAAAAATTATTGTTAAGAAATATCCCGGTGACCCACATTCTTTTTGTTATGAAAATGATTCGTTCGTTGTCCTGAATACGTTTGAATTTTTTCAGGTTTTTAAGTTAATTTTGAAATTTGTGTTTTTTCAACTTATAAAAAACAAATTTCAAAATTAACTTAAAAATCTGAAAAAATTCAAACGTATTCAGGAAAACGAACGAATCATTTTCATATAAAAAAGAATGTGGGTCACCGGGATATTTCTTAACAACAATTTTTTTCGTCAATTTGTTAATAACATTTTGGTATTACTATTATGTCAAATTAACCTTTTTAGTACTTTTAACGTGCATGAATGTTTTCATATTTTTATACCATTGAGAAGTGTTTGCAATTCTCTCTGAGTTTTCTCGAATTTATGCAAAAACAACTCTATATACAACCGGACCTCCTTAATTTTTGACGAATTATAGAGACTGAATATTGTTGTGTGTTTTCAACAGTGGGAAGACGAGACAAGGGTCGGCGAAAAGTTCGAGGCCTCGGCGAGGTTCACGAATCCGTTGCCGATCGCGCTTCGGAAAGGGAAATTCCTGATCGAGGGACCAGGATTGGACGAACAGCTGAAGATCAAACTGTCGGAGAACGTGGAACCGGGCGAGGAGGCTTTCTGCACGTTCTCGATGACCCCCAAGCTGCCGGGCCGAGCGACGATAGCGGCGAAATTTTACTCCAAGGATCTCGAGGACGTGGACGGTTTCGTGAATTTCATGGTGAAACCCTCGTCAGACGGAACGATTGACAACGAGATCCCGTAGATCCCATCGCTCCGCAGTACTTAAGGGCATGTGAAATACCGACAGCGGCAATAAAAGAAGAAATTCATTCTCTGCACTGGCGAAATCCGTAGGGAATGAATCTCTTCTTTTAGCTGAAGAAGAAGAGGTCGGTATCAAAAACTGTTCGTTACAGTTTTTGATACCGACTGGGCTCGACGTGGATCTTTCACATCGCCTTAAGAGCATGTGAAACACCGACTGCGGTAATAAAAACTGTAATGAACGTTTTTTACCCACATTTGCATTTATAGTTAAAAGAAGAAATTCATACCCTGCACTGGTGAAATCCGCAGGGAATTAATTTCTTCTTTCAGCTGTAAACGCGAATATCCGTCAAAAACGTTCATTGGAGTTTTTGATACCGACTGGGCTCGACGTGGATCTTTCACGTCGCCTTGACACGTGCCATTAGTTTTTATCTCCACAGTCGTCGGTTTAACGGAAACGCCAAAGCCACAACCGAGCATCGGAATTCGAGAGTCAGATATATTTATTGTACGTCATCAAATATTTATACATCATCCATATATATATTTTTCTAGCTGAAAATGTGATAGACACTGAGCTGCCAAGAGAGTCTCCAGCAGGACTGCAAATGGGTGAATGAAAAATGTGTCATATCGGGGCGAGCGAGGAGGAAAAAGAAACGATATCACGTCGCGCTGGACGACGCGGAATACCGACCGAGCGCGCGGGAGAGACGCATTAATTTTTTGACGAGTCGGGAAAAAGTATCAATCTTCGGGCGAAGGAGACGAGGATCGGTCGGGCTCTCTCGCTTTATGCATATATCGCGTGGGGCGTTTTATTATTCCCGCACCGCGCTACATAATCTCGTACATGCGACTACCGGCCGGGGGTCACCGCGTGATATTAACGAGCCGTAATCGAGCCAACGGTCGCTGAGCCATGAGCTCGATTATTTGAGAAGGAGAAATAAATTCAAAGAGAGATACAAATAAAAAAAAATGAAGAAAAAAATAAAAACGCGGCCCACGAAAAGAAGAAATGACGATGGGACCGCACGCTGATAGCCGGGCATTGACGCGAGTCTATGCATCATCATTCGGGAAATTAATGTTGAAATATGCGCGAGGCCGGTGAATGATAAGCCGGGCGGGAGGGACGACGAGCGAGAGGGAGACGAGAGGGAGACGAGAGGGAGACGAGAGACTGTGGAGCGAGAGAAATAGGCGCGGAACGTGTATCGAAGAAGAGGCTGCCCCGGTGAGATATGTCTAAATACATAAGCGTGACGTGTGATGGACGTCCAGCGGCCCCCGCTGTCTACGGGGCCGTCGGGCCCGGCGGCCGAGCGACCGCCAACTATATACGCGATACACCACCGAGATCCCCGGCGCCCCGCTACGCTCCATGCATCAACACCCAACATCCATCCCCATTATACCTCATCAAAATAACAAACACACGCCCACTACGCGCGCTAAACCAACATTCTTTGTTGGCCCGAAGAATCCTCGAATCCTCGTATTTATCAAAATTCACCATTGGCCACTTGATCGAGACGCGAGAAACGGAGTTACGGGAAATTAGTGACGACTTTTTTTTGTCATACGGAAAAGATATCATTGATTCGATAAAATCTTCGCTTGCGGGCGCGAAAAACAAGTATTGTCAATTCCCCGCCTCTTGTCAAATGTTTTAGCTCAAATATTAGCTCTGGATTAGTTTTAGCTCAAATTAACTGAAATTTTGCGAAAAAATTATCGAAAATATTTGTTTCTGCATCGAAGGTACCGCTACATTTCACTCGAATAAATTTCCTCGCATTCCGCAGATGAATAACGAATTTTTAAGATTTTTTAAACACTTTTATTTTTTAAGGCCAAATCATTACCAAAAAGAAAGATTTTTTTTTCGGCGAAATCCTTGCTATAATTGAGCCGCATTGATCTCCTCGAATTCTGTGTATACATTATTCTGTATTTTTTTATGATTTGGTCTTAACATTTTTCTTTAAATTAAAAAATGCCCAGAAATTCCGGGACGCACTCGAAAAAAAATCTTAAATATTCGTAATTCATCTGCAGAATGTACGGAATGTTATAGGAGTAAAAAGCAGCGGAAAAACAAGTGTTGTCAATTCAATTACACTTCTAACTCCTAAAACGTCTTATGATAATAATAACTTCCAAAATAGGCAAAAGATTTTTTCATTGTTTAAGGCGAGGTGAAACCTACTAAGTCGACAATAAAAAAATTGTAAACAATTATTCCGACGATGCCTGACGTTTTCGAAAAAAGAACATTTACACATCATTCCCCTTTCGATTCTGAATGATGTAAGATTTTTATTTTTCCTAGCATGTGTCTGGTTTCTGTGTATTGTTGTTCCGAAAATGATTCGCGCTCATGCAGGTTTTCCGGTCCCTTAAATGTTAAATCGGATTGTGAGAACATTAACTGGGGTTAATTTTAAAACATTGTTTTTGACAGCTCGCAAGCGAACATTTTATTAAGTTGATGATACTTTTTTTCCCCGTGTAGCATTGGCAACTATAAAGTCACAATTATTTTTTCTACGTCCTGTAACTATTTTTCTAGTTACGATTACCATGACGCAGTTCTCATAGCGATTAAGTAATTACGGTAAACCATAAAAATAGTAGTGAACGAAAAATTAATGGTTGTCACTCAATAATTACCAAAACTTATACAATTTTTGTTGGCTCCAAACGTGTATCGGAATATCAGGTGTTTTATTGAGGTGAAATTGATTTTTGGTGTTACCGTTCTGTCCATTATTTAATGCAGTCACTTATGAATGCAAGAATTTTACCGAAGATTTGTGAATATTTTCTAAAGCCGTAAAAGTATCCAGAACATAATATTTGCAAAATAGAATTATCGGAAAAATCTTTATTAATAAATGCAATTTCGCCGTGGAAAATATTTCACTGATTTTCGGTTTATTTTTTCTCAGCGGAGGCGTTCGGGAGGTATCGGAGCGAAGGTAGATAAGGGAGACGGCCGTGCGATTTCGCCGGCGCGTAAAGAAAAGATCGCATCGGGCATGTTTGTAATTTAGTTACGCGAAATTGTAATTTCGAGACTTTTACGACTTTTATTGTATCGATATGAAACATTTTTTTATAGTTCGTAGATTACGCGAAACAATCAGAAATATACGATATCGATCACAAAATGGTATATATTTTCTTTTTTATGCGTTTCCGTTTTACGAGAGTCCGACTTGATAGTCGACAGGGTCGACAGTGCGGAGGAGCCGGCGTCGCAGTTTCGAGGCGAAGCGACAGATGGAGCGAGCGTTCGGTATCCGCTCGACGCTTCCGAGCTGCTCGACGAGCGCGAATGGCGCTGTGAAAGCCGTGCGTCTACGACGCAGCGCGAGCGACTCTACTTATATCCTAGCAACAACGTGCACGCTTCGTTCGCACTTCTTTCTTCTCATTTGTCTTTTCTTCTGTCTAAATAACATATTTGTGTGTTTATGCAATTCCATATGACTTCGCACACCTTTACATTAGTATGTTCATCTGACTAACGAATACACGTAATTTGGAATATTCTACTTCAAAATATGAAAAATACAGTGATTTAAAAGCGCGCGCCATTCGAGAACTTCGCAGCGATTATCAGTCTGAAGTTGGCTCTGCGACATAGCCATCACCGACCAATCACGGCACGAGTTATTCTGGCTTCATTATTTCGATATATATTCGACTTTCGATGTGCCATGTCCTTTTTACCGAGGCCTTCTACCTTGGAGCACCATTTTACATTTTATTTCCACGAAGACATGTTTCTCGAGTATGTATGCATAATTTCAGGCCGATCGCATAATTACAGTGTTCAGGACAGTGGTAGCCATTTATTTTGGATGCCGTGTTTGAGGATCTGCGACGCCGACAATTTTTAACTTAAAAACAAAAATATCCATTGTATACTTTAAACCGTAAATAACAAGTAGAAAAAACCCCAGTATACATTTATTCGTTTCCTGACAAAAAAAAAAAAAATAAATAAATAAAAGACGGTGCTCCATGGTAGAAGTGCCTCTTAAGAGAGGATACCCACGTAAAAGTAATTGCGCCACTATTTTCGAACGTCGCTCCTGTCTTTATCTGTCTATAATTCCATGTGGCTTTTTTTGCGGATGAACCGATTGCCCGGTGGACTCACACCCGACGCGGCAATAGCCGCGGGTTTTTAATTACCGATTCGCGCGGAGCGAAGAAGCAGGCGGAGAGCGCGGAGAACGACGAGAATACGCGCGCTCGGCTGCATTCGAGGCGACGAAAACGAATCGCGTTTTAACGACTGCGGCAGAATTTATTCGCATCTGAAATGCACCTGGACTGCACATATCGCGGGAGGTTTATGTCGCGCTTGAATTGTAACGGAAGGCAGCTAAGCCGAGCTCTAGGAGTTCGGTATTATAATCTCGCGTTAATCAATACCTTTTTCTGCACGACGACTCTCCGCGCGTCGATTATAATTGCGCGACGCGATCGGCGAACGCGATCCGCCGAGCCGGTGCAGAGGGGCAGACCGCTCGACGCGGTTACACACGGGAAGGGTTGAATAAAGCGAGAACATTTGTTATTCCACAATGTCTAGCGTCTGCGTACGGCCGTGAACGCTCGGCTCGCTAATGAAGTCGTTTGGCCTCATCGTGGTTTAAGGTAGTCCTAGCGTCTAATATTCATTTCGCTTAAATTCGAGGAATACGAGAGAGAATTGCAAACACTTCTCGATGATATAAAAATCTGAAAAAATTCATGCACATTGAAGGTACTGAAAAGATTAATTTGGCAATAATAATTCGAAAATGTTATTAACTAACTGACAAAAAAAAAATAGTTTAACAAATATTTCGATGACCCAAGTTTTTTTTTCATGTAAATGATTCCTTCGTTTTTCTGAATACGTATGCATTTTTCCAGATTTTAGAGTTCACTTTGAATTTTGTGTTTTTTTATGGGCAAAATATGTGAAAACTCAAAGTGAACTCTAAAATCTGAAAAAATGTATACGTATTCAGAAAAATGAACGAATCGCTTTCATTAAAAAAAAAGTTGGTCATCGGTAAATTTGTTAAACAATATTCTTTTTCATCAATTTGTTATTAACATTTGAGAATCATTATTATACAAAATTAATCTTTTCAGTACCTTTAATGTGCATGCATTTTTTCAGATTTTTCAATCATCGAGAAGTGTTTGAAATTCTCTCCCATTTTTCTCGAATTTATGCGAAATGGACACTAGACGCAAGAATTACCTTAAAGCAGTCCTTTGTGAGTGGTAGTTGACGTCACATAAGTTCCCGAGAAATGAGAAGGTGTCGCAAACACTTCTCGATGGTATAAAAATCTGAAAAAAATGAAGCGTATTGAAGGGGCTGAAAAGATTGATTTTGCATAATCAACCGAAAATTCCGAAATGTTATTAATAAATTGATAAAAAAATATATTGTTTCACAAATCCCCCGAAAACCAAACTTTCTTTTCGTGAGCATGATTTATTTATTTTTCTGAATACGTATGAATTTGTACAGATTTTTAATGGACTTTGCGTTTTCACGTAAAAAGGGGAAAAAAATCAAAGTGAATTAAAAAATCTGAAAAAATTCACACGTATTCAGAAAAATAAACAAATCATTTTCATGAAAAAATCGTTCGGTTTTCGGGAGTTTGGTTGAACAATTTTTTTTTTACAATTTGTTAATAACGTTTTGATATTTTTATGATGCAAAATCAATCTTTTCAGTATCTTCAATATGCTTGATTTTTTCCGATTTTTATACAATCGAGAAGTGTTTGCAGTTCCTTCTCATTTCTCTGAAACTTATGTGAAGTCAGCCACCTCTCGCAAGGACTACCTTAAGCGTTGCGTGGCGTGCGACCGGAGGAGTCTAAGGAAAACGAGTTCGACGAGTGGTGAAACCCGTGCGCGCCCGCACGACTTTTACAATGTTGCGGCCGAAACAAAATCGACAAATCGCTCGCCATTAATTTTTCGCAATGAATAACTCACATCGTTGCGCCTTAATCGTGGCAGTCTTGCTGAAGCATCGCGCCAACGGGGAAACTAATAACGTTCGATCGGCACTGAGAAAAAAAAGTTGATGTAAAATATCGACACCCGCAAAACTATAATTTATGCAGTAAAAAAAAATGGATTGACCCCCAAGCGAACATCTAGACGAATATTTAATAACGACAAAGCAGTTGCTTCGGCAATAAAAATAACCACCAATTTTAAATCATATAAAATAGATTAATTTACTTAAAATAAGAGTGATTACGTTACACGAAAAGTATAGATTGAATTATAATGATTGATAGAGTAATTACTGTTAAATTAAGTTACAGCGAGATAAATACAACGCTAGCTCGCTGGTTTGTTTTCTTCTTGGGTAAAAATGACCACCAATTTTACATAATATAAAATAGATTAATTTACTTAAAATAAGATAAATTACGTTAGACGAAAAATATGAATTGAATTATAACGATTGATGGAGTAATTACTGTTAAATGAAGTTACAATAAAGTAAACGCAACGCTAGCGCGCCGGTTTATTTTCATCTTGGGCGGACGTTTCAATTCGCAGAGAGATACTCCGCGAATCGAAAAGAAATTTCTGTGACTCAAGTTTTTTTTCATGAAAATGATTCCTTCGTTTTTCTGAATACGTGTGAATTTTTTCATATTTTAGAGTTCACTTTGAATTTTGTGCGTTTTTTATAGGGAAAATATGTGAAAATTCAAAGTGAACTCTCAAATCTGAAGAAATTCATACCTATTCAGAAAAACGAAGGAATCATTTTCATGAAAAAAACTTGGGTCATCGAAATATTTGTAAAACAATTTTCTTTTTCATCAATTTGTTAATAACATTTTCAAATTATTATTATTAAAATGTAATCTTTTCAGTGCCTCTAATATGCATGAAATTTTTTCCGATTATTACACCATCGAGAAGTGTTCGCAATTCTCTCTCATATTCCTCGAATTTACGCGAAATTAATATGGGTCGCAAGGACTACCTTAAGGTAGTACGAGCGGTACAGTCCCGCCAAACGTGAGTTTCAATGAATGTTTCGAACACTTCTCGATGGGATAAAAATCTGAAAAGAATCAAGCACGTTGAAGGTGCTGAAAAGATTTATTTTGCATAATAATTACTTCAAAATGTTATTAACAAATTAATGAAAAAATGAATCGTTCAACTATTTACCCGGCAACCCAACTTTTTTTATGATGAAAATTATTCATCAACTCTTTTGAATACGTGTGAATTTTTCCAGAATTTTGTCTACATTTTTTAAATGCGGTTTTCGCCCCTTATTTTTCTTGAAAAAACGCAATTTTGAAAAATTAGACAACATTCTGAAAAAATTCATACGTATTCAGAAAAATGAATGAATAATTTTCATCAGAAAAAAAAATTTGGGTTACCGGGGAAATTGTTGAACAATTCATTTTTACATTTATTTGTTAATAACATTTTGGAATTATTATTATGCAAAATCTGTCTTCGGTACCTTCAACGCGCTTGACTTTTTTCAGATTTTTACCCCATTGAGAAGTGTTCGAAATATTGTCTGAAACTCACGTTTGGCTGGACTGTACCACTCGTACTACCTTAACTCGATGAAATCCCGTATTATCGATAATTTGGTCCCTTTCCGGACGAACAAGGTAGACATTTTTGTCCGGTATCCGGACGGCTAGCCACAGCATTCGATTCGGCCGAAACGAGTAGCTCGGTGCGGGGCAAATAGTTGTAATATATATGTAGACGGGGCGTGTAGAGACGTTATCGAGTCGGGGTCGAGGATCGGTGGGGCTGGAGGCCCGTGTGACCCCGCAATAATGCTTAACGTTTGGTCGTTACGGGGCCGACGTGTCAATCGGAGCGACGGACGCGGATATATCGCGCTCTTCGATCGATAGGCGCTCAAGCGTCCGTCGGGGGGGTTTCCACTATAACAGTTGATGCCCTGATCCTCTCGTTCGGGAGTCTATGCCACGGTGGCCCAGGTGAGCCTCTGTCTCCGGTCTCCGGGGCTACACTCACTTCGTTCGCCGAGTCATCCTCCTTCGCCATACCGAGAGAGATCACCACGCGAGCTACTATAGATATATGTATATACCAGCCAAAAGTCCGTCGTCCTCGTCGCGCTGCTTCTGTCGCGACAGCACCGACTCCCCCTTCTTTCCCTCTTCTTCAATTCACTCCCAGCACTCTCATTCTCATTCTGATATCAAATTCTCTACGCTTCCTTCGCTCATTCATACTGTATACTAAATCCACTCGCGGCGGTGATCCTCCCGGTCCTGGGATCGAAGAGACCAAATTCCTCGTCGACAATTCTGGACGCGAGGGTCGTGCATGACTCAGCTATGGGGAAACCGGGCGCGCAATTGCTTTGGCTCATTTTTTCCAAGATATCGATTTCATAAAACGCTCGGCGGAGTGAAAAATTGATTTGTTGGTTTTGCCCTACGTCTAAATTACTTTCATCTACACTCTGGACGGAATATTTTTTCGCGAATTCTCCGCGACGGTCGTGAAAATATTTTAAGGCCAAATCATTAACAAAAAAACTTTTTTTTTTGCGAAATTCTTGCCATATTTGAGCCGCATTGATTTCCTCGAATTCTGTATATACATTATCCTGTATTATTCATCATGTATTTTTTGTATGATTTGGCATTCAACTTTTTTTTCAATAAAAAAGGCCCAGGAGTTCCGAGTTCCACCCGAAGAAAAAACTTAAAAATTCGTTATTCATCCGCGGAATGTAAGGAAATTTATTCGAGTAAAAAGTAGCGCTATCTTCGATGAAGAAACAAATATTTTTGATAATTTTTTCCTAAAATTACAATGAATTTGAGCTAAAATATCTCATATAAAAATCTATATTCATTTTTCTTTATAGGCTATAAAATTCCACTCATTTTGGTTTTTGTTACAAATATATATACGATGAATCTGTCCCAAGATTAAGCCGTCTCAAAGAAAAATGAAAATATTGGCATATTCCGCCCAAATATACATTCTTTAATCTGTAATTTGGTGCATTTATAGATACCATTGAACCGGATTTTTTAGAAAAATGTTGAGAATTCTTATTTTTTGTGTCGAAATTACGGTGGAATGACTCATATATATACCAAGTGAAATATATATATACGGCTTTGGGAATTCGGAAATCGATCACTCACAAGTATCGTGAATGATCGTTTTCTCAATACAATACGTATCGATATCACCCCGGACTTTAAAGTGCCAAAATATTTTGAATTCGAAAATTTACATTATTCCACATACGTATAAGCTGTATACCCAAGTAAAACTATTATGTGAAGTTTATATGAAAGGCTTTGTATACAAGCTATATACGAAAGTGGACATATAGAATTTCCAAATATTTTATATCATTTATATGACACATATCGATATTATATGGTTAGATGCTGCCTATAATTTTGCAGAATTTGTTAATAGTATATACAAAGTATATACAATATGTTTGTTTCTATAGTATAATTTCATATAGATTATACTAAATATATGAAAATTCTATATGTCCACTTTCGCATATAGCTTGTAAACAGAGCCTTTCATATAAACCTCATACATACTTTTTCTACTTGGGTATGTATTCTCCAAGTGAATATTCGGCTGACAGTGCGGCAACCGACGGGCGACCTCTTGCCACCTTTCGCCTGCATTATTCTCCCGGCGGGTGCGAAGGTGGGAAGCCGCGTGCATCCCTCAAAAAGTCGGAGTGTCTGTGTGGAGCCAAAGCGAAAGCAGCGCGAGGGCACTTTTCCCACTGAGCGGGAGGCCGCGCACCCCGCGCACCACGTCCTAAGCAGATCTACGATAGGCGACGAGGCGGAGAACGCGAGCGTGGATGTTACGCGTCCTCGGGGCACCTGCGCGCGGCCGCAACTCGTGAAGATGATCTTGTCGCGCGCGGTTGCGTACGAGCGAGAGAGACAGAGCGCGAGAGCGGCCCGGGTGAGACCAGCAGATGCGGCGAACGATCTGTCGGCGGACACCTTTCGATCTCTCCTGCGCTTTTACGTCTCCGCTGCTGCTGCTGCTGCACGAAATATTCAACGCGCCCCGAGACTATGCATAATAGAAGGATATACACCACGGTGGACAGCCCGTTAGCTCCTCACGTCAGAGCCAACCACCCTCGTTACCGAGTCAAGATCGCCCGCGTGCATCGGCTAACAAATCGGATTAAGGCGTTTCGACGAAGCGCGCGCTCGCTCGGCATAGGCACAGAGAGAGAGAGAGAGAGAGAGAGAGAGAGATTAACACGCGCCTCGCCACACATAACTCGCTGTGTTCTCCCGTTCTTCGCGCAACATCGCCGAGATTAGGTACGAAAACTAGCGCGTGAGTCGCGATGCCGAATAAATGAGAGAGCAACCGCGAGTGCTTTACGATTCCGCTTCCAGTGCGTCTGTATACTAGGGATGGCTGATGTTTGCCTAATCCGATTAATTGATGTTTATTTATGAAATATCGAGTAAAAAAATGGAATTTGGTCTGTGCAGTATTACGAACCATATAAAGAATAATAATCTCTATGCGCAGTGATCTACGTGAATGCATTATGACTTTTATAGAAATGTCAACTGTCGATGATTTGATTTTTGATTTTTTAGGTGTACGAGGAAATTTCGTCGAAAATGGGGACTCGTAGGATTTCATCAATCATGACTATTCGATGCTGTTTCAAGCATCATTGTGTATTGAATGTGCCTCGGACGACTTTATTTATTTAAGTAAAATAATTTCCGTAATTTTCTCTCAATTTGTCATCATTCTCCACTTTACCGTTGTAAAATAACCAATGTTCCGATGTTTATTGAGAAACATCGATTCTTCATAATCGATTTTTGTTCAATAATCAATTCTTTTGACATTGATTTTTTTCATTGTCTACGAAATTTAACATCGTCTACGAATTTTTAACCACCCTCGCGCGGCAAACGACAACCCCGAGCGCGTGTCGCTGCGGTCCAACCCGCCCCGCGGTCGTGGCAAAAGAAAATCGGCTTAGGTGTTCCACGCGATCAGCGACGAAATTATATGCGCGTTTCGCGGGCGCCCGGTGTGTATCTAATACAGTATTATAGACACAGATTGCTCGCGCTTAAATAAACCAGCGGAACGTATTACGCCGCGTCAGTGGGGAACGAGATATAACAATAATGGAGGGGCTGTTCTGTATACATGTATATATATATATATATACTATGTATATATAAACGCGCGAGGGGTGCGCGGATCTCCCCGAGACCCGTCGCCCTCGCTGGGAGATCCTCCAGTCGATCTCTATTTGCACGGGGTGGCATCCTCTCCGCCGGGATTGCCGACAGTTTGGCCAAATAAGCCAAATAGTTGCCGCTGTTGCTGCTGCTGCTGCTGCTGCTGCTCAGGGGTTGTTACAACGCGATCAGCCTGGAAATATAAGAAGGGGACGGCATTAGATCGAGTAAAAGGCGCTGGGGGATGAAAAGTGAATAGCGATTTGCCTACGGTGCAAACTCTCCGCGCTCGATGTGCGGCTCGTCGCCCGACAGACAGACGTCTGAGCTTCTTCTCTCTTAGTCATGGCGTGTACTTCATTACGGATTCACCCCTCAGCCTCCAACTGACTGACTGACTGACTGACTGACTGACTGACTGACTGACTGGCTGACAGTTTCCCGCATCATGTTCGCCAAGGTACACATTGAAAATTATTATTCTCCTCTCGTGCGCGTAGCGGAGAACGAATTTTGCGCGATATCCGGATCCGTTGTTACCCTCGGCGAGAGTATTTCTGATGAATGCATCTGTAACGTAAAAGGAATATGTCAAAAGGGAATCACACTCATAAATATTTGCATATTTCACAGTCTAACCGGATACCCAAACCAGGATGCTGCGGGTTATTGAATGAAATAAAAAACGGACTTGAGAATTGCGTACAATACACAAGTAAAAAACTAGGCTCATATCAGTATTGTATACGAACCGAAATTGTGTTTACCGAAAATTCAATTTTCAATTTCCTGTTGCAAAAAAAGCCATTAAACAAACAGACTCCCAGCTGGCGACGGGAAGTACATCTATAGCTGGCGAATAATCGGGATTAAATCTGGTCCCGAAAATTATTTGCATAAGATAGCAGGTACAACACTTACGGAGACGCGCAAGTGCAATCCATAGAAGTAAAAACCCAGACACAGAGAACCGTTGTCTGAATTAAAACTGGAGTTGTTGGTAAACACAATTTTGGGCTGTGTAAAATACCGACATAAACCTCATTATTTTACACAGCCCATAACTGTGTGTACCAAAAATTCCATTTCAAATTGCCTTTTGCAAAAAAAAACCCATTAACCAAGTACATTCCCAGCTGCTGGCGGCGAGAAATACGCCTAGCTGGCGAATAATCGGGTATTGGATCTGGTCCCGAAAATTATTTACACAAGATAGAAAGTACAACACTTACGCATACATGCAGCGTGCAATCCAGAAGTAAAAATCGAGACAACACAGAACCGTTGTCTGAAATAAAACTGGAGTTTTTGGTAAACACAGTTTTGGGCTGTGTAAAATACCGCCATAGGTTAGATGAATTGATTGTGGCCACTGTATCAGTTGTGGCCATTTTCACAATAATTTGCTTCAAATTATTGTTTTTGTGTATTTTCATGTTGATAATTCGGAAGCATCTATAAAAGTTAACACGATTATCGATACAATTTTATTTCGTTTCAACAATACAAATAATTCTGTCCTTTCCAACTGGTTGCGGCCACAACTGGACCAAAGGTGACCAAAACCGGTTCTTCTACCCTAAACATCATTATTTTCCGAGCAAAATTCCATTTGAAATTTCCTCTAGCAAAAAAAGCCATTAAACAAGTAGAGATTCCCAGCTGCTGGCGGCGAGAAATACGTCTAGCTGGCGAATAATCGGGTATTGGATCTGGTCCCGAAAACTTGCACAAGATAGCGAGAGACGTCCATACATAGAAGAGACAGCAGAAACGCGGTCGAAAGGCGCACACAGGCGAACACAGGCGAGGCACACGAAGAAACTATGCCGGGGGGTTGCGGAGTTGCGGAGTTGCGGGAAGCGAAAACCGCCCTCTGTGTAAACCCTCCCACTTCTCGCCACCCCTAATTGTCCGGGCCCTCCCTCCGCTCGTCTCAGTGTCAGCTAGTCACTTTACCATAATCTCCCGGGTAATGGGGTTCTCCGTCCCTCTCTCGCGGCCGTGGCGAGCGGGGAACGCAGACAGCGCGGTGCGGTGGCAACTCGGCAGGCGCAAAGCACCCTCGCGTCCGCTCGCGGAGAGGTCGCGCCCACGCGAAACTCGCCTCGGGACTCGACGATCGAAGAAGAAGCGGCAGCCCCCTCCACCCCTCTTTTGTCACGAGTTGCCCTTAGCCTGCACCCTCCTATGCGCGATGGGGTGCGCGCATACGACATATATATATATATATATATCTCTATATATAGACGTCGGTCGACCTTCCTTCTTCAACTTCTCTTCATTTCTCTTCATCTTCCTCGCCAACAGCCGCCCTCGTGCGGAGCGCCGTAACCGGGGACATCGAATTTATCGTCTCTCCTCCCAATCGCTTTTCTGCGTACACTCGGGAGGGGGATGGCGTCTATAATACGTATGAAGAAAAGAAAACTCCCGTAGCTTCTGCCGCTCTCTTTTTTTTATATCGAACATTTTTATATGCCGGCTGCGTCACGGCCAACCGCGAATCTTTTACTTTCTTCCAACCGCCCCTCCATCGACCGACCCCCGGCACTATTTCTCTTTTACGTTTACCGTCCGCGCTCTTACATTATTTTACATTTTTCTTCCCCGTTTCTTTTTTCTCTCTCTCTCTCTCTCTCGCTCACTCGGCAATAAGGCGCCTCCTCGTCGGCCATGTTTGCGAGGGGATTATCGGTGCCTCTATATACGCGCACGCATTTCGTTTATCGTCCGGGGACTCGATTCTCATGTACATACACAAGTGTATATATTTGTGTGTCGATATGCATGTATTGTGGGGTATTTTTCGCGAGCGCATTCCATACAGAGTAGTAAACCCGCATTGGGTTAAGAGATTAATGTTACGATACGGTTTGTTATGTAGATGTGATTTTATAATAACTAGGAACAACGTCCTTAATGAGTGAAAACTCTTATAAGGAGGAGGGGAAATTTTCTCTCGCCTGCCTTTTATTCTTGTGACTGAATAAGATAATTGCGTGTTTACACAATTCTCTATGATTTCGCGCTCTTTTAGGTTATGTATGCTCATCTGACTAACCAACACCCGCGATGCGCGTGCGCGGCGTTACTCTATTTCTGCTTCAGTGTTTTCATATAATCGACTTTCGATGTACCATGTCCTTTTTAAGAGAGGAAAGAGCCTGGGGCGATTATAAAATGATCTGTGAACTTTCCAACAGTTGCATGGATTCCTCATCATCAATGAAAAGTTGCGAGCATAATTGTGAAAAAAATGGAAGAGCACGGCCCTCTATTAGTTTCGTGATGCATTAACGGCATTTCGAATTTTTTTCAGGAAAATGACCGTCGAATGTAATTGAGAATGAATATTCTTCGCAGCCATTGAAAAACGTACAAGAAAAAAAAACCAATGTACGGCCCGAAAATGGACGCGTACGTCGGGGAACGGAACGGACGACAAAAAACGATGAAACGGACTGCAGTTTTCTTGTTGACGCCTGGTCCGTTTCCGGTTTGCGGAACCTAAAAAGAACCGAACGTTTTTTTAATTAAATTTGGTCCGGTCCGTTATCGGTTTCTATAGCCGAAATGCAAAACTTGCGTTTTGGAATCAAAACCGAAACTGAAACTGACCGAAACTTTTTTTTAAACATAATTTGGGTCGGTCCTATTTCGATTATAGAAACCGATAACGGTCAGGTCCAATTTATGTTAAAAAAACGTTCGGTCCTTTTTAGGTCCCGGAAACCGAAGATGGGCCGAACGTCAACAAGAAAACTGCGGTCCGTTTCGTCGATTTTTGTCTTCCGTTACGGTCTCCAACGTACAGGGAGAAAAAAAAATCAATGGATCAACCAAATCCAGCGGTCACCGGCTGTCAAATAAATGTTTAGTTAGAGTAATGACATTTTTTGTTTCTTCAACAGTTTCTCGGTTCAGCAGACCAAACGATGGTTAAGGTAAAAAAAAAAAAACATTGTCGAGCTGACTAAATGATTTACTTGACAGCCGGTGAACGCTGCATTTGTTGAATCAACAAATCTCTTTTCCCAGTGTACGCGTCCGTTTCGGTCCGTTTACTGATCCGCCAACTTGCTGGGGTACCTAACTACCCTACATACTTAACTAAACCTCACCTAACTCAACTTATAATTACTCCATGTTACTATTATTAATTATTTAATTAATAATTACGAAACCGATTGTACCATCAACTTTACTTCTGAAATTTTTAGAAATTTACAACTCTGGCGCATTCACGTCACAGTATATATATATATATATGTATGTACATATGTATATATGGTGCAGCTTGACGCGAGCTGCCATTGCGGCCGGATAAACCATTCGCGTAGCCGCGTAGCGCACAGGATGTCGAAGAGCAGGCGTTTCTGGTTTATACGTCGAAGGGAATGGAGAACGGCGAGAGACAGCATGGAGCTACATAGAACGACAGTGTACGAGAGGGAGAGAGAGAGAGAGGGAGGGAGAGGAGGGAGCTGTGTGAGAGTCAGACTGCACTGCCGGGAGTAGAGGCGAACAATGGCGCGTTTTGCGGTCGAGGAATCGTGGGCCACGGCGTCGTTTAAACGACGTGTACGCCGCGCGTACAGCGCGAGGCGGGCAGAGAGCGCGGAGAAACACAGCGGAACAGCGGAACAGACCGTCGATGTGCGGTTCCGGAGTCGGCTGCGACGCGACGCGTCCCGCCGGCTCCACAGAAGGGTAGGTCCCGATGGAAATTGCGGCGAACGCCGGGAGGGATAGAGAGAGAGAGAGAGAGAGAGAGAGAGAGAGAGAGAGAGAGAGAAAGAGGGAGAGGGGGGAATAAGAGCCACGTCCCGATGGAAATTGGCGAACGCGAGAGGGGAAGCCGCGCGACGTGACACTTTCGATCGACACTCGAGCACGACGGACACGCGGAGGAAAAAAAAGAAAACGAAGACAGCGGGCCGAGAAAGAATAAGACAGCCGTTCGGCGGGCCTCTCAATTACGCGCGGAACTGCGCAATTACGTCAACGTACACCCCGCACGCCAGGCATGAGCATCGCCACGGACGTCACGATATCGGACGGTTCGAACGGCCGGGTAATCATTTTCCGTCTGTCGAAGAATAATGCAACGAGTTTGACGGTAATTATCGTCGCGTAACAGCGAAAAGCCCGAGTTCTACCGGCCTTTAACGTCGGTTTGCGTTTCGGTAACGGACAAGTCGAGGGAGGGTGCGGATTAGCGGATTATTACCGGTTGTCTCCACTGTACCGGTTGTGGCCACGTCTCCTTGATTTTCGTGTTTTTCGTGTCTAAGAAGTTGGAGGAAGAAGTTAGGTTATGCAATTGACTGATTGGGTTCGGCAATCGTACGTTTCGATTTTTAAATATTTCGCTGAACCGAGTATCGCTTTATAAACGTACTGTGACCAAAACTGGCACATGAAATTACTATGTTGTACCAAATGTGGCCACGTCATTGTAACTTTTTAATTCATGGCAGAATATTGCACATTTAGTCAATATTTTGCCATGAAATACAATTTTACAGTATTGCAAATAATTATTTCCAACCAAATCGAAAATACAATTTTGTTAAGAAACCCTCTGAGAAGCCACCGCCTACTACGAAAAAACGCACTACGAGAAGGAAAGAGAACGAAGTGTAAGCGCTTTCTCGTAAGCGTAGATGCTTTTTCCGACGTGAAGCAGCGTATTTTTTTTCGAGCTCCTAATATTGTATGTATTAAAATAACCAAAATTGATGTCAATTTATATTTCAGTCTCAAACGATATCTGATCAATTAATTTGAAGAAATGGCCACATCCGGGGCATTAAGTGGCCGGAACCGGTACAAGTACGACCACAACTGGAGCATCGGCACATTCTACATTTTCGATTTTTTTTCTCTTTTCTGAAAATCACTAAAGTTTTATATCGCATAGGATTTAATTTATAACTATTTTCGATGGGCAAGGTATAATTGCGAATCCGTTTTATGATTTATTATTTCGATTTGAATTCATTTTAATATGTGAAAGCGCTTAGAGTGGCCACAACCGGTACTTCTACCCTATATAGTTTGATCTCAACATACACCTCCCATACTAAAAACGCGCCTAAAATGTTGTCCGTTTTTTTTTTAATTTACGATTTGTTACAATAAAAGACCTCGATTGAGGCACCTCTAAATATTATTTGTCAGCGAATTCCTTTGACACAATTGATTGTTGGGTCAACTTCTCGAGCTTAAGCTATCTTCTCTTATATTAAAAAGTCCGTAATTCGCGCGAACGTGACTTGTTGTCGTTCTATTCGGGCTCTGATTGGTCGTGGACCGTGACGACCAGCAGTCTTTGTTTAATAGCGCGAAATTTGACAGTTTGTCGCAATTTGGCATAAGCGCTGCAGCGCTGGCTAACCTGTCCGCGCGCGTTAGCGCACGTTATTGTTTGAAGACAAAAAAGTGCGACAGTAACGCAGATAGAAACGGAAATTAGGAAGAAAAAAATGCTCCATTTATTTATTATTTTTATTATCTCTTCATTTCCGTTTCTACGTGCGTACCGCCGCATTTTTTTGTCTTCATGGCTTAAGCTCGAGAAGTTGACCGAACAATCAATTGTGTCAAAGGAATTCGCTGACAAACAATATTTAGAGGTGCCTCAATCGAGGTATTTTATTGCAACAAATCTGGAATGAAAAAATATTTAAAAATGTAGGTGCTATTTCGGTGTAGAAGGTGTATATTGCGATTATAACATATACTTTTGCAGCAAAAAAAATAAAAAATAAATAATTTTTTTTAACACACCTTAGTGTGGATGCATAATAGTTATAGACGCTCTGAGGTGGGATTGAGTGGCGGATATATTGGATACGAAATTTTATTCGTGGAATTTGATTAGATCGCTGAAATGAGCACGTATGAAAATTGCAAAGGAAATTTTGTCGTATTGCACCTTCAGTAAAATCTTGAGAGAAAATATTTTAACAAGTAATTTAGTGAATGATATTTGATGTGAAATGAAGAAAATAATTTGTCTTCTGAAAGGAATCTTGGGGTCGAATTTATCGGTCAAGTTTGAAGTCAACACAGAGAAAAATATCAAGGGAGTGATAACAACGCTTTTACTATGGTAGCTGCAAATTTTGCTGTGGTAGCTGAAAATATTGTTGCGACAATAACAAATTCGTTAACACAACAATCGATTTGTTAGTCTTGTGAACTTTCAACTTAAGTTCCAAATTTATTTTTTAAGCTCCAACTCAAGTTCAAACTTAAGCAAGGAACATACAAAGACTACGCTAAACTTCCAACATAACCTGGAACTTAAAAAAGAAAAACTTGAAACTTATGTTGGAACTTGAGTTCAAACTTGTATGCAAACTTGGGACTACAAATTCGACCCTCAGTCTAAAATATTGAAATTGGTATATAAAAAAGGCAACGTACAAAGTCGCAGTTAGATTAGCGAGACACACATTGATACCACAAATCTTTCCCTCGCAGCTTATCAAAACTTGGTACAAACACCGAACCCCCGAGAGCCACGGAGAGCGACCATCGCGAATCGCAACGGCGCAACAATTTCCGCTGCGCTATACGTACAATACATTAGGTAGAGCATAAAATCCCTTTTATCCTCGCAATGAAATCAGCGAACCGCGAGGGCAACTGATTCCCTCGCGATTTACGACACATTATTGCGTATTCTATGTATATATATACGCACACCAGCGTGGCGCTTTCCCGCTGAGAGTAAATCGACTTGGAGCGACCGAGGAAGGACCGGAGGAAGACGCACGATAGTGGAGGACAAGACGCTCCTTCGTTTATCGGATTTCTTTTTTTCAACTATCCATCTAAATTCCATAATGGCTGCTATAGAAGATAGAGAGAAAGAAGCCCTCGAGACCAGCAGTCGCGATACTAACAATGGCAATGATAGGAGCACCGAATTGCGGGGGGAGGCCGCCTCGTTCTCAAGACATCCGAGGGCTGCTGTTCGCGTCCAGGGCCAACGAGCCAGCACTGGCTCTCCTCTGTCTCCGTCCTTCGACCCCTCTGGCCCCTCCCTCAACGACCTCTCCAAGCGGGTCTACATTCGGTCGATAAAACAATTGCCGGAGGGATAATCGGCATTATTTACGCTGGATTCACTCGGAGATACAAGCTGGCCCCGCTCCTCGTCCTCCGCCGCTCTATACGACCCTCTTCCACGGTCTCGTGTGGCCGTGAAGCGATACACGAACAACCCCGGGGATAGTTGGATCAGGGGCAGCTTCAACTTCAGTTAAGCCCATTTATAAAATCGCCAATAAATAACGAAGTCAATTTTTCCCATCGACCATTTTTCTCAACTTAATAATTAATGCTCGTAAGATTCTCAAACTCTGCAAAAAGATTTCACATTGTTTACGCGTATCGAATTTTGCAGCGGGACTTGAAAAACTCAACCGATTAATCGATATTCGATGTTTATTTCTCTCTATATAATAAAAATATATCGCCGCCGCCGCCGCCGCCGCCGCCGCCGCCGCCGCCGCCGCCGCTGTGTAGGATAATCGAGCTGGCCGGGGTCAAATGACACACGGGAGGCAGAAAGTTAGGTAGGGTTAAGTTAGGTAGGGTTAAGTTAAGTAGGGTTAAGTTAGGTAGGGTTAAGTTAGGTAGGGTTAAGTTAGGTGGGGTTAAGTTAGGTAGGGTTAAGTTAGGTAGGGTTAAGTTAGGTGGGTTAAGTTAGGTAGGGTTAAGTTAGGTAGGGTTAAGTTAGGTAGGGTTAACTTAGGTAGGGTTAAGTTAGGTAGGGTTAAGTTAGGTAGGGTTAACTTAGGTAGGGTTAACTTAGGTAGGGTTAAGTTAGGTGGGGTTAAGTTAGGTGGGCTTAAGTTAGGTGGGGTTAAGTTAGGTGGGGTTAAGTTAGGTGGGGTTAACTTAGGTAGGGTTAAGTTAGGTAGGGTTAAGTTAGGTAGGGTTAAGTTAGGTAGTGTTAAGTTAGGTAAGGTTAAGTTAGGTAGGGTTAAGTTAGGTAGGGTTAAGTTAGGTGGGGTTAAGTTAGGTAGGGTTAAGTTAGGTGGGGTTAAGTTAGGTAGGGTTAAGTTAGGTAGGGTTAAGTTAGGTAGGGTTAAGTTAGGTAGGGTGAAGTTAGGTAGAGTTAAGTTAGGTAGGTTTAAGTTAGGTAGGGTTAGATTAGGTAGGGTTAAGTTAGGTGGGGTTAAGTTAGGTAGGGTTAGGTTAGGTAGGTTTAAGGCGTCGAGAAGGGGGGGGGGGGAGCGCGCGGGGTTGGCGCGCGAAGCGCGCAGGGGGCGCAGCCCCCTAGTATATATAGATTGTTTATTACGTACCCTGGGGCAGAGCCCCCTAAGAGCACCGTGTAAATACAAGAAAAGTGCATACAAGAAGAATACAAAGCAGGAAAAGAAAATCACACATAGAAATGAAAAGAAAATACAAAACTTGCAACGACCATTCGATGCTGTTTCAAGCCTCATTATGTATTGAATGTGCCGCGAGATCTCGGGCGTCTTTATTTATTAAATTAAACAATTTTCCTGATTTTCTTTCAATTTCTTGTCTTTTTCTGCTTTACCGATGTAAAATTTATAATCAATTTTTTTCCGTCATCAAAAAATCAGCAGCTAACTAACTGGCTGTTGGGTTGTCTGCAATTCGTCTCTATTTAAATAAACCAATTTTTCTGATTTTCTTTCAATTTCTTGTCTTTTTTCACTTTACCATTGTAAAATTCATAACCGATTTTTTTTTCTTCAACCAACCCATACGGAAATAAAGAATATGAGAGATATATAAAAAATCTATTCCAGATATAAAATATGTATTTTTCCGAAAAATTACTTGTATGTCGGATCTATTTTACGATGTATACACGGAGAGAAGGATCTGATAAAATTTACCGGACGCGGCAGTAAAAATTACCAAGGCGCCTGGTATTGAAAAGCCATAGCCGCCACCTGACGAACAGTACGAGAACTATAAGAATTTCTAACATATATATAATATTTTTTACCATATTTCGTGGTAAAAATTCTCATCGTTCTAGTTCTTCTTGATAGATGGCGTTATATCTCCCCTCTACCGGAAATTTACAATACTTTTTACTAAAAATATGGTAAAAAGTATCAGATCCTTCTCTCCGTGTACGAAACCTATGCGAGCAAAAAATAGATCTAAGATATGTCCAAAATGTATTTTCTCCCGACTCCGCTGAAATAACCACATTTCGTGGTCGCAACGCGGGCGGAAAATCCCTCATTTTTGACGCGTGACTTACGCATGCGCAGTCCGCTTTCATTACCTCCCTAGGGAGGTAATCAGCTCATTCCTGCCCGCGCGGGAGTAATGGGAACCGTACTACGCATGCGTGTCGTCACTTGTCAAAAATGAGGTTATTTTCCGTCCGCGTTGCACACACGAAATGTGGTTATTTTTTAGCGAAATCGGGAGAAAAGTATAGTACGTTACATGGGAGGAGTGCAACTTTTCACCTCGTGTGAATTTCTGCCCTCGCTTCGCTCGGGCATCAAACTTCACACTCGGTGAAAAGTTGCACTTTCCTCCCTTGTAACGTAATGTACTATTTCTCCCGACTTCGCTAAAATAACCCCATTTCGTATATCCGCAACGCGGGCGGAAAACCGTTCATTTTTGACAAGTGACTTACGCATGCGCAGTCTGCTTTCATTACCTCCCTAGGGAGATGATCAGTTTATTCCTGCCCGCGCGAGAGTAATAGAAACCGTACTACGCATGTATGTCGTCATTTGTCAAAAATGAGCTTATTTTCCGTCCTCGTTGCACACACGAAATGTGGTTATTTTTTAGCGAAATCGGGAGAAAAGTGTAGTACGCTACATGGGAGGAGTGCAACTTTTCACCTCGTGTGAATTTCTGCCCTCGCTTCGCTCGAGCATCAAACTTCACACTCGGTGAAAAGTTGCACCTTCCTCCCTCGTAACGTAATGTACTATTTTATCGTATTATCGTCCGAAAAGTTGTATATTCCAGATACATTTTCGTACCAAGACACGCGGCAGCGTCTCGACGCCAAGTAAAAAAAAAATTAATATACATACTTCATTTCCGTGGGGGAAGTCCGTACCAAGACTAGCCCCGGTCTCTCGCTGTTAGATTCACCCGAGCTGTGGTAATCGCGAGTGCGTGGTCCACGTTTCACACAGCGGAGAGAGAGAGCGAGAGAGAAAGAGAGAAGGACAGACAGAGCCGGACGGATAGCGAGAAACAGCGAAAGGGAGCGAGAGCTGCGACGGCCGAGGGTGAATCGTCCGTCGAGGTCGAAGCCGAGTATCAGCGGTGTGCCGGTGGAGAATCGCGAGAGAGGGAGAGATAGGTTCGTCGGCTGTTATAAGCCTAGGGTGATCTCCTGTAGCTCTCCCGGTTCTCGAGCGCGCCAGCGCTCTGGCTTACGGCTTATCCGAGTCCCCCTCAGCCCTGGTCCACCCGCGGAGAGTCCTGAGTGCGCGGCGCGCGTGTATAGCTGCTGCTGCTGCTGCAGGACACCCGCCTCCCGCTGCTGTTGCTGCCTGGTAAAGTGGCCCCCAATTAGATACGTCACGGGATTTCGATGTCGCGCACACGGGGAACGGGCGGAATCCCTCCCGAGGGAGATATACACGCTCGTCTCTGCTGCAAGTAAACGCAAGCACACTTGTGTTTATATGTATCGTTGTATGTACAGCGGCGAAGCGGCAGCGAGGGACGCGCGGTATAAACCTTTTCTTACGAATGAAATCCGTGTCTCCCTGTCCCTGTCCCCGGTGATCGTTCGCGGGTATGGACCTCGCTCACCCCGCAGATCCTTCTGTTTACAAGCTCCAACTATCGTTTCTGTACCCTCGCGCCGCCGTTCCGATGTCGATCTCCGCACTGGATTAAGCGGTGAAGGGCGAGGGTGAATTTGCCGGGTTTCCACGGCGCCATTAGCGGTGTCGATTGATACGGGATTTCCGTCGAGCGCGATGAAATCATATAGTAAGGTCGTGCGGATAGACACAATGCTACGTTTCCGGTGAAACGTTGTGGTTTACCATGGGAAATATGGTGGATTCGTGGAAGACAATTTTGGAGGTAAAGTGTGCTGTGCATCGGCGCATCCCCGAGTGAAAATAAATATATATATCGTTTGTATATAAATTATGTACAGCACTCATATAAGAAAGGGCATATATATTCCATATTAAATTTGTATAATATGAACATACAGATAATTCATTTATGTCTAGAAGATGTGATAAAGTTATCGAAAATTATACATATTTGTATAAAATTATACACATTATACATATAGAATTAATGATGAATTATGCGCTGACTATGTAGGGGAAACCGGGGTAAAACGGGCCACCGTTTTTTACCATCGAGACAACAAAATTCAGGTAAAATGGGCTCCCGTCTCAGTCGTAAGTCTTGAGGCGTCTTTCTTCGCCTAACATTTTTTTCGGCAACAGTTTTTTTTCTCTATCAATTTTTGCTTGTACCGCGAATCCGTCATGACTGAAATGTGCTTTTGTGTCACGTTTGACTAAAACACCCAAATAATCAACGCTCGTACCGATCGGTAGCGTTTTGTGTACTTACTCATATTTGTGCCGGATTGTGAAGGGGGGCCCGATTTATCCCGGAATTTTTTTTTGCCGACGCTCAAAGTTAATGTTTGATATCGAATTTTTTTAATGAAAAGCAATAAAAAAAAAACACTTTCGGTTATGTCATAGAGCTATTTTTTGGTTAGGGGGCCCCGGTCTCCCCTACAGAGCGTATACAAAACTGTGAGTCTGTTTATTTGTATGTTCATTGTATACAAATTTATTATGGCGTATTGTATGACTTACTATGGAATAGAAATGCTCAATTCCATATATGTGCGCTGTACATAATTTTATATAAACCATTTTTTTTCACCTGGGTCGATTTCTTCGGGTCGATTTATCTCGGGATTTGACTGTCGTGAAGCAGACGAAGGTTCGATTTAATTCATGAATTAATCGTATTTTTGTCCTGAAGAGGAAGCGACTTATAACAAGCATCTCGTTCATCTGAATATTATTTTTAACTCCCGACTGCTCCGCTCGGGCAAAAAGACGGGTGTGTTTCATGGCGATCAGCGGATTCGAGCGATTTTTTTGTCGCCAATATTCTCGGAAATAGGTAGTGAAAAATTACTTAAGGTAGTTCATGCGCTTCACACTAGTCAGAAAATCAGTGCTAAATTTTCAAAAGCGTTTTTACAATTCCTGGTTGTTTAATAAATTGTTTCGAAGTGTGACTGACGTTGCAGCATTAGTTGTTAATACACAAATACATTCACAGCCGGGATTTGAATAGAAAATTAACTGATATATGCAAATTCCCGATGTCATGATTGTTCCTGCAGTTTTCTTTAAGAATAAACCGTAATAATAGTTCCATTATGACGAGCAAAATCTCATTTTTATGATTGGAAGATGCTCGATGGATTGACCGTTCAGATTTTTTATAGTATCAGTAATTCGAAAGATACAGCCATTTGTATGTTGCCTTTTAGGTTAGAATAGGATAATCAAACGGTTGTATCTTTTAAACTACTGATACTATAAAAACTCTGAACGGTCAATTGATCAAGCATCTCCCAATGACAAAAATGAGATATTGCTCGTCGTAATGGAACTATTATTACGGTTTATTCTTAAAAAAAAACTGCACGAAAAATCATGACATCGGGAATTTGCATATATCGGTTGATTTTCTACTCAAATCCCGGCTGTGAATGTTTTTATCCATTAAGAACTAATGCTGCAACGTCAGTAACACGTCGAAACAATTGATTAAAGAACCAGGAATTCTAAAAACGCTTTTGAAAATTTAGCACTGATTTGACTAGTGTGAAGCGCATGAGCTACCTTAATCAAGTTATGTATGTCGATTCTATGACTAGCGGAAGATTTTCAGACCTAATGACGAAAAAAATCTTCCGACTATGATATGCGAATAGTTATATCATTATCATTATTCATTAAAGTTTATTAATTTTTGTAAAATTGTCTCCAGCGGATGCAATTGACTTCGATTGAATTGACGAAATGTTACGTCTGTTCGGATGCAGATTTGGTTTTGAGACACAGTATCGGGGAACAAAGTGTGCAATAATTACGTCGACTTCTGAACACGGGTCGCGTTTATTAATTGCAAACATCACCTTTCTCAGGCTTCGTCAGCGAATACCAAGTTTCTTTTTTCGGTCGTTTTTCAAGCACCAAGTATAATTGTGACAGTTGTTCCCACCCTATAATCATACAGAAGTTGACTATCGTGAAGCGGACGAAGGTTCGATTTAATTGACGAATTAATCGAATTTACCTTCTCAAGAGGAAGCGACTTACCGCAAGCATCTCGTTCATCCGAGTATTATTTTGGCGAATGCAATTGACTTCGATTGAAGGTGTTGGATTAAATTCACGAATTAATTGAATTTTCCTCCTGAAGAGGAAACGACTTGCAACAAGCGTCTCGTTGATCCGAATATTATTTTGGCAAATGCAATTGACTCGGATTAAATCGACAGAATTTTACGTCTGTTCGCATGCAGATTCAGTTCGACGAGAGAGTATCGAGGAATAATAAGTGTGGAATAATAACGTCGACTTCTGAACACGGGTCGCGTTTATTGATTGAAAGCATCACCTTTCTCAGGCTTCGTCAACGAAGAGCAAGTTTGTTTTTTCGTCGTTTTTCAAGCGCGCCAAGTATAATTGTGACGGTCGTTCGTACCCTAATCATACAGCACGCGGCGAAGCCTTCACCTTTCCCGAGAGTCGCGCGGAGCTCTGTCCTCGTGCGAAATTAGCCTGGAGCTCGGGCGAGGGCTTCGAGCGCGAATTATGCCGACACCGTCTTCATCCTCCTCATTATATTTCCTCCTTCTACCGCATGGCGCGGCGTTTCTTGCCGCCCGCCCGCATCTCGCGCCGCGCGGCGATGAGAAACTTATTCGGTTAATTGGACGAGATGTACATTGCCGCAGCATCAGCCGCATCAGCTCAAACATTCATCGCGAAAATTCGATCTCGCCGTTTCGCGCGCGGGGAAAATTCAATTCCATCCACGTTGTCGTGGCGCAGCTGGAAAAAGCTCGCGCACCGACGAAAAATATCCCTCACAAGACACAAGAAACTAAACTCGTATTCTCTCGCAATTAATAAGACTTTTTAACCGCGGAAACGATTATTGAAGCAATCACCGTGCGCTCCAACAATCGCGAGGGAGCCAAGGAGTCATTTTTCTTTCTTTTCTTTTCCAGCAGCGGCAGCAGCTTTCTTCCCGCAACCCTTCGCGACTCGCTCGCTCGCCTCTTTATTCATGAAACGGAGAGAAAAATCTCGCGTAATCTCGGATAATTTCTGCGGCAGAGTCGTTACACGCCTTGGCTGAAAGAGCCGCGTTGGCTCAGGGAGGAGAGAGAGAGAGAGAGAGAGAGAGAGAGAGAGAGAGATAAAAAATAGAGAAAGAGAGGCAAGCGAGGCTCGCGGAAGCGCGTAAAAAGCAGATGGTGAAGCGAGCGTACGCGGTGCGAGAGAGCGAAAAGGCGAGGGTTTTTTTGAAGCCTCCATCGGTTCGCGGGGCGACGCGAGCGCGACGAGAGACGAGCCCGGTTGCTTTGGATAGAAGCGGCGACCCCTCGTTCTCCTCGTGCCTAACGACTAAATAAGTCCTCCCAATTAAAAAACTAATTTCGATTAGAGTCCCCGCGCGGCCATTTAGCATCGTAACCGAGGGGGGGGGGGGGGGGGGGACGAGGAGGGAAAAGGCGGAGCGGGCGGGCGGCCGGCAGGCCGGCCGAGCGGCCGAGGGGTCGTGTATACGGTGTATAACGCGCTCGGTGTGCGCCAGGGGGTTATCGACATCCTCGCCTCGAGCGGCAGCCGCCTCCGCGCGCACCGTCGCGCCGAACGCGCTAGACAATTACGCGAAGAGGGTAGGAAAAATATTCCTCGCCACTCGCGCGAGCCGCTATCGGGAGAGGAGGGTGCGGAAAACGTACGACGGCCACTCCGCGCGCGAGCCGAGCCCGCGAGAGCCCATTTCGATAAGCCTTAATCGAGCGGCGAAAATAAATTCAACTGCATGTTTCTCGCGGTAAAGAATTCCGGGAAGTTATTATTTCGGAGAGTGGGAATTTGCTGCGGAAGCTACTGCGGGAACGGAATTGATGATGCTAATGTCTTTTTTTTTATTCAAACATATAACAGACCTTTTGGAGTCAGTACATTTTTTTATAAACCTAACATGTTGCAAATGTGTTGTTTCGCCTATCTTTTGTGTTGTGACGATTTTTTACACACTTTAATCGTATTGGCATTTACATGGTAAATTATATCTGGAACACGAGTATGAGCTCTGTGCCTAACGTCGCATAAGTTCGTGCGAGAATGAGACAGAATTACGAACAGTCCTCGATTAGATAAAAATCTGAAAAAAATCAAGCATATGGAAGGTCCTGAAGAGATTATTTTGACATAATAGAAATTGAAAAATGTTATTACCAAATTACTGAAATAAATATATGTGCAACAAATTACCCGACAACCCATTTTGTGTTGTGAAAATGGTTTGTTTATTTTTATGAATACGTACGATTTTTTTCAAAAATTTTTGTGATATTTCAAAATTGCGTTTTTTTAATGTTAAAATAAAAAATCAGACAAAATTCGGAAAAAATTCATACATATTCAGAAAAATAAACAAATCATTTTCATAACAAAAAAAAATTAGGTTACCGGGTAATTTGTTGAACAATTATTTATTTCAATAATATGTTAATAACATTTTTCAATTATTATTTTTCCAAAATAATCTTTTCATCACCTTCCATATGCTTGATTTTTTCAGATTTTTATCTTATCGAGAACTGTCCGTAATTCTGTTTTATTCTTGAGCGAACTTATGCGACATCATCTTAGGCGCTCATACTACCTTAAAGTGTGAAAAACTCGTCGCAAGGTAAAAGATGTAAGAATAGCAACACACTTGCAACACGCTTGGTTTTGCAGTGAAAAGACGGGAGCGTTTCACGTCGATCTGCTGATTTCAGCGATTTTTTTGTCAGTCATGCTTTCGAAAATGGCAAAAGATTACTTAAAATTTTCGTACGTCGATTCTATGACCAGCGTCCAATGTTTTTTTTTCCGTAAATTGAACTCATAAGTTGTCAATTCGCATAGATAAATTTTATCATAGATTTTGCAGATAACCTATATTTGAATATATCGAAATATCGCAAGGTGTCCGCCATTGACGCGTATTCTGTGACTCACTTCATGGCGCCCATGGCAGAGCGTTTGAATTACCTTAGTTGAAATAAAAATAATTTTACAAAAATTGAAAAACTCCCGACTTAAGAAGAAGCTTAATTAATAAATTGGGTAAATAAAAGTTGTGAAGAACGAAATAACTATCCGCATATGATAGTTGGGAGATTTTCACACTTAATGACGAAAAAAATCTTCTGACTACGATAGGCGAAGAGTTATTTCATTATTTCACAATTTGTTTATTAATAAAGCTTCTTCTTCAGTCGAGTTTTTAAAATTTTTCTAATTAATAGTTCTGTGATTCCAGTAATTTTTTTATTGAGCTATTTTACTTTTTGAAGTCGAATGTCTCTGCCCAGGAAATGTTGCGGGAACAATAAAAAATATCATCGATTTGTCTCTGTTGTATCCGGAGGATTTTCCTTCGGATTTTATGTGAAATTTATTTATTTATATATTTATTTCGTTATTTATTCTACGATCCACAGAGAGATTCACCTCGGAAGAGTGAATGAGATCCAAAGAATGGAGAAAATCCCGGTAGGAATTATTAGTCGATGGAAAAAAAGAGCGTAAACGTGGTGGCCGGAGTCGATATCGGGCTGAAGGCAGAAGCAGCGGAGTCACGGGGCAAAAATGCCAGCAGTGGAACCGCCGCGGGGTTACAACGTGTTTCACACATCGCGCGACCGCGCTTGATGCGGACTCGCGAGCGCCCACGCCCAAACAAATATATAATGCGCGCCGCGGCGCATTAGAATAACAAATAGTGGTCGAAGTATATCCACGCCCGCTACCCGCCGCGGGGTGTCGAGCCTCTCGCGCGTACTGCGCGCTGCACACGGGGAATCACGCATATGCTGCACAATACAAACCTCTACGCTCCTCCGAAGGATCGACCAAAAGGAGCCTTATTATACCACTGATACGATTGGGCTACTCCACACGAAATACGCAGTCGGTTTGCAGCTTTCGAGACGCATTTTTTCTTTTTAATGAAACTCTAACCTTTTCAGACCTTTTCTTAAAATTGTTATGAAAATAGTTCGTTTATTTTTCTGAGTACGTATGAATTTCTTAAAACATTTGTGTGATGTCTGAAAATTGCGTTTTTTTTTCACGTTAAAATTAAAAATCGGACGAAATTCTGAAAAAATTCATACATATTCAGAAAATCAAACAAATCCTATATTCATAACAAAAAAATAAAAATAAAAAATTAGGTTGCCGGGTAATTAGTTGACAAATAATTTGAGAAATAATTTATTTAAATAAAAACGTTTTATTTAAATCGAAATCTTTTTTTATTACATTTTTTTACTATTGTTCCACCATTTTCACTTGGAAACCATCTTTTTAACTCGCGACTGCCCCTCTTGGGCAAAAAAAATGAGACTTTCATGGCGATCAGCTGATTTCAGCGATTCATTCCCGAAAACGGTAAAAAATACTTAACCGTTTTGTACGTCGATTCTATGACTACCAACCAATGTCTTTTCACAGGTTGTTAGTCAGAATCAAATCGATTTTTTACCGTTTTCGGGAAGATATAGGGAATAAACAAACCGCTGAAATCAGCTGATCGCGGTAAAAGTCCCGTCTTTTTTGCCCTAGAGGGGCATTCGCGAGTTAAAAAGATGGTGTCCAAGTGAAAATGGTGGAAAAATAGTAAAACATTTTAATAAATAGTACATTACGTTACAAGGGAGGAAAGTGCAACTTCTCACCGAGTGTGAAGTTTGATGCCCGAGCGAAGCGAGAGCAGAAATTCACACGAGGTGAAAAGTTGCACTCCTCCCATGTAACGTACTATAAGGTAAAGGTACCGGTTTCGGTCACTGTACCAGTTTCGGCCATTTTCACTATATTTTTATTTCAAATTACTGTTTTCTGTATTTTTATGTTGGTACTTCGAAAGTATCCATATAAATTAACAAGCCTATCGATACAATTTTATTTCATTTTATAATAATACAAATAATTCTCTGCTTTCGAACTCGGTGACCGAAACTAAGCCAAAGGTGTCCGAAACCGGTACCTTTACCTTACTTTTCTCCCGATTTCGCTAAAAAATAACCACATTTCGTGTGTGCAACGAGGACGGAAAATAACCTCATTTTTGACAAGTGACGACACGCATGCGTAGTACGCTTCCCATTACTCCCGCGCGGGCAGGAATGAGCTGATTACCTCCCTAGGGAGGTAATGAAAGCGGGCTGCGCATGCGTAAGTCACGCGTCAAAAATGAGGGATTTTCCGCCCGCGTTGCGGACACGAAATGGGGTTATTTTAGCGGAGTCGGGAGAAATAGTACATTACGTTACAAGGGAGGAAAGTGCAACTTTTCACCGAGTGTGAAGTTTGATGCCCGAGCGAAGCGAGGGCAGAAATTCACACGAGGTGAAAAGTTGCACTCCTCCCATGTAACGTACTATACTTTTCTCCCGATTTCGCTAAAAAATAACCACATTTCGTGTGTGCAAAGCGGACGGAAAATAACCTCATTTTTGATAAGTGACGACACGCATGCGTAGTTCGGTTCCCATTACTCCCGCGCGGGCAGGAATGAGCTGATTACCTCCCTAGGGAGGTAATGAAAGCGGACTGCGCATGCGTAAGTCACGCGTCAAAAATGAGGGATTTTCCGCCCGCGTTGCGGACACGAAATGGGGTTATTTTAGCGGAGTCGGGAGAAAAAAATATTTCAATTTTGGGATATAAAAAAGGTAATTTCTTGAAAAAAATTGAAAATTCGAAAAGCGGTTGTCTTTTTTTCTCTGATGTCATAGAATTTGCTAATTTTTTTTATATCGGATGAAAAAAATGACTGCGTTTTCAAAATACTGTCACTTCAAAGAAATTAATCCACGAATGCAGCAGGAGCCCTCGGTCGAATTATTGTCAAGCGCCAAATAACTTCCGTGGCGACGGAAATTGACGCTGTCGGCGAGTGAAGAGCCCGGGTCAACGTTCGTGATTCCTGAAGTGTAGCGACTCGAGAGGATCTCGCACGAGGGTTGAGGATAGTATGGTAAAGAGACTAGTGGCGCCGCAATGCCGAGACTTTCCCGGCCTAATCCTCGTGCTCTCGGACAACTTCCACATGCACTGCCTAATATCCGCTTAAGCGAGGGCGCAGGTCACCCGGCGCGCCGATAAAATGCTCGGGGTATTACACGTGTTTCTCAAAAAGCCCTCGGTGCAGCTCGTATGGATATCTAAAAATAGCATCACAGCGGATAAGTATCTCGAACGCACGTAAAAAGCCATACATTGCTGTGTACACGGAGAATATACAAGTATAGTGTTTCCTCTCTTAAAAAAAACAGATCTCGGACTTCGAAATCGAATTCCGAGATAATCGTGAAGCCATTTTATTCGTCTCCTGATTGGCTGTGGTTCGCCACCTAATTACACGGCAGTTTCAAGCGTGCGCGTTCAAACACGCCGTGACATGCTCGATGCGTTCGGAATAACATGCAATTGAAATAACAAAATAATTTTACTTCACTCGGTGTCGGAATACGCACACATTGCACACCTTGTAAAGTAAAGTTTCGTACAATACTCGACAGAAAACCTTTTTCTCAACTCGTGTGATTGCATCACTCGTCTTCGGCTCGTGCTGCTCACACTCGTGAGAAAAAAAATGTCCGCCCTCGTACAGTGATGTACTATTGTTTCCCGGTTTTCTTATTTTCTTCACATTCGTCGCGAAAAAAAACTTGATTGGAATTACAATTTTGTTTTATTGCTTAGACCCATATTTGTTGTTGTAATCGCTATGTTCATTGCCGGAACCTCGACGACTGGTGTCCTCAAAAATTTCAAATTGGTTACACCCAGAGAAATCGTTCTGATGGGATCTATTCGAAACAAATAACATTTGAATGAAATAAAAATTTATTTGAACGAAATAAATGTTATTTGATCCAAATAAATCCTAGTAGGCCGGCGATTCAATAAATTATTTACTTAATGGCCGGCCTACCAGGATTTATTTCGATGAAATAAAATTAATTTAATTCAAATAAATTTTATTTGTTTCGAGTAGATCCCATCAGAACGATTTCTCTGGATGTATGATGCTGATGTATCACTGTTGTACACCGTACGAAATGATTCAACTTTTTTTTTTCTTTCGACAACGATACATTTTGTCGTTAGACAAGAACATTTTGTTAAATCAACCTTTTTTGGTTGTTGTAAGAACAAATCTTTTTTTTTTTTTTCTTAATGTGGTCAGAAGCGCGAGCGAAGCAAACGCGTTGTTGCTAGTTAACGCAAAGTTAGTGTGGCCTGGGAGTCGCCGTACTCGAGAAACTCTCGTTTCACGCAACACAATGAAAAGGCCGCCGGTGCTGCCGCCGTCGCTGACGAGAGCATTCGAGTGGTTGGGTTGCGTGGGCACATCCTGCCGGTTGGATCGCAGCGCGGAGAAAAGCCAAAAGAGATGAGACTCTCCTGTGTGTTGTGCGCGGACGTGCGCACTTTAAGCCGTGGCTTGGCCGGGCTGCCCGTGGCGCTCCGGTGTTAAAACACGTGTACCAGGCAGGACGACGACTGTGACCCATGAATAACCCATGGTTTGGATTTCTCCGCTACGCGTGACACGCTCACCCGTGTATTTATAAGCGACGTAAGTCACCGATATATCGAGCGACAAGAGGTGATGCACTGTGCGTATGGATGAAATTCTATTGAAGGGATTAGGCGGATACATCCGATTTGTCCTACCGAGTAATGGTGGGCGATGTTTTCCCCAAAACATCGATAATAATCGATAGTTTTTTACTGTAAAAACGCGCGCTGATTTGAACGCTCTATAAAATAAAACACCTATTTATTTCGTTTTTTGTAAGTAAGAAGTGATCAACACGGTTAAAACAAAACTTTGAGTAAGATAATACTCAAAGTTCATTTCTTAATATTTTTCGGATTAATAATATGAAATCGTTTTATTGTTTCAGCTGTAATTGCTGGCCCTATTTTATGCGTCATTTGCTCGTCCACATTTGTTTGTTTACTGAGATTGATCTGTTTTTCAGCTTTATTATACCAACGTTTCCTGAAAGAAAAGAACCAAACATAAAAATATTGTGTCATGTTTATGTTCATTGTAAGCCTTATCCCCAAAACTCTTAGGAATACATGCAATGAAAAAAATATGCTAACTGTACTTGAATAGACAGCAGCACGTTTATAAGGATTTAAGGCAGGCAATAAAATCAAGCAATGAACACCGAGCAGTTTCAATTTAAAATCTTCACGTGATGTTCATATTTAAAATATGTATGATGATGAACCAATACAATCGTAAACTCAATTACATAGGTAAAAATAGACTTTCCAACGGCTGGTACTCCGACAACGTCAAATTTTCCACAGAAATAACGTTGATCACAGAAATAAAACATCGGTCCAAAATAATCGATGTAGCGCTGAAAAACATCGATTATTGGAACATCTAGTGAACTTCGCCCACCCGGACTACCGAGCGGGAAACAAGTCGGGAGAAGAATTTTCATCGGTTGTATTGATAAGTAGTTCTCCGACATCCAGACAATCCACTGCGCAATCCTAGAAATAAAATCCTTTACGAAAAAAAAACAGAATTTCACCTATAAGAAGGAGAATCCAAAAATGAACTAAAAATTTGCTACTATTCAAATTGAAAATTTAAAACCACTTTGCACGCAGCCTGAACAAAACCGAACGTGTAAACTCAAATACCCCACTCCAGAGTTGTATACCCTAAGTAGTTAATTAAGAAATAAATGTTGCAGTTCGGTTTGTTTTGTAGGTGCGATTTAATAATAATAACCTGCAACGATTATAAAATGATGTGTGAACTTATGACTAGCTGCATGGATACTTCATGTTCAACAAAACATTGTGAGCAATAATGAAAAAAAATGGAAGAGCGCGGTCCTCCATTACTTTCGCAATGCATTACCCGTATGGAAAAAAATAGATGTGAAATATACTCTGAAAATATATACAGATTATAAGTTGCATATATTTGACATATATGCTACATTTTGGCACATTTCTTATATACGACATGTATGCCCACATATATACGACATATATACACACATATACACGACATATATGCGCACACATACACATAAAAATGTACATAGAAAAATTCATAATTAATCGCATTTAATTGTCCAGACATGTTCGCAAATTATGTCTCATATTTTCAAAATATATTTTGCAGATGATTTTTTATAGAATTTTTATTTTCAAAATATATGTTACATATCAGAAATATATATTAAACATATATGTTTCGTATATTCAGAACAAATATACATAATACTTACGAAATATATAAAACATAATTCTTATATATATATGTTACAGATACACAAAATATATAAAACATATATCCCGCATATATTCATGACATATATGCGGGATATATAATCTATATGCAACATTTTGGCGGAATATATGTTCCCCATATAGCATATATGTCGCATATATTTTTAGCGTATATTTCAGATATATATATTTCCATACGGGTATAATCGCCTTTCTCATGTTTTCGAAAAAGTTACCATGGAATTTGACTGAAAATAAATATTCTGTGCAGCCATTGAAAATGTACACTTTCTATTATAATTACTCCATGTTACCTTTACTAACTAATAATTACAAAACTAATTCTACCGTAAACTTTATGTCTAAAGGATTTAGGGATTTACAACTCTGCCCCACTCATATACCTCATACCGTCATCTAGCAGTATTAATTAATGAAGACATCATAGGAGGGGATAAACGAATGATATAAGTCATTCTCATTCTTCCCCTCATTATGCAGGAAAAAAGCAAAAGTATTCTAACGACCGTGCGAATGAATAACACGTGTGTTTGGTTTTGGGGCGGATATTATTAATTACAACAGCGGTTAAATATCTCGTGCACAATGTCATACGTCTGTTCTCTTTGAAAGTCCCGTCAAGACTCATTCGTCATGACAATCGATCATGCCTCGATCGCCCGTTTGTTCGTCCACTGTCGAACGTACCTTTCGAATATCGTGTGCCCCTACGAATAGTTATCTGCTAATTCGGGTAATTACGGTCGCATTTTTTACAACTGCGGTCAATAACGTATTCATTTTCAAATGTTCAACGAAGCATAAAAGTAATTCCCTCGCAACAGCGCCATTTTATACTATCAGCGAGGCATCTGTAATTGCATGTACAAAATAAAGATGTACATAGAAAACATGTTCAATTTCATGAAGATTTCGGTGTTGGCATGAAGCTATAATGTTGAGGTCAGAATTTCCAATTCTTCTGTAAACCATAGGTTGAAATTTGTTCGTGCAGTTCATGCAAGTGTTGGCATGAAGCTAGAATTTTGAGGTTAGAATTTCCAATGTTTCTATAAACCATAGAGGCTTTTCTTATAAGCAAAAGTGTATAATCTAAAAAATCATCAAATTTTTCAATTTATCTCGATTTAATCGGTATGGAGTATGAAATTAGTTGATCATCATGTACGTAAGCTGACAGAGCAAAAAAAGTTGAATATAATCATTAGTTTATGGAAAATTAAGGTGACCGGCATTGCCCGGTGACCGTGATTCCCCCATTCTCCCCTAAACTGTTTTGTGCCACGGATATCGAACGACAAGGGGGATGCGCCATGAATGAAATTCAATCGAAGAGATTATAAGCGCGATGTATCTGATTCGGTCTCGCACGCCAACCAACCGGGATCCGAGTCTGGATGAGGAATGAAAGAAAAAAAAGCGCGAAGGTACACCGGGGAGATTCGTTGAGTTAAGGTGTAAAACCCGAAGCTCCTCCGCATAATCGAGCGCATGGAACGCAGAGCGGATTATCGCTTACCGGGTAGTACAGAGAAACGCAATGGTCGCGCCTGCGCGGTGAAACGAAACGAAAGTGCTGAGCCATCGTTTTAATATTTATTTATCGACGCTCTTCTCGGGCCTCTCGCGGCCACACGCCACACCGATAATGCGTTGACGCGTTTTCTGGATCAGCATAACTTACAAAATGGTGGAATGAAACGAGGGTATAATACACACACGGCGCGTTTATTAGCCGCAGCTCGCGAGTCTCCTCGCGCGTTTCTGCGCTCAATTCGAAAATTTCTATTCGCCTCTCACGACGCTTCCCGGCCTCGCGAATATATAATTTCACAGCGTGGCGTCGGGGTGAATTACGGATAAATTAGGCACGCGCGATTAAACCGTAGGCACTCTCGGGGCCGCGTGATAACAGAACTGAAAATTTGCGGAAATTTGATACGCGCGCGTTCGCGCGCGCGCACGCGCGCCGTTCCTGCGCGCTGCCTGCGCGAGACGACCGCGAGGTTATGGTAAATCATGCGGTCGTACGATTGAGCATTCGGTGCGCGAGCTGCGCTGAGATTTTCCAGTAATCACGCTACACAAAGTGCACAAGTAACGATGCACTCCACTACTTTATAACGGCATAAATAATGGCCGAACGCGCAGCGCCCGACGCACATGCTACGAAAACTCGGCGCCTGTGTGGCAGGCATTCAGCTGGCTCGCGCGCACGCCCGACGAGCCATGGAACGAGAGGTCGAGAGAATTAAAACTGCATCATTGGCCGGAAAGGGCGAGCGAAAATAATGTGTCACCAGACACCCTCGCCACATGTGGCCACCCATGCTGGTTCTATACTACATACACATGCAAATACGCGCCGTTTATGTATTGCGTGCATATAGGTGCATGTGTGTGTGTGTGTGATACATGGACACTCGGGTGGCGCGCGCGTAGGCAGGTAGGACGTAGGTGGTTTCGAGTCTCTTCCTTCAGCTGGACACTCGCGACGCAAACTCGAAACGTTTCCTCCTCCTTCTCCTTCTGTAGCCGCGTCGAATCCCGACTCGTCCCGTAGAAACTTTTGAGCACCCTTTGTACTTAAACTTGTTCCTCGTACTTAAGTTACGTGAGATTAAGTTAAGTAGGGTTACGTGAAGTAGGATTACATTAGATAGGGTTAAGTTAGGTAAGATTAAGTTAGTAGGGTTAAGTAAAGTAATATTATGTTATGTAGGTTTAGGTTAGGCAAGGTTACGTTAGGTAGTGTCAAGAAACGTGGGTCAAGTTAGGTAGGTTTACGCTAGGTAGAGTTGAGCTGGGTAGGGTTAAGTTACGTAGAGTTAAGTTAGGTGATGTTAAATTAGGTAGGGTTAAGTTTGGTGAGGTTAAGTTAAGTAGGTTCAAGTAAAGTAGGGTCACGTTAAGTAGGATTCAGTTGGGTAGGGTCAAGTAATGTGAGGTTAAGTTGGGGAGGTTTGAGTTAAAAGAACAGACAGTCTGTAAAAGAATGAACAGACTGTCACGAGAATTGCGACAAAATCCGATGTAGTTGATTCTAGAAGAAATCAAGATTCTGTGAAAAAATATGCGAATTAGAGCTTTGCACATTGCTTCTTCGATACATTTGAATGCGTTTACAAAGCTACCTCTATGCGGAAGTGTTTTCTATTTTATTTAGCTATGTTAGTATTCAAATGTAATGAGGAAGCAATGAGCAAAGCTCTACTTTGCATCCTTGTTTAATAGTATAAATAAATAAATTTTACGTTTGTATGTAATTTATTCCTCTCTGGCGACACTTGCACTGACTTAGTGTCAGTTGACCTGAGTTAGAGCAAAACGTTGATTTTTAATGAAATTAAAAATCCCATAAAGTCCAAAACTCCGTTACCATATTTGGCACATAGCAGACCTGATTGGTGACATTTTACGAGAATTAGAGCAAAACGTAAATAAATAATAAATGCAATATCTCATAAAAATTGAACCTATTTATGATTTGTTCAAAATTTAATGCCATCCTTTAACATCTTATTTGTAGAAAAGTATTTAGCTCGGTAGTTAACAAATTTGCGGAAACATTTTTCTCAAAATTAAAAACTGAATGATAATTAATATGATGTTCGAATTTTTTGAAAATTCGAACCAATAAAAAAATCACCAATAAAGTCTACCTGCTCAACGTGTGTGCAACATTTTAGCTCGATTGATAAAACCGTTCTTGAGGTATCGAAGTTCGAAATTCGAATTCTTTAAATCTTTTCTTAAATCTTTTCTCGACATTTCGGATCATTCTGAGTGTCCTGACACGAAAATCTCAACAAAAACAAATATTTCACGAAAATAAAGCTTCCTCTATGACGTAACTAAAATCTCAAAAATCTCTTTGTATAGTGTTTTTGTTGTTGTGATTTTTATATCTTTCCCTCGCAAATTTCTGTCCGCGACAGAACTGAATAATTTTCTTCGTGATTATTCTCGCGTCCGAATCCCCGCGACGATTGACGTCTCAACGACACAAATGCATTGCATCACGTGTACGGATACATCGACGTAAAAGCGAAGATGTGTGCGCGTCGTAGCATCACCGTGATTTTCCATGAGAAATCACACAATGCTCGGATCTACCTGCTGCTCGGTCGATCACGCATCGGCCTCTCGGTGGACGCCGCATATAGGTGTATCAAGCGTTACACGATCCTTATCGAGGGCCACAATACGTCGGCTCGGTTGCAGCTCTAGCCTCGTCGGTGTGCTCGTCCCGCATTCGTGTTGCACCGTGTCAAACCACGCGTTGTATATCGCTGTTGGTCGGATCGTAACAGGTCCTATATGTACCCACAGGCCCGGCCGCGGCACATTAATATCCCGGAATAATCTCCTTCCTCGGTTATGAATTATCGTTAAGGGCACTTGACAACTCGTGACTCCTCATTATAGGCAGAGACGAGCTCTCGCTCGTTCCTCCCGTGCGTGCAGCACCCGCACTAACCGCGCGTCCGCACGAGAATTCCTTATTTCTGAATTGGAGATTGAGTTCTCCTTCGGCGGCCGTGAAATATACACACCTCGAACCCGGGGAATATGTATATGACCGAGTGCGGACATAAAATACCGATTTTCTGCCGACTCGAGAGGTTTTATTTATTACACTGGAAACAGACGCACTGGCGACACCGGGAATCGTTCTCTCCTTTTCGACGCTTCTTTACGACTCTCCCCGCTCGAGAGAGAGAGAGAGAGAGAGAGAGAGAGGGAGAGAGCCTTGTTATCGACTCTTGAATAATTAATGAATTATCGAGAGAAGAAAAAAAAAAAAAACGTGCGAGGCAGAAGAAACACCTTCCACGCGATTCGATGACTCCTCGTTCGTCGAGTCGCCGTTGCGATGAAAAATTGCAAGGTGAATGGCGAGTTGTGGAGGTCAGTGGAGTATTCTTTTTCTTTCTTTCTTTTCTTTTTTTCTTTTTGTTTCCGAGGCGATGTCTACGAACTCTTTCGCCTCGCATTTTTTCTTGTTTACCTTACGGGGCTACCTGTGTTATCTTTCGATTCGTGCGGGCGTCGAGCCGAGGCGCTTTTCGATGGGAATATAATTCGAGAAGCATGTGCAAACGTTGTCGCCGGGCGCGAGGAGGAGGAAAAGTGACATGAGGCGCGGGCAAACACGCGTCGAGTGTGTTGTGCAACCACTGGAATAAAGGTGCGTATTGGTGTACCTATCTTCTCGGTGATGTAGCTTCGGCCACTCATCCTCCCGATGATGCTCTTGGTATATGGCGTTTGAGGCGAGTACAAGTGGGCGTATAGGACTCGGGTACATACGGTGCCGAGACTCGTGTGAGTCGATACACACGGACGCGAAGACGCGCGTGTTGCGGCGGCTCCGATCGCCACCGATCTCGAGCGCGAGCCGCGTGGGTGGCCCGCGCGCTATAACCCATACTGTTATTAACCCCGCGTCAGGATCTACCGTGCTATCAAGGAGGATGAATAACCGCGTCGACGAATCGAGAGGCTGTACCGTTGCTACTATTGAATTAAACCCAAGCTACACCAACAACCTCGTCTATGCCGTAACGACGACTCAGCAATAATATCGGCGCCGACGCGTTACCGTCGCTCGTCTCTCAAACACGAGTTCTTACGGTTCAAAATGTTTGCCAATTTACACTGCTCAAAATTTCATTCGTCAGCTGGTGTATTGAATTTAATGCAGGAGGGCAGTTAAATTATACATTTTTATATCAAACTATCCACTTTTAGGTTTTAGACAAAATAGAAAATTTATAATTTCATATGCCAGTTTACGTAGCTTTCTTTGTAGCTTTTTTTTAAAAAGCTTCCTTTGCCTGTAATGGAAGCTGATACCAAATATTTTTATAAGTGCGTAGCGACATCAATAAAATTTCAGCTCGAGGCGATAAAAATCGCAAAAAAATTGCGGATGTCGTTTCTGATAAAAATTGGATTAACTAGACTAACAACCTAATCTATGCCGTAACGACGACTCGGCAATAATATCGGCGCCGATGCGTTACCGTCGGTCGTCTCTGAACCACAAGTTTTTACGGTTAAAAATCATTGCAGATTTACACTGCCCGAAATTTCATTCGTCAGTTAATATATTAAATTTAATCCAGGAGGGCAGTAAAATTACAATTTTTTATATTAATATTTCCAGTTTTTATATGATTTAGTCAAAATTACTTTAATTTGGTGTCACTTGTGTATGAAATTTCAAATGTCAGTTTACGTAAAAGAGCCTCCTTTGCCTGTAATTGAAGCTAAAATACAAAACATTTTAAACAGACCATAGCGACATCAACAAGATTTCAGCTCGAGACTTCATAAAAAAGAGTAAAAGAAAAAATTACGAAAATCGTGTGTGACAAAAATTCGTCATTCGTTTATTCAAACTAACCATAACTCCCGGTTCCCGAAAATTTGTTATTCGCGAGGATCTCATCCCGAGATCTCTGCGAAACGACTTCGCGACTATTTCCCCGAGAAGATTTCACTCTGACAAAGACAAACTTGAGTATTATACGAAAATAAGAAATTTCCTTTCTCTCTCTCTCTTTTTTTTTCATGGTATGAAGACTTCAGCCCCGCAGCTCCGCACTTTGCGTCTTTTCTTCTAGACTTATCCGGCGGTCCCTTATCCATCTTCGCCGTAATAATATCCTCATCTCGGGATATGGTATACGGGGTATCTATACGGGGGGGCTCACGCTCCTCTCGCGTCCCGCGCGCTTGAATGATGAATGACTCGTTTCTCAGCCGCTCAGTGGCGAGCGACTCGCCCGCTCTGCACATGGCTGTTGCACTCCGGGTGCATCCGCGCGCGCATTTACTCCGGACTCCGCGTGTAATGCACTCGGTGCCCCGTAGCCGCACCCGATTTTCCCCCGGCGCATTCGATACATCGCGTCGCGCGCGAGATCCTTTCCGTTCTCCAGGCGAGTCCTCCCCCCTCCCCGCCCCATCCCCACCGCCCTGCTTTGGCTCCACATCGGTGCTGCTGCTGCTGCTGCTGCTGCTGCGTCGTATCGTATCCCCTGCTTCTGCCTGCTGCCGGGTAATTTGCATGCCGAGAAGTGCACCGTCGCTGCTGCTGCTGCACACGTTGCACCACTAATATACTCCGATCTGCTTGCAGCGTGCATACACGGGACCCCGAGGGCTGCACACTGTGGGAGCTGCGTACGAGATTCGCTCGGCTACCGCGAGAAACTCCGCTGCGCGTCTCGCTCGCGGCCTCGCGCGGAGAGAAATGTCTGGCGATTATTGCCACGTTCGACGCTGTGAACCGCCGTCTCGTCGGGGGAATCATTTTGTCTGGCGATTCTTCCAACACCAATGTGTCAACGTTCGCCAGTAGGGATGGGCTATTATTGCCGATTAATCGAGTATCGACTTTTTTTCCCCGATGTTTGTTAACATCGATGATAAAAATCGAATTCGGTCTGTATTCTGTACAATATTTGATGAATTCGTATATTCGAAAAATTATCGAATATTCGAAAAATTGTCGGTTGTTCGGAAAATTATCGATTATTTGGAAAATTATCGACTGTTCAAAGAAATCTCGAACGATTTTCTTCCGCCGACGATATAGTGACGGAATAACGTACGAGATTGCTTCCCAAAAACGTCGAGCACTTGATTTTTTTGTTCAGAAACTTGACATTGTCTCTAATCATTAATATTGTCTCAAAATGTTGATTTTCTTTGCATGTCTCAATTAATTATTAAATTTTGTAGTTTTTTTCGAACTCCAATTATCGAATTTACCGAATATTCGGTAATTTTTCGAACATTCGATAGTTTTTCGAATATTCGGTAATTTTTCGAATATTCGATAGTTTTTCGAATATTCGGTAATTTTTCGAATATTCGATAGTTTTTCGAATGTTCGGTAATTTTTCGAACATTCGATAGTTTTTCGAATATTCGAGATCGTCGAATATTCAATTCGATTCGATTCGAAGCCGAATATTCGACATTTTCGAATATTCGCACACCCCTAACCATTATGTATAGAATGTGCTTTGAGATCTTGGGCGACTTTATTTATCCAAATAAAATAATTTTGCTGATTTAGATTCAATTTCTTATCTTTTTATGTTAGATGCCCTGACAACACCAAAGGGTTCATTTGTGAGCATTTAATACACTAAAGTCCTCTAACTGGGTTTCCATTTTTAGGCTTATGATGTCCGAAAAAGCATTCTTTGATGGGACCTAATCTTAGTAATCGATGTTCCGATGTTTCTTGAGAAACATCGATTCTTCATAAATAATTTGTTTAATAATCGATTCCATTGACATTGCCTTTTATCCTCAATATCGTTCATCCCTACTTGCCAGTAAATGTGAATAATTAATTTCTTGGCGGCGAGACGCTACCGCGTCTCTTGACAGTATGTTTCCGTGAAGGTTGAGCGATTGGAAGAACCGCCATAGTGGCAGAACGAAGAGCGATCGGTTCGCCGACTGTGGCAAGCGTTGCCAGACCTGGCGCATCTTAGCTTCTGTGTATGCACGAAGGCTCATTCCGCTCGCGACTTTCCGAACACTCGATCTCACGGATTTATTCATTTCCACAGTAGACCGATGATTATATACGCACTGCAAATGACCAACGCTACGCGCTGTGGATTGCGCATCGCCCCCTCGCTCGACGGGTACCTAATCATTAGAGCGGTACCTCGGCACAACTTGGACTTTATTGCCTCGACGAGATGTCTGATATACTTCTTGCCACGGATACATAGCACAAGTTCTCATAATCGCGGCGCGATGCTTCGACGATTATATCGCCGACGTTGCGCTTCGGACGGTAATTAATGTTTGTTAATTAAATTGATGATAATCAGCGGGTGTACGCGGGCATGGAAAAAAGATTTTATATCAATTCGCACGACGTGTGCAATTACAAATTCTGCGGATTTAAAAATCCCGGTAATCCGGGCTAATATTAAATGATAAATACATTAATTGACGGCCGTAGCGACTGTTATTATTTAAGCAGTTGAAACCAATTAAACGTATCTTCGTTAACAATGGAGTATTTAGTGGTTCAATAAAAATATTCGCATCAGCCGACTTAATCAGTGGCGCGCTGTCGAGTCTCTATCGCGTGTATTCGAGCTATCGACTGTTTAATTCGCGCTGCGCAATTTAACAGCGGAAAAATAAAAGCGCATGAAAAATAAAATGTGTGTATTCGTCGTCGACGCGGAGCCCCCGATAAATTCCCACTCGGCGAATAGTTTCGGGAATCGCATTCGCAATGCGGAATATTCGTTACGTTTTTGCGGCGCTTTTTTACCGCTCACGCGGTGCGGCGATGCGATATAATTTTGGGAGCGTCGTTAGTGAGTGTAAAACTGATGATCTATGCCAGCGGGCTATAATACCGGGGCGTATGTACAATGGGCCGGACGAGAGCAACTGAGAGCAACATCAACGTGTCGGCGATTGAGCCATCGCGTCGGGTTGTGCCCGGCCTGATGTTGCTGCAGTTTGTAGCACACGCGGCAACGACGGCGACGATAAACTATTGTAGCAACATTCCCCGGCAACGGCACCGAGGCGGGACAGTAACTGCTCGACCCCGCGCGCGCCCGCGCGATGTGCGGTGACGTTGCTGCCGTTTCGTCGTTATTGCCTCGTATCCTTATTATTACTGTGTAGCTGTGCGGCGGCGGCGGCGGCGGCGGCGGCGGCCGCCACCGCCACCCGGGCAACGACAACGGCCGAGCATCCGGGGAGTACCATTCGCGCTGTGGTTCGCGCGGACTATTCGCCCTCGTCACCCTTATCCACGTATAACTATGACGCGACTGTTTCCAACTCGTAAGAACGCGTCCAACGCTGCGTCTGGACCTCAGACTTTCGGCGAAGATGTACACGGAGAGAAGGATCTGATACTTTTTACCATATTTCTTGTAAAAAGTATTGTAATTTTCCGGTAGAGGGGATATATAACGTCATCTATCGAAAAGAACTAGAACGATGAGAATTTTTACTACGAAATATGGTAAAAAATATTATATATATGTTAGAAATTCTCATAGTTCTCGTAATGTTCGTCAGGTGGCGGCTATGGCTTTTCAATACCAGACGCGTTGGTAATTTTTACTACCGCGTCCGGTAAATTTTATCAGATCCTTCTCTCCGTGCATATCTCGGTAAATCAAGATAGTACGAGCGGTACAGTACCACCCCATACGGAGTATATACCACCCCATAAAGTATATGCGAAATATAATAAAGATCTATTCCAGATATAAAAGATCTATTTTTCCGAAGAATTGTATATATCGGATCTATTTTAGGATGTATACGAGATCTGTGCGAGTAAAAAATAGATTTAAGATATATCCAAAATATATTTTTATCATATTATCGTCCGGAACGTTGTATATTCCAGACACATTTTCGTATACACTTCTTTTCCGTGGGGGGCTGAATGTGAGTTTCAGAGAGTATTTCGAACACTTCTCAATGGGATAAAAATCTGAAAAAAATCAAACACTTTGAAGGTACTGGAAAGATTGATTTTCTATAATAGTAATTCCAAAATGTTATTAACAAATAAATGTAAAAATGAATTGTTTAACAATTTACCCGGTACCTCAACTTTTTGTCTGATGAAAATGATTCATTCAGTTTTCTGAATACGTATGAATTTTTTTCGAATTTTGTAATTCGTTGTAATAAGGTTGTAAAAATATAATTACAAAGCCAATAGTATCATGAATTTTATTTCTATAAAAACGATGGATTACCAATTCTGGTTCTTATCGTCCATGATCGAACGACAAGAGTTATCCCACATCGAACGCGTGACGCGTTCATTCAAGAGCCTCTTTAAAAAAGGGCGAGGAAAAAGGTTGCCACGTTGATGGATAAAATGGCGTGTCTGAATGCATCTCGCTATCGGAGCCAGACGACAGGAGGGACCCGAAAGAAGGTGGTCTCCCTCCCTCTGCAGCAGGAGAGAAGTGGTAGTCCCGCGCTCGTAGCACAGTGTATCCTGTGGTTTGACTTGATACAGCGTGGCACTCTTCGCTCTCTCTCTCTCTCTCTCTCCGGCTACCTGAATATAATACCGGTGCGCAGCGCGCGCGAGGCTGCTGGGCGCGGAGCCGGAGCGTATAGGGCAGTGCGGTGGCATGCGGCGAACCGAGCTTCATATTTTATACTCGGGGGTCACCTTTTATCCTCGCGGCTACGGGTGCACCCAGCGTGTCGAATAGAATACCGGCGGCAGCGTCGGCGACCGCGAGGGGGGGACAGGAGAGAGAGCGAGAGAGAGAGAGAGAGAGAGGGAGAGACGCGAGGGGGAGGGAGGCGCTCGACTCGTATATATATACGATAGGTATTTTGACATGCCCGAGAAATTAGTATAATAAAGGAGGCTAGGTAAAGCGCCTAAGTGCCTAAACACACGCCGTAAATCAACCCCTGGTGGCCGGGCTTCGGTGCTGGTGCTCACTCTCTTTCCTCTCGCTCCCTCTCGCGCTCTCTCTCTCTCTCTCTCCATGGCGGATCCACGCGTTTCGCTCGCTCGACCGGCCGCTATCCACACTACGCCCATAGGTCTTTCTCTCAACTTGCTCCGGTGCTCTCGAGACGACTTGGTCCTCTTCGTTGATGCCTGCCTACATGTGTGTGTGTGACTATATATATACATACAGGGTGATCCAGAATCCCCGCACCAAACGAGTCCGGGAAGTCCGAAATGGTCCCAGGAAAACGTGTGCAAAATGTAACATTTTTATACCCAGTAGTTTTTTAATGAGAGCCAGTTTGTGGTAGCCAATCAGAGAACTCGCCGTCAACTTACTTTCAACTGCTCTTAATTCACCCTCAACTTGCTCCAAAATTGCTCTTAATTTGCCCTTAACCTGCTCTCAACTTGAGCATGAATTGAGAGAAACTTGAACGTGAGTTGAAGGCGAATTAAGAGAAGGTTGAGAGTAAGTTGAGGGAGGACTCACTGTCAACTTGCTCTCAATTCACCTTCAACTTACTCTCAACTTACTCTCAATTCGCCGTTAATCTGCTCTCAACTTTAGTACGAATTAAGAGAAAGTTGAACGGTAAGTTGAAGGCGAATTGAGAGAAGGTTGAGAGTCAGTTGAGGGCTAATTGAGGGAAAGTTAAGATTGGCTGTCATAAATCGGCTCTCATTAAAAAAACTACTGGGACTAAGAGTCTTAAATTTTGCACACGCGTTCCTGACACCATCACGGTTTTCCGGGACTCGTTTGGTGCGGGGATTCTGGATCACCCCGTATACACATATACATAAATATTTTTGAGTATATATACGTGTGTAAAAAAGAAGACATATATATATATATATAGCTGCTTCTGATGCTGCCGGGGGGCCCTCGGATGAAAAGCTTCGGGCAACACCGGCAGGACGTGGCGTTTGATCGATCGCGATACTTGGCGCGGGATACCGGAGCAATCGTAACGGTCTTTATCGCGTTTTCGACTCGGCTCGTGGATTCGCGCCCCTCGGGGTCCTCACGGCGTCCCCGCCCCGTCCCGGCGGTGAGATCTCTCCTCGCTACTCCGGAGCACTCGGTCATCGCCAGCCTGAAATCATTTATCGGTTATTATACGCCAGCTTCTTGAGGCTCCGTAATTAATCTCCGCGCTCCGAAAACATTACGCTTCGTTATTGCGTTGACCGGGTTTGGGTCGTGTGCTGCGCTCGTGGACTCCGGGTCCATCAGCCCAAATTGGATGGTAGGAAGAGGAGGGGAGGGGGGCATTTATGGGTTGAAAATAATTCCGCTCCAAAAAGACTTCGCTTCGGATTTTACGCAAAGGACGCCTCGTAATTATGTACTAAGTGAATTAGCCCGGTAAATGAATTTGAAAACGCGGTCCGAGATACGATCGCGAGGCGGAGAGAGCCCGCATGGTTTGGCGTGTGTAGGAAGTTCTCGGGATCGAAAATAGCTCCATAAATCGAGTTCGAAATAAAACGAAGATGCCTCCAAGTTCTTCCACTTTGATGCAAGTACCGCGCGCGCTTCGGTATCCAGGTATCCTCGGGTCACGTGAGATTTAGCCCCAAAACGTGTCGATTGAGACACATCTCTTGGTAATCGGCATCCAAAATGTTGAAGCAATTTTCTCGCGTAATTGTAACGTTTAATGGGCTAATTTGCACGATTTTTATGCCTCGACATCTTCGTTCCCTCCTTCGAGGATCAGAAGTATCCGACGTGAGTTTTCTCAAATTCATTTTACGCTGTTAAAAAAAATGCTCCAAAATATAAATGTGGATAAGTTTAAGAAATTATATAATTCTATTAAATTCTCTAATAAAATCGTATAAGATAAATTCGTGCGACTGAATTATTTTTTTAAGTACGGAAAAACCGTATATCGAGAACTGAAATAATTCGTGCTCCAAAAGAAGCTGCTTCGACCAAAGGTTGACGAGTTCATACGCCATTTAGTCCCAAAACGTGTAAAAATAATCACTCGGGGTCACGCAGATCGGAAATCGAATCAACCAGCAGATCCACATTTTCACTGAAATCCCGGGAGCTACATTTATCTTAATTCGCAAAAAAAAAAAACAAAAAAAAAAATCTTAATAGCAATTATCCCCTACCTTCCGCGTTTCTTGCAATCTCGATACCGGCGAATTCCGCAATCTCCGTGAAACCCCGAAAATTAATCCACGCTGGAAAAAAATCCACTTCAATTATACCCACGACCCATAATTCAGTTGCAGGATGAATTTACTCCCGAAAACCAGAAAAACAAGAAAGAAAGGAAAAAAAATAACACGTTTCGAGTGAATTCCGCATCGCCGCTGATAGCCTGCTCCAATATACATCGACGTACGTATCGCGCGCTCCGCGAAACGAGGAGAACCCGTCGCGCCGAAACGCCCGCTTCTCTCATTAAGCGATATATCCCTACTGTATAAATGATCATCTCGTTTTATGGAGAGCCAAAAGCGAACCACCGAGAGGCCCCACTTCTTCGCCCGGGCTTGTATCACTATATTCCGCTCCTCCGGTGCCGACGATGCCTTTTATTAGCGAGGTAGCGCATTTCCCTCGATCCCCCTCTCTATCTCTCTCTGGTGCTTGCGGAGGGCAACACATAGTATATTGGATGCATTATTTTTATTTTCTTTCCGCGCTTATTGGCATGATTTATTTTGTACTGCGCTCATTGCCTTGATCTATTTTGTAGTGCATTATTGGCTTGTTACATTATTATTTTTATTCATCTATTTTTTGTCTGCGCATTTAAGTTTGTTACGAATTTACTACGAGTTCATGCACATAAACCGTTGAAACGGACGTTTATTGAAACTGATAACAATTAAATAAGAATACAAATCAATAGTAAAATAGACAAAGTAATCAAATGAGAATAAAACAGACAAAGAAAGATAATTAATTACAAACGAACTTACCAGGAATAACTTACAAGTATAACACGACACTTAAAACATAACTTAATAATAATTATTAACGGTTCGAAGATTCGAATATGAACTAAATCAACTGAATCAACTTGATACTAGAGAATTTAATTCGAAGTAGCTTGTTCAAGACACGATTACAGAGTGAATGATTTAGGCGATCTGGTGCGCCGGGTAAACTTCAGCGCACCGGGTGGGGGCGGTGGCGTGATTTAAGTTTTGCTGACAGCAATGACCTTGCTCGGTGGCCGAGCTCGGATAGAAATGGTCAATGCACCGAAGGTGCTGACTTTATTAGAAAAATGCGCCATCGTCCCGCATCGAGCTTCTTCGAATTAACATTCACGGAGATTCGAGCAAATTTTTCCGATATAAAATATAAATGGGTAATAAATGTATGGAAAAATCCCTCATAACACCGGACAGACGTCAAGGTTTGGGTCTCATGTAGGAATAAAAAAGTACGCTTTAGAATGGACGGTCTAACTTTTGCAGGCGCAGTACTGAGATTAGGACCCAACAACGAATGCTTTTTTGGATATCATAAGCCGAAAAATGGAAACCCAGTTGGTGGACTTTAGTGTACTGAATGCTCACAAATGGACCCTTTGGTGTTGTCAGGGAATGACCAGTACGTAACAAAGTTTAAGTTTAGGTTTAGGTTATTATGTAGTATCTAGGTTACTTTGTGTGCGGGATAGTGTGTGAGGTTTTGAATGTGCGAGATTGTTGTTATGCCTTACATAGTATGAATTTTGGCGTGGTACTTGTAGGGGACTTCGGCCTCAGAGTACGAATAAACATCTCTCTCTCTCTCTCTCTCTCTCACCGAGTTTCTCGGTGAAAAACACGTTTTCACGTCGGATCGAGGTACCCGAAGCGAGTCCGGAGGAGAGAGAGTCGGAGTCGGAAAGAGCGGGCCACACGCAGGCATCCGACAGGAGCCGAAGGGGCTCGTCGCCCCGATCGATCTCTCTTTCCGCGCGACAGAAGCCAGCGATGTTGTCGTACGTGTTAGCCCGCGTCTCGCGGACGATACGTTGTGTGTGTGTTTTTTTTTTCGTTTCCCCCGCCGCGGGTGTGGCCTGTCCGGGTCACGACGACGCCTATCAGCCGGGAACCGAGGGCCGCGATTGGCCGTCCCCGGCGTGTGTAACAACCGCGAAACGAAGCCGCCGCGTTGAAAACGGCTACGCCTACGAATCGCGAGGGGGGCAACGTCGGGTTTGAAAAATCGCGGGTGGGGGCCGAGCCGGAGCGTCGGCCGGGCGTGGAGGGGACGCGGCGAGGATGCGCGCGCAGCCGGCGAGGAGCGCGCGGGTTCCCCGCCAAGGGGAACCCAAGGGGAAGCCAAGGGGAGTCGACCGACGTTGCCCACCGGCGAGAGACTCTCTCGGTTGACTCGGTGGTGGGGCGAAACATCGTGGGAGGAGGAGTAGGAGGTCAGTGGAGTTCGGGAAGTCGGTGAGCGCAGACGCGTTGTGCCCCGTTCAAGTCGGATCGTCGGATCACGTTTAACAGCCGAGGGATAGAGTGCGTTATACCTCAACAACCGAGCACGTAGTTTCGGCCGCGCCACTTTTCATCGACGTCCAAACGTCGTCCGCGCGCGCCTTCCTCTTTTTTCGCCCGTTCGACCCTTTTTTTGCTCTCACCTTCAACGTGCGTCGTGACACGTGTCACGTGGACTGACAATTGTCAACGCGGGTAACGCGCGGATCATTCGCGCACAGAGACGAATTTGTGCTCGAAAAAACTCGCGCTCCGAGAGTCAATTGGAGCCGATTGCTCCGAAACGTGACGGAAGGACAGAGGAACGTTTTTGTTTTCGTTTTGTTGTTGTTGTTGTTGTTGTTGTTGCTGTTGTTGTTGTTGTTTCGACCTTTGATTCTGGTTCCAAGTGTCCCGCGAGTGCTGACGGTTGGTGTGATCGGGCTTCTCGAGCCGGAGCTGACGCTGAGATAAAAAAGGCGCAGCGGCGCAGCGAGACCAAGAGGAGAAAATACGGGCGAGATTATCGCAAGAGTGTGTCCCACTGGGGAGGCAGGAGGGATGCCTGCCAAGGGGGAGAGGGGCAAAGCGACGGACTTCAGCATCGCGGCCATCATGGCGCCCAGGGGTCCGTCCTTCGGACATTACCACCTGCAGAGCCTCGGTGACACCGGGGCCAACACGGTTGAATGCAACGGCAAGGCTTTCGTCGCCTCCTCGAACCTCGATCGTCACAGTGAGTTCACCTTCTTCTTCTTCTTCCTCTTCCACTTGTTCACGTTCATCGACGACACCGCGTGAAAACTCCTCGGGCGAGTCGAGCGTCGGAACGTCTCCAGAGATCCTCGAGACAATCGTTGTTTTCGTTCCGTCGGCTGGCGTTCGCGCTCGAGGAATATTTAGCTCCGGAATCTCCGTGGAGATTCATCGTCGATCCTGTTGCGTGGATCCTTCCTGGAAAAGAGAAGAGTGTCTGAAGATTTTGTAGCACATTTCACCCTTAATTTATTCCAGAGTAGCCGCGGGGTCCGACGGAGAAACAACCGGGGAGCTCTCGAGGCACGAATTGTTATGAATATTTCACACCGATTGACCGAGGATTCGGGGGGGGGGGGGGGGGGGGGGGGGGGGGACTCGGGAGAAAAGCTACGAGAGAGGAGAGATTTTTTTCTTTTTCGAGAGGGGCCTAGTAACGCGATCGCAGGATCTTAAGTGCCTGCACAACGATCCTTTTTCCCTTCGTAGCTGCTATATAACTCGACCCTTTTGCAGTGTGGCTCGATGGTCGTGGTGGTGACAGGATTCTGGGTGGTCTCACCCGTCGTTCCTTCTTTAACTTTCTCGCGCTCTCTCTCTCTCTCTCTCTCTCTCTCTCTCGCTCGCTCATTCTTTCGTAACACTCGGGCAACGTGGCAAAAAGAAACTGCTGACGTAGAGCGTTCGAGCTTCTCGCCGTACGCCGTATACGCGTCGCTCATATTTCTCCTCGCTCTCGGTTTTCGAGATCGAGCGCCGAGACTCGGCCCACCCTCGCTCAGTCCGGGCTTTTAATTGACAAGAACAACGTGCTCGCCATGCATTCACGCCTGCCTGCAGAAACTTTACGTCCTTCTCAATGAAGAAAGTACGGGTGGAGAGAGAAAGAGAGGAAAGAGAGGAAAGAGAGATGGAGAGCGAGAAGCAATGCCTCGAGAATGCAATTAGTTTGAGCTCGCAGTCTAGCTGGCTCACAGCGATAGTACAGTAATAACTTTACAATTCATCAGGCGCGAGCGTGCCCGGCCTCTCAATAATTCAACATCTGCTCCGGCGAGACTTCCGAGGTAGTTTCAGCCTCGAGATATATAATAACAACGGCGAGGATAATTCAAGGACTCTCGCGAGGTGGTCAGGGAAATTCGGTAGCTCGACGATTTCACGGGATGCAGTGGTGATTCACGATAACAGATATATTTCTGGCTTGGAAAGTAAACCGACCGATTAACTCCATTTCCGCGTTACGCAAAGTTTTTTCATCGTGTCTTCTTTTAATTAGATCAATTAGATCAATTAAATTTGCGAATTCTCCCAGATATTAAAAATATGGTTGCACGAAAGATCCAAAAGAATCAAGCCTCGGGACGGGATAATAACGAGGACCATGACTCAAGGTCTCGGCATCTGGTAATGAAAATTCGGTAGCTCAATGATTTCTCTGTTTTCATGGACGATTTACGACGAGGACAATAAATATCACCCGAAGAATCGGTCGTACTCACCGAGGAGTAGATTTTCGGTGCAACAAACTTTTTCATTCCCCACTGTAAAAGCATCAGGCCCTCGCGGTGACGGTGAAACCGAGCAAACAGCGAGCAAGCTGCGAGTCTCCTCTGTGCCGCAAACTGTAGCGAACACGGTCAACTTCGTCCCACGTTGCAGGTACGGCAACCAGGATGACCGTTGAATTTATTGCACTGTAAAATGTTACGAAATACTTGAAAATATTCCGACCATAAACACAGAAGTGCCGGTAGCTAGAGACGGAGGCCGAAAGCGATACGCGACGCGTCCACCACTGTTAAAAATGTTTGCAAGCTTGCATTCCACGAAATTCAATTCGTCAGCTAATAAATTAAATTTAATACAGGAGTGCAGCAGAGTTACAAATCTTTATATTAAACTTTCATAGGATTTAGTCAAAATTACTTTCATTTTATATCTCACTTGTGTATCAAATTTCAAATACCAGTTTACCTAAAGGAGCTTCCTTTGCCTGTAATTGAAGCTTATACAAATATTTTTAACAGTGATATCTTATGTACATTTTTGAAATTTGTCTGTCCGTTTATCTGTCCCAGCCCCCTTAATCAAAGTCAGCCCTAAGTAATAAGGTCTTGCTCCACTTAACTCAAGTCTGTCCCAAAACTAGACATTTTTATTTATCCTAAATCCGCGTTAATTTCACGAATAGTCTAATTTTGATTCGAGCATTTTGCGAGCGCGTGAATCGCGCGAGTCGCTGCAATCCGCTACTTGTATTTATTACCAGCAACGCACTTTGCCGCAGGCTTTTTCTCCGCTTCGCGTCAAAAGCGACCTTCACGACGTTCCATCAACGTGCGGCTGTCCTCGATTGACTTCGATCACTCAACGTGCGTCCACCGCCTCATTGAGGCCGATCATCACTCACCCAGGTCGAATGCACTTTTTGATAAAACTCGAAAAATCGTTTCTCCTCGATTATTATACTCACGCGATAAGTTACTTATCCGTCTTCTCTCCATTCACACGTGCTTCTCGTGTGTACGCATACCGAGACTTTATTATATGCTCGAGGGCCGGTTGTGCGTTTTATGTACGACAAGAGCGAGAGGGAGAGACGAAGAGAGTCGATCGTCGAAACGCAGCGCCGCAGCATCGCTCCAGTTTTGTCCCATGTGCTTCGGAATGCACGCACGCACCTCATGCAGAGTCGTTACAGCCCCGGCGTTCCATACACGCAATGTACTTACGCACGTGTGCAAATTGAAACGTACGTGGCAATCCCGCTCACGCCGGACCCAAGCGAATGCGTATTTGCTGCACGAGGGACTTATTTAACGCGTTGCAGAAGTCGCACGACGCGTGGATCACGTCGATGTTACACCTGGGCCGCGAGCGCGCGGTCAACCTGACGGAGGCTCAATACGGAGTCCGTTGCGGCGGGGTAACTGCAAAATGTTGAGACAAATTCAGGCCCTGGGATATGCGCGAACCATAAAATAATACGGAGTGTCTGGACGTCCGGATACCGTACGAATTGGGTTATATTATTCGTACGGAAAGTCGAAAAACTTCACGTCGCAATCTCGACTGAACGCTTCGTGTGTTACGTCAAGTGGAAGTTGAACAATTCTGGTTTAGTATGATGTGATTAATTTAAGAAAATTCCTTACTAAAGGGAAAAATGTCCACTTTGGTACTATATGTAGTGTTTTTAAAGAGAAAACCTCTTAAAATTCCTTACCAAAGTGGAAAATTTCCGTTTTATATTATTCAATATTATTCGACCAGATACATTTTTTAATTAATTTTCAAGTTCTAATGGATGAATATTCATATATCATTCATCCAGATAGATTTGCAATGGATTTAGCTATTTAACTCGATGAAAACCCGTATTAGCGATAATTTGGCCACTTTTCGGATGAATAAGGTACACGTTTTCGTCCTTACGGCCAAAATAATATAGCCACTGGCTTATATATATGCTCGCATCCGTGCGAAAACTCGGCGTGACACGCAGATTCATTGTCAATCTGCAATCATTTTTTTTCTGCATCTACAATTGACCTTTGTTACACGACTAATTATTCGTCGAGTGAAATCGAAAAAATTGCAGCTAATTAAGTCATTACAATTTGGACTTGAGACACAAAAATTTGATTCGCTCAATTGAATTATTTTCGACAGATGTAATTATTTTATTCGCTGTGTGCACGGAGGTGAAAAGTGGGGATTGACAGACCGTGGCACTGTTGGAACAATATTTTTCCGTAATTGCATCCAACTTCAGCGTATTTCCTGGCCACTTTGGAGTCATTTTATATTAGATTGGGCATTGCGAATGTGTTTCGGCTGCAAAGCCCGTTCGCAATCCAATTTCCATCCTCTTAACCTCGTCGAGCTGTCAGATCGAATAATTGTTATTTTTGTTATTTCTCATCAAACACGCGTACGATCCTAATGAAAATATTTCACACTGTACCTCGCTGACTCGCCTTCATTTTTAGCTGAAACGATGAAACTGACGCATTCAATAAATATTTCGAAATAAATTTCAATATTTCGAAATAAATTTCAATATGTTTAAATAAATATTTACTCACCGTTTCCTGTGTTATCGCGTATAATAGTATATTATGTAACAAGTGCGTAAAGTACAACATTTCCGCACGAGTCACACATACTATTTTTTGTAACAGTGTGCGCGATGCGAGTCTTCTTCGGGGAGGTTGAGCGAAGTCAAAGTGCGAGTCTTCCGAAAGGAGTGCGTGAAGTGAGCGGAGTGCGTAAAGATTCACTTTACGCACGACGTTTACTTTACGCACGACCTTCGGAAAACGAGCACTTTACGCACGCGAAACCTCACCGAAATGACGAGCTTTACGCACGCTATTACAAAAAATATTGTTCCACTAGTTCGAAAAACCGGCTACTGCGGCGCTAGTTGTCGCCGCGGATATGGCGAATAACTGTGACTCGATAAAATGTCGGAGATATTGGTCAACGTATTCCAAGAGCAACGTGTTCTCGCGCATCTCTCGATATTTTCCGCTGCTTTCACCAGCAAGCGAATTTTTTTGGTGCTCAAAGAGTGAAAAATAAAAATCCTCACAACACCCGGTGTAAAAATAGTACGCGAAGCGCGAGTAAATCATTCCTTATCGCATAGCGAGTAAAATAAAAAAGTAAAAATTACCGTAATTGCAGAAGCTTCTTTATCGCGAAGAGACCTTCGCTCTCGGCGCCAGTCAATCGGTTATCGTGAATCGCACGTTTCCGCGGTGCCAGTCGCGATCCTGGTCGAAGCTCGCTCGGTTCGTGGGAAGACGCCGACTCGTGGTATCCGCGCGCGGCGCGCCAGGTCGTGAATAACGTGCGCGCACCGCGCGGCCGCTGTTCCTCGCTATTTTTGTTGAAATGACTGCGAAGCGGAGGGAAAAAAAAAGAATGACAAAATAAGTGAAAAGCGGCGGGACGAGCACGATACGAGCCGCGCGGACACCTCTCACGAAATAAGACGATCCTTTAACGCGCGCGTTTAAAATAATCGTTATACTTAGGAACACGCAGCGATGAAAACATCATGTCGCCGGGTGTCGCAACATGCACCGCGCTCGCAGCTCTCTTTCTCCCCTGCCGCATGCGCCGCCGCGCGGTGCGGAGCTCTCCGCGAGAGTGTACCGCGCGAGGCTCGAGGAGCCGAGTTAAAGGTGGCGGAGGCGTTGGTGCCGCGCGCGCGAGAACCGAGAAGCGAGAAGCTCACCAAGCCAGCAGGCTCTCGGCTCGCTCTTCTCCCGGTCCGTCGGCGCATATAATCCGTGCGCGCGGGCCTGCGCGCACGGCGTCTCTCTCTCTCTCTCTCTCTCGCCTCCCTGTGAAACGGGTTCCCTCTAAATTATACATAAATACGCTATTTATGCGCTATTTATGCGGGCATGCGATCGTCGGTGAAGCGACGTTTTCTCTCTCTCGCACTTCGAGAGTCTTGAGAAAATATCGAATAAGGCGAACGCAAGTCGAAAGGAAACTATGGCGGCGGCGGCGGTCGCGGAGCGTGCGCGAGAAAGGAAAATAAAAACGTCGTGCGAGCGCTCGGCTGCTCTATTCGCCCGTAAAATCACTTGACTCCCGCGACGTCGTCGTGGCGCGCGCATCGTATTCCGTAGGTGGGGTTAGGTTGGGCGCTTTTTCACTGCGTGTGAGCGCAGCGCGCGCGACTCCCGCGCGATATTTGCGACTAGGAATGAGCGATGTTTGCCGATTATAATTAAACATCCATGTTTTTTTCTCGAATAATCGAATCATTTTGTCGATGTTTCTTTAACCCGATCAATCGATTGCTGATGTTTTTCCCCCGAACATCGAAAGCCCTGTCGAGTACGACTCACTATCGCGGATGAAACGCGCAAACAAAATGTTTAAGGAAATATTCCGCTGCTCTGGATGGAATTGCCGACTTTTAGTATATGATTTTGTAATAAAAATGTTCATAAATGATGAATTTATCCCGAAATCATCTATATAATAATGTTACAAATTGTGTGTTGTTTTACCCGGTAATTGCATATGCTTCGGTCGACGAAAACAATCCATGTTTCGGTGTTTTTTTTTAACATCGATGCTGATAATCAATGTTTAAAATAATCGATTATTTCAACATGGATGTTTTCTCGGAACATCGCCCATCCCCACTTGCGACATCGGCGAACTCTTTCGGCGCGGTGAGGTATTAGAAAAGATAATAACTCATTCGTGTGGTGGCTCACGTGTGTTACGGCGGATGGTTAACGTATGTACGGGTAACTTGTTCGACGATATACGACGTGCGACGACGCATATATTATCCGGAGCCCGGCGAATACGTTGTACTCGGTTGGCCGCGGCTCGGAGTACGTGTCGATCGGTACGATGTCACATAGCTCTGGAAAATTGTCGTGTAAACGAAGATAGCGAGTACGCGTGTGTACATCCTAAACGCATTTCCTTCTATTATCGCTAATAGAGAATGCTAATTATTATCGTTGCAAGGCTTTCAACGTTGACAGTACAAATATAAGGGTACTCGGGGACGAGATGTCCGCACGGTGTTCTTACGCATTCTCGTGCGTGCTTTCACCGCACGTTCTCCAGCGCTGTCAGGGCTTTCAGCCTGACTTTGCAGTACACTGTGGCAAACAACGAAAATTCAGTTTACCGAATTAGCTGCTAAGTGCGAAACAACACTCATCGTAAATCGAGCACGTAATAATAATTCCATTTCTTTTTTTCTTTTGCTTCCTACTTCTATTATTTTGCTCAATTTTTTGCCCACCACTGTAGATAAATCCTCTCGTAAAAAGGACATGGCACATCGAAAGTCGAATATATCGAAATACCGAAGCCGGTATATCTCGTGCCGTGATTGGCCGGTAATGGTTATGTCGCAGAGCTAACTTCAGACTGCTATGATTGCTGCAGTCGCGTATATCGCGCGCGTTTTTAATGACTGTATTGTTCGTAGTGTGAAATATAATATTCCAGATTAGGCATGTTCGTTAATCAGATGAACATACCTAAATAGCCATGCCAGAATATACCTAAATTGCTACACGAGCACTGAAATTATTCCAATACTAGCAAGCACGTATACTCGCTTCGCTTGCACTCCGTTTTTCTTCTCGTTTGTCTTTCTCGTGGCTAAATAATATATTTGTATATTTACACAATTCCATATGACCTCGCGCTCTTTTAGATTAGGTATGTTCATCGGCTCGATGTCAGAATATCACAACGACAAAATAAACCAGATGACAAAATAAGACACGACAAAGAAACCCAACGACAAAATAACTCAACAAAATAACGACAAGGCTATAACGTCAAAACACACGGAAAAAATAACTAGTTGACACAACCAAGAAATTAGTTGGCACAACCAATGGATTATTCTAATTTCCTTGCAACTCGGATTAGTTGTGACAACCTAAAGGAATTAGTTGCACGAACAAAGTTTCGTTGGTAGATGCCCTGTTAGTTGCGGCAACCAAACGAATGGTTGATACAACTATTCGAATAGGCAGGAGCACAAGTTCCGGTTACTTGTCCATACCAACCGTGTCATTGCTTTTCGAAATAAAATTGCACTACTTGTACTATTTTTATGACAAATTAACGCGAATCGCTTCACGAACGGCACAATTAAAGCTTTAATAATATCGTCTTTAGGTTATGTACAGATGCGACCCGCGCCTTGAGCGGCACAATCGTAACTTTAATAACATCGTTTTTAGGTTATGTAGAACAAATCGTGAATAGTTACCACAACCATTCGAAGTGGTTTCGGCAATAAATGTGTAAGTTGCTGCAACTAATCGCAAAAAACTGAGGTACAGCAATGTGAATGATTAGTTGGCACAACCAAACTTTTTTTTTCCGTGCATCAGAGTATCCCATGAAATAACGTAAAAACTCAAAATTTGAGGATCGCACTTAAAAATTTCGAGGCAATCCGTGCAATAAAAAAATCCGAAATTTAGAGACGACAAACAAGAAAAAAGGGAAAAGTAAAGTGAAGTAAAGTAAAGTGTCATTTTGTCGTGTGTAAGGTTATTTTGTCGAGTGTTATTTTTGCGTATTATTTTGTCGTGTGTTATTTTTGCATGGTGTTACTTTAACGTGTCACCTTCTGGCATTATGGCACCTTTCCCATACTCGAAGGCATGTATGGTACATACTCTATAACTTATTTCTCGGTGTATGGAGAAAATTGCCAAAATGCCGGTGTATATTACAATTGCCACACGAACATAGGGCTTATAACCATACTTTTCTCTAGCAAAGGGGCCAAGACAACAAGAATATATCCAATTGATTTCCCCAAAACTTTATCATCAGCGACGTCGCTCCTAGTTTAGAGAAAAAAAAATACAGTAGCAAAACCGTCCCACTCGAAATCACCTCACGTGTCGTAAAAATACGACAGTGACTGACATTGAAGACAGCGAAAATCCAAACGACGCTATGTTCGCCACGAGATTTATCGGTCGTGCAGCAATTAACAATCCAAGCATCACTTGGTGCGTCACCTCGTTTCGTCAAATCCTCGGGTAAAAAAAAGACACGACTTGGCTGTAAAAAACATATCCCATTCACTCCCGGCGAGTTTGTTTCGTGTGCTATTGGCGCAGCTCGCGCTCGCGCGCGCGCACAGTTCTCACTGCTCGGCAGTCGGTAATATTTATTCTCAATGAACGATCGTAAATCAGATGATTATTTCTGCGCGGAGAACTCGAAATGTTGCGGGGCCGAATTAATCACGGGTGTAAATCCTCGCGGGCGTTTGTGCTCCCCGCTTGGTGCGCCCTCTATGTACGTTTCGACGTGTGTGAGAGCTCCGCATAGTTAGTTGGCCTATGTGACTCGGGTGTAGGTAAAGCACGTATGTATATACACGTGTATATATATTATACCCGGTGGCTGGAGCGCTCGCGGGAGCTCGCGAGATAGGTAAATAGTTTGCATTAACTCACGTCAACGTGTGCGGGCCCCCGTTAGTTACTATCAGCGTCCCCGCGTCGTCCATTATTCCACCTAACGAGGAATATAATAATCGCGCCGCGCGGCGAGCGCTTCGCGCGAAAGAGAACGAGCGAACTCGTGCGCACGGATTGCGAAAGCCAGTTCAGCCGTTGGGGCGTGCATAACGCGACAAGAGAGAGAGAGAGAGAGAGAGAAACGCGTGACACTGCTGATGAGCTGTTTAATACAATTGCGTTGAGCGTAACTCACAAGTATATATAGGTAGGGCAAGCCGGGGTAAAACGGACCTCCTAAGCAAAAAATGGCTTTGTGAGAAAACCCAAAGTGTTTTTTTTATTGCTTTTCAAAAAAAAATTCGATAGCACACTGGAAATGCAAGTGCGTTAAATTGACGCAATTGTCAATGACGCGTTTTGGCACGTTTATAAAACCGTGTTGAATGAATGCATTAACGCGCATTTAATGCGTTGAAGCAACACGTTTTCCTTTAACACGCTTTAAAATGTGTTATTTTTACTCACCAAATGCATCAAAATAACATGTTAATGCATTAACTCAACACGTTTTAAACGTGTAAATGTGTGTTAAATGTGTAAAAACGCGTCATTCATAAGTGCGTAAATATAACGCGCTTTTATTTGCAGTGCAGACATCAATTTTAAACGTCGGCAAAAAAAAATTTGCCGTCGAAAACGCCCCCCCCCCCCCCCGCCTCCCTCAGAATACGGCACTATATGAGTTAGTACACAAAACGCTACCGATCGGCGTGAGTGTTGATTATTTTTGAGTCTTTTATTACTAAAATGTGACACAAAAGCACATTTCAGTCGTGACGGATTCGCCGTGCAGGCAAGAATTGATGGAGAAAAAAAAACTGTTGCCGAAGAAGTCCGTGAATAAAAAAAAAGAATCACGGAGGAGGGCGAGAAAAAATTGTAAACGAAGAAAGAAGCCTCAAAACTTACGACGGAGACGGAGGCCCATTTTACGATTTTTTTTCTTTTTTTTTCGATGATAAAAAAAAGGGCGGCCCGTTTTACCCCAGAGGTTCGTTTTACCCCGGCTTCCCCTATATACATGATTTAGGCTTGTGTGTTGTGTCGCGCGTCTCGAGTTCTCGTTTCTGTTCTCGGGAGTAAAGTTCATAAAGTTGGAAATTGATGTGAAACGGCTGGGAAGCCAGGAGCAGCGAGAGATATTGCAGCGCTAAGGACCAAGGAGTCGAGCGCGCCGTGTGCAGCGCTGCAATACGCGCCGGGAGCTCAAGTTCTAACACCCACGGTGTTAGATCGTCTGCTTCGCAGCCGAGAGAGCCCTCGCTCTTTCGTTAACGAGGAATATAATAATGGCGGGCTCGCGTGCTGGTCAATATAATTGTCCGATAAGCGGTCCGAACGGCCGCGGCACATCGCCTACACCTCTAATTCGCTTCATAGACAAACCTTTCCCTCGCACGAAGCGCTTCATTGACTACGCGAGCCGGGTGCCCTCGTGAGACGCGCTACCCTTCGCAGCCGAACGACCACAATTTACGTAGCGCACGCTGTGCATTATCTGTTGGAAGTTGGGTTTCAGAAGAAAAATTCATGACACATTTTCAAGACATAACATGGGGTTCATGCGTTACAATTTTTTGTTTGTCAAATGTCAAAACTGTTATAAATGGACCCGGTCGCTGATCCTTCTGCACCTTAAAAAATGTATATGTAACCCGAAAAAATATGAAGAGGCAGATTTTGTTATTTTTCGAGCGATAGTCGGAACTACGAGTTTGAAGATAAAGAGATTTGGAAACTATGTTGTCAGGGGTAGAACATGCGACTTGAGTACGTTTGAATAGATCAAAAGTTAATATAAAAATAATAATAATAATGTTGTGATCCATTCTGATCATTTTTGGTCCGTACCCGGATCCATAATTTCTGACGAAAAAGTGACAGTTACTTAGATATTTCGATATTTCGAGATATCTCGAGTCACCAACGTTTGCTGAGGAAATACAACTTTTTTGTTCCAGGAGGTTCTAGTACAACGAAACAACAAGTTTCCCACACCCCAAGTTAAAATGGGTTGCGGAACGTTGATATAGGTCGAAAGTCGATATTTCGAAAAGTTGATTTTTTTCGGTCTGGAGCCGGACCTATGACATCTAGCGAACAAAATATCAAGAATTATTTTCTTCAAAATGAAGTAATAACGAGTTCAAATCAGTGTTTTCGGGGTAGAATATAATATATGATTTGTTAACGATGGTATATAGGCCAAAAGATGTTGTCTCGAAACTGATACAAGACCTAGGTTCCACTCGTCTGTAGGCGAGTCCGAGTGACGACCTCTTTAACCCTTCCTGGTCACCATGCGTCAAATTTACCATAGTACTTTAACATGAAATTCTACGACAGTGCGACCAGGAAGGGTGAGGTGAACATAGTTAATTCAATACGCTCTCAAATTTATTTCCCCGATGAGTCTAATTAAAAACATGATTTCTTTCGACTGTGCCCGATCTCGCGTTTTTCTTTGTAATTTTGTTTTTTATTTTCCTCACACACAATTTTTCAACAACTTGCCCGGGCGATTTTTAACAAATGGCCAGGTGCGTGACCTACCCGCCCCTCTTTCTCCGATGACACTAAATAATTCACAATATATTCGGAAGCGTGAGAAATATCTCATCGATTTTTCGTGCTCGGTCGAGCAATTTTAATGACAGACATTAATTACATCCGAATGTCAGCGCGGTGTCGCTGCCGCAGCGCGTACTTACTTGTTTTGGAAAAAATAAAGGAGAATACCTACGGTGAGAGAGAGAGAGAGAGAGAGAGAGAGAGAGAGAGGGGGGGGGGGGGGGAAAGCGCGGAGGGCCCCCGCTCGAATCTGTTCGAGAGACGATTCCGTTATGCAGTATTTCACGGTCACGATCGGCGAGAGTCTGGCACTCGGGCGCGGGTGTACGCGTGCAGTGTATTCGCCGTCTCTTTCATTACTTCCAACTCTCTCTCTCTCTTCCACTCCGCTCCATACCGGCGGATAATTTAACGATTCCCCGGTGCGGATTGCACAGGAGCGCTCGCGCGACTGAGAGAGCGAAACAAATCCGCCACCTACTCGTCGCTACTCCCCCGTGGGTTTTGCATTAATCGAAACGAGCCCAACGAAACGATACGCCCGTTTAATAAATAATAAATATTGAACCCGGCGTGCAATATTCTCGCTAATTTCGCCCGACCACACCGGAGTTCCGCCGCTTTATTCCAGCTGCTGCTGCTGCAGAGTTGCCTCTCGCATACCGCCGCCGTCAGCGTTCGTTAATTATTATCGGGCTCGACAATTTCTCCACATACATTTGTAATAACGAGCGCCTCGCGCGCGACCTCAATTACTCCTTCGAATTTCTCGCCGAACATGACACTGCAACGTCTATATCAATAACAATATATTATCGAGAAAACCAAAACGAGGAAATAAAAAATAATTTATAATCAATGATTTCTCACCGCTATACGTGCAGGTATTTTCATATTTTCTTCTTAATCTTACTCTCAAAGAAATTCATTAATACGATCGTTTGCAATCTCATATTAAATCGCCAGAATTAAGGTAGTATGAGTGCCTAAGCTGACGTCGTGTAAGTTCGAGCGAGAATGAGACAAAATTATGAACAAATCTCGATCAGATAAAAATCGGAAAAAATCAAGCATATGGAAGGTGATGAAAAGATTATTTTGGCAAAATAATAATTGAAAAATGTTATTAACAAATTACTGAAATAAATAATTGTTCAAAAAATTACCCAGCAACATATCAACATATTTTTTCTTATGAAATTGGTTTGTTTCTATTTCTGAATACGTATGCATTTTTCCTGAATTTTGTCTGATTTTTAATTTTATAACATGAAAAGGAACGCAATTTTCAAACATCACGCAAAGTTTTGAAAAAATTCATACGTATTCAGAAATAGAAACAAACCAATTTCATAAGAAAGAAATAGGTTGCCGGGTAATTTGTTGGACGATTATTTCTTTCAGTAATTTGTTAATAACATTTTTCAATGATTATTATGCCAAAATAATATTTTCAGCACCTTTTATATGCTTGATTTTTTACAGATTTTGATCTCATCGAGAACTCTTGGTAATTCTGTCTCATTCTCGCTCGAACTTATGCGACGTTAGGTGCTGCTCATGCTACCTTAAAAGTACCGATATTTAATTTGTATCGAAGATTTAAACAATTTCAATTCGAAGCGAACAATTTTCTTGTTATTGTCTTCAGTAGAGTGAAAATATATATTTAATAACTCGGATTTGTCGGTTTGTGTTTTGTTTCCAGGAGTGAGATCGTCGCCGATGAACATAGTGGCGACGGCGACGGTGGTGACGGAGGGTCCGATTCTGGACGACGAGGACGAGGACGAGGTGGACGAGGGCGTCGGCGAGGCCGAGAGCGAGGAGGCCAAGTCGGCGGACGGCGGGGACGAGGAGGTCGACGTCGAGGAGTGCAGCAGCGTGGACGACGGCCCTCTGAGCGTGACCGACGAGCTGCCGAGCTGCCGGAAGTTGGACGGCCTCGACGCGGAGGTCGAGAGCACCAACGTCGGCTCGACGAGGAAGCAGCAGCGCGAGAGGGACCAGCAGCAGCAACCCCGTCACAGGACCTCGTGCAACTCGGAGGAGCTGAGAAACGTCGAGTGTCACCTGGAGACCAAGGAACTCTGGGACAAGTTCAACGAACTCGGCACCGAGATGATCATCACCAAGACCGGCAGGTGAGTCGTCCATCGAATACACCAACCACCGAGTCAGAGACTAAAACTCTCAATCTCATCGTCCAGCCGACGGCTTATTGCACTATTCAAAATATTTAACGTCAAATCACTATACCGTGCACCAAACTCTTTTACAGAAACAGGTATATAAATTTACTACACGAGTGTAACGTACAATTGATGCATATTTCCTCTAAATTCGTTAGAAAAGTTGTACTCATTGATGTCCAGTATACTAAAATTGATGCACGACTGCTAAATTTGTTACAGAAATCGTATTAATTAATGCACAGTGCACTAAAATCGTTACATAAGTAGTGTTAATTACTGCATAGTATACTAAATACGCTATACGAGACATGTTTTTAATATGAGTTAATTTTAATTTTGCAACACCGTCGTTCGCTGGAAAAATATTGAAGGTTAAATTTCTACACATGTGCAGGAAGCTCTTTTACAGAAACAGGTATATACATTTACAACGCGAGTGTAGCGTAAAATTGATGCATATTTCTGCTCAATTCGTTAGAAAAGTTGTATTCATCGATGCCCAGTATACTAAAATGGATGTACAATCTCCGAAATTCGTTAAAAAAGTTGTCATCTCATATAAGTTAACTTTAATGTTTACCGCACGTACATCGAATTTTCTTTCGTATGTTAAATTGAATTTCCTACGCGGTTTCATTAAAAATACTGGACGTTAAATTACTATATACAGTTTATGATGTTACCAAACATTTTTAACACTGTAAACCCGCTACCGTGGCCCCTGAAATCATGCATACACATTATATACAAACATATATATATTCGTCTTCAGCGATGCTTAATATTTATCACAGCCACCGGGCTTATAATTATTTGATATAAATTAGAGGGCGTTTAAGAGCCAAATCAACAGACGCGCGCGTGTCTCATGGCCAAATAAAAATCGAGTGAATTTTCATACGCGCGGTAACGTCGTTCCATCTCCCCCCGTCCGATCTTTTTCTCTCTCTCTCTCTCTCTCTCTCTCTCTTTCTCTATCCTCGTTCGCACACAAACACACGTTCCGTATTTTTTACGGCATATTCGAGGAAATTAAAAAAATAATTTATGGTGTCCCATCGTAAAGCTACGCGAGCGGGCGCGGGCGCGGGCGCGGGCGCGGGCGCGAGCCAGCGCGAGGCGACCGAGCGAATGGTGTCCATTTTTATAGGCTATGCTAATAAAGTCCAGGTCGCGCGGCGCAGCTGCACGCTCCTGGGATGCGTGACCACGTCGGAATTATGAGATATTCGTGCTTACGTGTTACCTGCTGGGTATTCGTGCATACCCTGGCTGCCTGCCTACCGACTTCTACACTCTACACTCCTCACTTCTTTTCTATATATATTTATATATACACACACACGTGCTATATATATACACGACTATACACGACTGTGGAAGGGTGCAGCAGTCCTGGGCGCCCGCGGATGCACCGCGCGTCGTCCACCAGGAACATCGACCCTCCGAGCGCCGCAGCCTTGAAAATTGAAACGCCGCGCGCTGCTTCTATTATTCTCATGTACCGTACCGCGACCTCCAATTACTTCTCGATTAATGATTGTTAATTGCGGGGAGTAACGTGTTAAGTTGCCGGCCCACGCGAACCCCGGAGGAACAGGATTGTTTAATAGACTACGAATGTTATGCATTTTTATGACGCGAGCGCGCGCGCGTTTGTGTCCGACGTAATTGCGCCTGACGCTCGTGCACATCGGAGACGCCAAGTCAACACCTCGACTCGCTGCTCACCGGTAGCCGGGAAATAATTGTCGTGGGATAAAAAAATCTGCTGAATCTAATTTTAGTATTGAAAAGTCCAGGGGCGCCGGGAGAATTTATTTCTCTATTTCTCTCGCAATTAACCTTTGACGTTAGACTCACGGTAAAAAGGCAAAAAGTGTCCGTAAACACGACACGAACGGACGCACAATATTGAAAAATTGATGTATGACGGAATTTACCTGGCAATTGAATATCAATGAGAATATATCAATTACCACTTTGCGCCGAAGATAAGTACCACGTTTGTTTTTTTTTTTTTTCGTCTTTCTTTCACAATCAACACCACCAACGCCAGTAGCGGCAGTTGTCATTGCGGCGTATCATTAAAATGATTAATCATTCGGTAGTCGCGTGAACGGTTGTCCCGAGCAAAGCCCGGTCAGCGGGAAAGAAAACACGAACGGACAGTTCTGTTTTTGTACTATGGACCAGGGATGGCCGATGATGAGGAAAAAAAAGTTGATGTCAAAAGAATGGATTATTAAAAAAGTCGTCGGAAGAATTGGTTATTAAAAAAATTGATTATGAGGAATCGATGGTTCAAAATAAACATCGGAACATCGATTATTTTACATCGGCAAAGTTGAAGATAAGTAGTTGAAAAAACAATAATAATAAATTCAGCAACCTTGTTTTGTTTATTTTATTTTTTCGCCGTCCGTGCGACCCATGTATACCGCTCTAGGGTTAAATAAATAAATCAATAAATAAATTCGCCCAAGATCTCAAGGCACATTCAAAAGATAAAGATGCTCGAAACAGCATCGTATTATCACGATTCATGAAATCGTGAGAACTCGTTCTTGATGATATTTGCTCGTACACAAAAAAAAAAAAAATGAAATGACCAGCAGTTGACATTTGTATAAAAGTGATAATAATGCATTCGCGTAGATACCAAGTGCACAGACATTATTATACTTTACATGCTTTGTGATACCGCACAGACCAAATTCGACTTCTTTTTATCGATGTTTCATAAAAATAGACATCGAACATCGATCAATCGGTCTTGACAAACATCGAAGGAAAAAATCGTTTACTCGAGAAAAAACATCGGTGCTCGATCAATCAGCAAACATCGCCCGTCCTTGCCTCGGACACGTTATATGTATTATTATGACTCTGAGCGCTGACCGTAGGAACTTTGTTGAACTTACCGCGCGTCTCTTTATCACAGCCGTCACCAAAAAACGTTGTGCCTCGAATGATCCGTGAAATTCGCATCCTAACCTGCGAATCTTCGAAAACGATGAGTCAGCCTCCCTTCGTCCTGACACACCGCGTAGCTCACGTATCCCTTGAATTTCCGAAGCGCACTCGTGCCGGGCGCGTCCTTCACGAGCGATGAAAATAGCGTCGTTAGTCGTAACAAGGCGGAAAATGTCTCGACCGAATCCCCCGTGAGCGCCCGACAACGGCGCAATTCGTAACTGCGCGGTGCGCGCGCTGGCAATCAGGTGGAATTGTTGCGGCCCGGCGGGGCGTCTTGGGCGCGCGGGCGCCCGTTTTCTTCGAGGACTCCGTCGCGCGCGCGCGACACCGAAAAATCTTTTTCCCACGTTCGCACCCGCCAGGCCCGGAGTTCCGCCAATGGCGGCCGCGCGTCTTCGAGTCACCGCGTCGCGGCGCTGCTGCCCCTCTCGCGAGGCGACCCAAATTCCCCTGACAATGGCAACTCGAAAACCGAGACTTCTCGCTTTCTTTCCATCCCAAACGTCAGACACACACACACACACACACACACACACACACACACACACACACACACACACGGGAATCTTAATCCGCGACAGAAAACAATGAGCAATCATCGCGCGATTCATATTTCCCGCCACAAAGAAACGCCCTCTGGGCACAAAAACCGCCGAACGCGAGCGCTGAATCTCTCTTACCGACGACTGAATAATTTCGAATATCATAGAGTGTCAGCGCGCGAGCGGTGTATATAATTTTCTGACCCGCAGAGCCGCGCGTCGAGATCCCGGTTGACATCGCGTAATGTACGATTGTCCGGGGGGAGGTTCGGCCTGGCGTCCCGGAGCGCGGAACACCCAGCCGAGAAGCCACGGCGCGCGAAGCGACGATAGAGAAGGAAAACGGGAAATATAGTTTTTCACGTTCCAGATAGCATATATGCTATGGGCGAGGTGCGTGCGCGCGCGTTGTACATGTGCGCTGCGGCGCGCCGCGGGCGATAATAGAGGTTGGGTGAAACCCGCGTGAACCCCGTGCGTGAGGACCGCGGAGAGACCCGGGCGTTGCGCCGAGTAGGTGCGGACGAGCGGGTCAGGAGAGACAGGATGCACAGAGCCAAGGATAGGAGCGCGCGGCGGCCGCGCCGGCCGCGCCGGCCGCGACTCTCTCGTCACGCGAACCCTTCATCAGCGTTCCCGGCAACCTACATTATGCGCTGTGTTACAACACAAACACCACACTACACACCGAGAGCCACTCGACCGCGTGTTCTGCCGTGCTGACCGGTTAAAACGCGCGCGCGCGCGAGCACAGTGGCTCTCGCGGAGCTTAACAACGGCGCTGCTGGTTCTGACGCGAGCGTCTGCGCAGTGCGGAACGGCCGATTGGGACACGGGACAGACGAATAAATGCCAGACTATATTCGGGCAGACCCGAATGCATTTTTACACCCAGAGAAAAAGTTTCCTTGATTACAAACAAATGGGTGGATTGCATTTTTTTTCATTGATTTCAATGAAATATTTATTTGAATTTCAAAAACACGGTCTCCTTGATTCAAAGAAACGATACACTTGACGCCACCTGCTACGCCAACGTTTGGCGCATTCGCGATAAGTCGTACTAGCGTTGGTCAAGTCAAGTCAAATCCAGAAGCTAATCATTGGTTAAACCATTCAAGTTATTGGTTAACATATCTAAGTACTATGGTACGTAACCAAGAACTTGATCGACATAACCTATAATTTGGTTGATGAGATCATTCAAAGAAAATATAATATTAACTTAAGGCTACTGTTTCATTGACGTCAAAGAAACGTTTCATAGGTTGAGATTTCAAGGAAATTTCATTGAATCGAGGAAACTTTTTTTCTTGGTGTATGTATTTTTCATCACTGCTTCTTTCACGAAATTCCCTCTCGCTATCGCTGACCGGCGTAACGTACGACAGCCAATGATGCATCGGTAGAACGGTTTGCCGCATTCGTGATTGGCTGTTGTAAGTTGCGCCGGTCAGCGAAAGCGAGGGACGTTTTGTGAAAGTAGCTGCAATGGGAAGTACCTAAAGACGCATTCGGGCACCTGATATCCCTGACAACCCCAAAGGGTCCATTTGTAAGCATTTAGTACACTAAAGTCCACTAACTGGGTTTCCATTTTTAGGCTTATGATGTCCAAAAAAGCATTCGTTGTTGGGTTCTGATCTTAGTATTGCGCCTGCAAAAGTTAGACCGCCCATTAAAAAGCGTACTTTTTGACTTCTACATGAGACCTACACCTTGTCGTCCATCCGGTGTTATGAGGGTAGTCTGCCGAATAAATGAGCCGAAGGATTGCTCAGGAAGATGGTGAGACACAGAACAACAGAGCTTGGTGTCGTGATGTACGACACGTGTAGATGTGTATATATATACTCAGGTACAATTATAATCGTATAATAGTGGGAGAGAGAGGGAGAGAGGGAGACAAATGCGCCACCTGGCAAAACACAGGGCTCGGGAGCGTCGTTAGCTCGGCAAACAGTCGCGTTACTCGGGGGGGGGGGGGGGGGGGGGCGAATGGTTACTCTTGTTCTAAGCATCGCCGTAATACGCCCTACCGGGTGATCCACGTAATAAGGCCCCTCGGTCGCGCCTGCGCCCCTCTTCTTTCTCTCCGGCTCGGCTGGTTAGCTTCGTTGTGGCACTTGGCGTGCGCGGCAACGGGTTTCACTCTTCAATTCGCGAATTTAACGCACGCCTCTCGCGCGCGCGCGGCCCACCGGCGCTGGCTACCCGTCTTCATCGACGCGACCTGTCGCCGCGCGCACAAAGGAACGGAAACTGCGCGCGCGTGTTCGGACCTGCCACGATGTACGAAGCGATAGCGAGCTTCGCGCTGGCTTCCATTGTGCACACAACAGTTTTGTAAATTGGTGGGTTTGCTCGTGTGCCGCGCTGTCCACCGCGGCAAACAGTAGATCGCGCGGAGAATAATCGCGCTTGTTGCTCGGGTGTTTTTTTTTTTTTTTTTTTTTCCCGCGGGACTGAATGAAGTGAGACGGCCGGACTTGTAATTCGAACGAATATTGGATCGATCGGAACGACCTATTCCGACCCTCGCGCCGTTACGCGTGTCTTGGGCGCCACGGAGCGCCGGGAGAAGGACGACGAACGACAACGACGAACCCTGTTAATTATGATGGTGACACCACCTGGCGTCACTGGCGAAGTCGTTAGTCGAGCGAATGGTCGAGTAACTCTAATCCAGGTTTCTCGCCCCCGTATCTCGCTGCTACGTAATATCCGCACTCTGGCTTTCCGTAATTCGTTCTTCGACCCTTTTCCTCCGCTCCCCCCCCCCCCCCTCCCTCTTCCCGGGCCACCTTCACCCCTTTGCCGCGCTGCCTGCGCGAACGGTGGGGGCGAACTCGCTCAATGATTCTCCTCGTCCCGCTTTTCACGGAACACTTCCTTCGCCAGTCTATCAGACCATCCGAGCCGTCTGCCGGAGAAATGGGGCGGCGAGCGAGATTCGATGGAGGCAGTTTTGTTCTCGGTGACCCGTGAGAGCGGTGCGACGCTTGAGCTCTCCCTCCTCTCCCCTCTTCCCTCTTCCCTCCCGCTCTCCGCGATTACAAACTCGTTAGTCGCTGAGCCGCCAGAAATGTGGCTGTTCGTTCTCGCGTTTAGAGCGTTAGGGGCGGTTTTCAAACCAACGACACCTTTGTACGTCTCACACGAGTTGCGGACGGTTAAATTCTTAATGTCACACGACTGGCAGTGAGTATAGACAGAAAATAGCCGGGTATTTATCAGATAGATTTACGATGTAAACACTTTGGAGCACGAATAATATGATGAAAACTTTTTTTTTTATTATGGCACAGGGTGTTTACTATAAATTTGAGAAAAGGTTGGAAACTTTGAGTGCACTTTTTTTGCTACTTAATACAACAATCATGCAATTTTTTGTTTGCCGTTGCACACGGCGATAATGTTGACGTTTGCAGATTTTCCGCGTCGAACAAATAAATTCACAATTAAAAAATGTTTTAAAGTAGTCTTTTCGTCGTACAGTAGAAACCTGCGTGAAATTCAGTAAAAATGTGATGTATATTGATGGAAGAAAAATCTGAAAAATATCGAATAAATAAAAGGCGCTTCGAAGATTAATCCTGGATAATAATAATTACAAAATGTTATAAACAAATTAATGAAAAAATATATTGTTCAACAAATTACCCGGTAACGTAACTTTTTTTCTTCATGCAAACAATTTATTGATTTTTCTGAATCCGTATGAATTTTTTCCAAATTTTAAGTAATTTAAAAAAATTAAGTTTATTCAAAATGTTAAGCTGTATTTGCAAATTTTCTCGATCAATCGTCTGGAAACTTCTTGAGTGAAATAGGTGGTTTGATATCAAACACATATCCAAAATTCGTGAATTTTACCACATTTTTCAAAGTTAAAAAATTTAAGAAACCCAATTTTTCAAATTTACATCAAAATCTGAAAAAAAACAATCATACGTATTCAGAAAAATAAATAAATTATTTTCAAGAAGAAAAAAAGTTACGTTATCGGGTAATTTGTTGAACAATATACTTTTTCATTAATTTGTTTATAACATTTTGCAATTTTGATTACGCAGAATTAATCTTTGAAGTACCTTTTATATGCTTGATTTTTTTCAGATTTTTCTTCCATCAAGATACTCAAAATTCTGACAGAATTTCACGCAGGTTTCTATACTGTACCATAAAAGGAGTACCTTAAAGGGAGACTGCACTACGAAAAATAGCCGAAATTGGATATGCAAAATATTGCAGGCCAGGCAACAACAAGAGACGAAAAAAATAAAACGTACGTCTCGTCGAAAAAAAATGCATTAGACCGGTATCGAGCCAAAGATGCTCCAGTACACGAAAGTAATGAACCCACATATTTCCATAGCGAGGATACTCCAATAAAGGTTGTTACTCCGAGCCAGATGAGCCAGGAGGACATGAGCAGCGAGGAAAATCGCCGCAGCCTCGAGACGCGTGGCGAGCGGCGAACCCAGAGTCACGAAGCACCGACTACGCCTGACCAGGGAGGCCAGGATCGCCGGAAAATTGAGGAGAAACACCGGAAGACCGATCGCGACGGTTCTCGCGCCCCGGGAAGTCGTGCTCAAGGTGCTCGGGATCGTTCTCAATTCTTCGGAAGCGCTCGACAACATAGCGCATTCCGCGGTGAAACCTCCGGCGCATCCCGCGCGTTCGCAAGTCACCTCGGAGCATCCTCCCGCTCGTTGCTCGGCGCGTTTTTCCGCGCGATCTTTCGCCGGGTAGTCGGACGTCGTCGGGTCCTGCGACCGCGCCGGAGTCATGTCGGTCAGTGTCGCGGGCTCCTGGGCTGCGAGACCGTCCTCAGCCTTGTCCAGAGTTGCAAAACCCTTATTTTTATAGAAATAAAATAAAAAGATGGTATACAATTGGCTTTGTAATTGTTTTTAGAACAATCAATCGTAATTATTATAAAACGATGGGTAAACTTTTAAATGGAAGCAAGGAGTATTAATTTCCCATAAAACTTTGTGATAATCTTATTGAAAAACTGCGGAAAAACACTGTATGAGCGCCTAAGCTGACTTCGCATAAGTTCGAGTGAGAATGAGTTAGAATTACGAACATTTCTCGATAAGATAAAAATCTGAAAAAATCAAGCATATTGAAGGTTATGAATAGATTTTTTTGGTAAAATAATAATTGAAAAATGTTATTAACAAATTGCTGAAATAAATAATTGTTCAACAAATTACCGTGTAACCTAATCTTTTTTTGTTATGGAAATGATTTGTTTATTTTTTGAATACGTATAAATTTTTTCAGAATTTTGACTGATTTTTAATCGTAACATGAAAAATAAACGCAATTTTCAATCATCACACAAAATATTGAAAAAATTCATACGTATTCAGAAAAATAAACAAATTATTTCCATAACAAAAAAAAATTAGGTTACCGGTTAATTCGTTGAACAATTATTTATTTCAATAATTTGTTAGTAACAATTTTCAATAATTATTATGCCAAAATAATCTTTTCAGCACCTTGTATATGCTTGATTTTTTCATATTTTTATCTCATCGAGAACTGTTCGTAATTCTGTCTCATTCTCGCTCGAACTTATGCGACGCCAGCTTAGGCGCTCATACTACCTTAAATAGAGGCAAGGAATATTAATTTCCCATAAAACTTGATGATAATCTTATTAAAAAAATGCGGAGAAATACTGTTAATGCATTCGGAAAATAATGGACGACCGCGCTTGACCACTTTTCTCACAATTTCTCCGAAAATTGAATGAAAAATTCTATAATATAATGTTATAATCGCTACAGGTGATCGTTATAAAATCGTGAACTAGAAAGTGAACTGTTGTGTAAAGTTGCATTTTTGATGTAACGGGGACTCACAACACCGGCCTTGTCGGCCGCGACCTTGGGACGTCTGTTGCGCGGATGGCAGCGTCCCGCGCAGACGTACTTTCTTCCCTTGCACGTTCGTCTCTGTGTGACACAGATCGTCCCCCCGGATTTGCGGCATTCACTCTTCGCGGGGCATCTCCCGCTCGTTTCGTCCCCTTCCGTTTCAGTGGCGGCGGCGGCGACGGCGGCGGCGGCGGCGGCAGAGTCAACGATGCTGTTGCCCGGCCCGTCTGCCATATGTCGGGCGTGTTTCGTGTAGCGGCACAAATCAGACGTTTACGAGGTGTCGCGCATTGTGCCGGCCGAAATTTTCGTGGTCCATCGGGAGTCGAATTCCCGGACGTGCGATAATTTGGGTTACGAGGGTTAAGTCCATGACCGAGACTAACGTATATATAGAGATACAAGAGGCGGAGCGATTCGCATTTATTTTTCTTTTATTTTCTTCCTCACGACGAATAAAATTAATTGACATTCGTGCGCGCTCTGGTTTTGCTTGCAGACGGATGTTCCCAACGTGTCGGGTGTCGTTCAGCGACCTGAGAACCGATCGTCGCTACGCGGTGTTGATGGACATCGTGCCGGTCGACGACAAGAGGTATCGATACGTTTATCACCGAAGTTCCTGGCTGGTTGCGGGCAAAGCCGACCCACCGGCAGCGGCGAGACTCTACGTTCATCCGGACTCGCCGTTCACCGGCGAGCAGCTCCGTAAACAGGTTGTCTCCTTCGAGAAAGTCAAGCTGACGAACAACGACATGGACAAGCACGGCCAGGTGAGATAACACACTTGTCTATATGCACGCATTTGTCGCGGTACACCGCGGACGTGATATCTGCATGCGGTCTTACACGGTTAGGGAGATCGGCGGCGACGGTTCTAACAAAAACTCATCACTCATTTTTTTTTTCTGGAAAAACCTGAGGCGCTGGCGCTTAAGCATCTCATGGATCATTAATCAGCTACGTTTGCGTACTTGATCACATTTTTTCGAACGCTTCGTACCGTGGATTTGCAAGCAAAAGGGCCATTCAAAGGCAAAGAGAACATTTCTCCGGCTGCGGGATGAATTGTAACAGCCAACGAAAACACATCTGGGGCGAAAATATGCGAGTCGTGGTTACAGGAGGAGGAGGAGGACCTTGTCGTTGATGCTAAGCTTTACATGACTCGCCAAGTGCTTTATAAAATCAAAGAATTCGGCCACTTCCATTTCAACCCGACTTTTTCAGCGCGTCCGATGGACCCGGTGGCCGATCTCAGATTATATGATCGTGGTATCGCACTCTAGGAAAGATGAAAATCGGAGGAATCGAGTTTTGGAAACGTTTGCGGCTGTACAGACGGCAAACTAGTTTTACTCTCTCGGCTGAAATCAAAATAGAGCTGTCAATGTTGACCCCGGACCGAGTGTCACTATTGTCCCCACATCGCATTTGTACAAATAATGCTGTGGGTTTCTTTTTAACGAATCGAAACAGATCGACCCGGTGATGAAAATGTTCGCTAACAAATGACCTTTCGACTCCGTTTACTTGTTTACACTTGCGGTTTACACGGTATCGGTGAGCGGACGCTATCCGCACAACCGAAAAGTCACTTGAGCCGTGTTCACATTTTCCAAATCTCAGCTGTGCAATTGGAACACGATTCTGAGTCGATTTGGATAATGTAGCCTCCGTGGTGACACAAGCGTACGATCACCCGTAGTGTTGCAGGGTCGCTGGTTACAACTGACCAGTATTGTAAGTCCCCATTACTTGAAGAATTACAGTTTACATGTCAGTTTATTTTCTAGTTACGATTTTATAACGATGACCTGTAGTGATTATAAAATGTTATGTGAACTTTTGAATAGCCGTAAGTAAAACCTCATTTTTAATTGAATTTTGGGAGAAATTGTGAGAAAAATGGACGAGCTGAGAGGTCCTCCATTATTTTCGCAATGCATTAAGAGTATTTCCCCATTTTTTCAATAACATGGCGATGAAATTTTATGGGAAATTAATATTCCTTGCCTCTATTTAAAAGCTTACACATCGTACTATAATCATTACGAGTTATTATTATAAAAACGTAATTAGAAAGCCAATTGTACCATCAATTTTATTTCTACAAAAATTAGGGATTTACAACTGTGCAACTGACCCTTGTCGCTTTCCTCCCCGGTCGCGCCTAAATTGTTGTGTCATAACCTTCCCCCTGGATGTACATCATGTTAGCCGCAGCTGTTTAATTGGTACTCTCGACTACGCGTCGTGATAGGCCGTGCGATGGGATAGCACAGCCGAGCTAGCACGTGTTGGCGCGACTTTCCTGCTCTCCTGTTCGTTCGTTTGGCGATCGATGACAAGGCAATCTCCTCGTTACTGTCGCCCACGCACGTTACCCTCGGCGATTCTTTTCTCCGTTTCCTTTCTTTTTTCTGCGCTCTCGCTATTCCCTATTTCTTCGCCGGATACTTTTCCAACGTGGAAAACGACAGCTACTCCAGCATATTTATAGTAAATCGACACGCTAACCGTGTGCGGGTATATCAAGACGGGGCTACCGTATTGGACGCGGACCCGGTGGTGTTATCAGGTTGCGCAAAGCCACTGCGAGGAGGCGTTGTTTCTGTTCGCGTATTCGCGCACAGACGTGACGATAACTATTGCCGCACACCACGCTGAAATATCCTATTTCTTGTACGCTATTTTATTTCTTAATCCACGAATGTATTGCACGCGATGTGTATTACGGAATTACGTACGCGACGTAACACGTGTGTGCGGATAGGTGGGGCCCGGGGTGCCCCAACGACAGATAACGGTGCAATCAGGACAAGATACGGGAAGAATAATGGCCCGGGTAACGCGAGATTGTGAAGTGAAGGTGCGAACAAACAGATCCCCCGGGTATTCTCGATTTATTGTCCCACTTTGCGTATACTTGGGAGACCGGTTTCTCGTCTGCTTGAAATTTCGCGTTGCTCCTGGGGGAGAAAAATGTACTTGCGTAAAATTCGCGTTTGCGTTTCGAAAAAGAAAAAAAAAAAAAAAAAAGGGCAGAGCTAAAAGAGCAAGAAAAAAGTGGATTGCCAGGAAGCGCGTTTTTACGGTATGATGTCTATTTTGAATTTTGTATATACTAGCAGTAACATTTTCCTTGCATCTCGTTTGTCTTTCCTTGTGGCCAATATAGTCATTCTCATTCAAAACGCACGCGACAAAATCGACTTTATATCGAAGACACCGCCGACTAACCAGCAGAATGCTTGAATAGCGGCTTCAGCTTTCGATATTTCGACTTTCGATGTGTCATGTCCTTTTTACGGTAGTATATATGAGCGCTATATCTAACGTCGATGAGATAAAAATCTGGAAAAAATCGTGCTGAAAAGATATTTTGGCACAATAATAATTGAGAAATGTTATTAACAAAATTACTGAAATAAATATACGTATGAATTTTTTCAAAATTTTGTGTGATGTTTGAAAACTGCGTTTTTTTTCATGTTAAAATTAAAAAGCAGGCAAAATTCTGAAAAAATTCACACGTATTCAGAAAAATAAACAAATCATTTTCGTAACAAAAAAATTAGGTTACCGGGTAATTTGTTGAACAATTATTTATTTCAGCAATTAGTTGATAACATTTTTCAATTATTATGTTGCCAAAATAATCTTTTGATTCCATATACTTCATTTTTTTCCATTTTTATCTTATCGAAAACTGTTCGTAATTCTGTCTCATTCTCACTCGGACTTTTGTGACGTCAGCTGAGGCGCTAATTCTACCACCTTAAGAGAGGATTTAAGAGTGGAGCGCGGACGGGCCCGTAAAAGTGACAGCGAAAACGGGACAGTTTGGCCCGTTTCATCGCCGATCACGTTCGATTAACCGAGTATTTTTCTCATCGCACCTGCCGGCGAGAGGAGCATCAATGGGCGATCGTTCGGGCCTTCTGGAGGGAGAGAAAACGGGCGCGCGGGATCGTAATTCCGACTACCGGGAGCACGTAAAGTTGTGTGCAGGTCGAATCGTGTCGTAGGACTCGTAGGAGCTGCTTATTTTACAAGGGCCCCAAAGAGCAGCAGAGCAAATGCGGACTTGCTGCAGCAACAGCAGCGGCTCATGCCTATAAGCCAATAAATTGAATGAATGTTTGCTCGAAGCTTTTGTCATGATGATCGTGCGGGTAGCCCACGCTCGGCGCTGCAGCCGCGAGCTCCTGTAGTACAGATGGACCTTTTGAATCTCCGGTATACGTGGCTGCCGCTCGAGCCTCCTCCGCTTCTGTTGCTCCCCGCGAGCGGCGTACCTACACCCGGGGATAGTCGTAACAACGCGAGTCTCCTGTCCCCGAGACAGACAGATAGACTCAAACGTGCGCGCTGCACGGGCGAACCCCTCGCGCCGAAAAAAGAGAAAAAAAAAAGAAAAGAAAACAACAACACGTCAGAGAAAAAAACGTGTAATACACGCCGGTGTCTCGGGAGCACATCGCGAGACGATTGCATCTATAGGGGAAGCCGGGGTAAAACGGATCTCTGGGATAAAACGGGCCCCCCTTTTTTTAACATCGAAAAAAAAAAATAATTTAGGTTTAAATGAGCTTCCGTCTCCGTCGTAAGTTTTGAGGCTTCTTTCTTCGTCAAAACTTTTTTTCCCGCCGTTCTCCGTAATTTTTTTTTATTCGTAGGCTTCTTCGGCACCGGTTCTTTTTTCTCCATCAATTCTTGTCTGTACGGCGAATCCATCACGACTGAAATGTGCTTTTGTGTCACAGTATAGTGAAAGACCCGAATAATCAACATTCATGCCGATTGATAGCGTTTTGTGTGCTAACTCATATTTGTGCCGGATTCTGCGAGGGCCCGTTTTACCGCGGAATTTTTTTTTCCGACACTCAAAATTGATGATTCATTTCAAATTTCTTAGTGAAAAGCAATAAGAAAACTGGGTTTTGTCATAGAGCCATTTTTTGCTCAGGTGGGGCCGTTTTACCCCGGTCTCCCCTACGTACGGCGCGCGGCGTGTAACTACAACCTCGGAACGCTTTATACCGGTGGGACTTTCACACTTACGAAGGTGCCGGTCGCGGACACTTGTGCGAAGGAGAGCTTGGCCGTGCGTAGAGAAAGAGGGACGAAAACCCGAGACGGAGGAGTGTGAATGAGCGAGGGAGAACGAGACGAGGGGCAGACACACCGGTAAAAGCAGTCGGGTCTTGCGGTGGCGAGAGGAGCGAGGAGAGCAAGAAAAAGGAAGGAGCGCGAGCGAGAGAGAGAGAGAGAGAGAGAGAGAGAGAGAGAAGCGCGCAAGCAACGCCAGTCAACTCTCAACTCGACGACTCAAGTGGTAGGGAACATTCCTTCGCTACGGCCACTATTTCATCGTTTCGTATGACGCGATATTATAAGACCCCCGCCTGTGCGCGCGCGCGAGCCGCACGACCACTACACGGTGGTCCAAAAGCAACGGAGCGACCGGCCAATGTACGCCGGATAGCAGTGTCCAACGTGTATTATTGTAGGCCTCGAGGTGTATAAAGGGCTTCTCTGTAACGGAAGAAAAACTCTCGACGCGCGCGGGCTTCTGGTAGCGGCACGAAAAATGTTCGATCGCCTCTTCGTGTGATACTCGTTAGTAAATAGAGACGAAGAGATAGGGTACCAGATTTTTTTTTTTTTTTTTTTTTTTTTACTAGCTATTTGTGTTTATTATTTCATTTCGTAGATGCAAAACTGTACTGGATATTTTTTGATAAATAAACCCCTCGCTGTGGTACAGAGTTGTAAATCCATCATTTTTATAGAAACGAAATTCATGGTGCGATTGTCTTTGTAATTACGTTTTTATAATAATGACTCGTAATTATTGTAATATGACGTGTAAACTTTTAAATAGGGACTAGAAATATTAAATTCCCATAAAACATGATGGTAATTTTATTGATAAAATGAAAAAATACTGTCAATGTGCTTGTCAATTTTTCTCACAGTTTCTTCTAAAATTTCATGAAAAATAGAAGTTTTTTTGCCGCTAAACAAAAGTTCACGCATCATTTTGTAATCGCTACAGGGCATCATTATGAAATCGTAACGAAAATAAACTGTTGTGTAAACTTTAATTCTTAAAGTAACGGATACCTTCAACAGTGCTGTGGGGTTGATTGACAAAATTCGATGTTTCGTCGATACGCCGTTAATTCAATGAAATTTTGTCGCAGATATAAATTTCGCTGAATCAGGAACGGGCGATCTTTATCGATCAATTAAACATCGATGTTTCGATGTTTTTTTTTTACATCGATGTTCATAATCAATGTCTTAAATAATCGATTATTTCAACATCGATGTTTTTTCCGAAGATCGCCCATCCCTACAGCCGAATGTGAAGGAGCCTGTAGGGATCCCGTGGCAGGATTTGCGAAAGGGGCGAATTTAAAATCACGTCGTAATCAATGAAGTGGTACCGGACACCTTCGCGCGCGCGGCGGTCTTCGAGAACGGCGTATGCCGGATCGGGACGATCGCGTCTTCCGACGACGACCACAACGGCGTTGATCGTCGTAGTCGTCGCGGTTAGCTCGCTGCTGCTGCCGCTTGGCTCTCGCTCAATTATACCGCAGCCCCTCTCGCGCGATGTCCTGCGAGAGCCTCCTTCCTTCTCCATCGTCACGTCACAGCGGGTCGAAAGCTTCTATATCGCAATCGACGACGACCAGTCTCATCCTACCCCCCCCCCCCCCCTCCGTCCGCGTCCCGGCGCGTTCAATTAAATCAACGCGATATTTCCACGGTTTTTTTTAACGCGCATTAATTATCGACATTGTGCCTGAATTAGTTATATAGGCCCGGATTCGCGCGAGCGTGTATGGGTCGCGCGTACCCGGGACGAGGATCGCGACGAGAGGATCGTCCGGTCCCGCTGGTCACCGAGACGACAGGCTAATCCTTGAAAATATTCTCTACCTCCGCGCACCTTTCTCGCGATCCTTTCCGTTCTCGTGCGCTATTATAAGTGGATCCGACTAATTATATAACCGGTAGCCGGAGCCAGAGCGGATCGATGCTCGCTCCGTAGACTGGTAACTATTACGCCGCTAGACCAGCAGCGCAAGTCAAATGGCCCCGGGGGGGAAAAAATATATGAGTGAGCGAGAGAGAAATTATAAGAAAAAAAAAAAAAATATATATATATATATATATATTATGTGGAAGAAGCTGAAGGAGAGAAAGAGGAAGAGGGTGGGAGGGAGGGAGGGAGAGAGAGAGAGAGTGGGAGCGCCGGCTATAAATCGTCCGTGTAATGCCGCTATCAACGTGTATTACACGGATGGCGCGTTGTTTGATAAATCGCCACATGCAAATTGACCAGCGCCAGGAAAGCTAGACCGCTAGTCCTCACCTCCCGAGAAGCGTACACTTTATACCCGGTTTCCCTCACCGAATTCGTACATTCGACGCCAGCATCGTTTATTAATATACATTTTATCACGTGCTTTACGGAATTTATACACTTTTAACATCACTGCCTGGGAATATGAATCCATAATGAAATTCCTGTGCACACGGATCAACGATTTATAGACCAAGATTTTTCATTCGATAAGTGGTACTCATTTTTTTGGGAAAAAAAAACAGCGTTCCAATAGCCGAGGAATTCGGGAGGAAAAAGCTAAATCTGGGATTTCTAAAAAAAAATAAAAAAAAATAAGTAAACATATTCAGCCCCGTAAACGCGGAATTAGTTCGATATCTCAATTTTCCGCCTCGATTTGAAACCAGCGAAAACTTTCTTACCGCAGCGTAACTGCTGAGTAAATATTTCGTTGCGTGAAAAATGTCTCTCGGTTGCGTTGCATCGGATTAGTGCATTATTCATTGCAATAAAAGTTTATTATAATAAGTGAAAACGCTCGTACTCGTAATATTCGTCCGCGGCGTTATTATCGCGCGCTTATCGCTGAAACAAGGCAATTCGTGTTGTCGCGAGACGTCGTTCGCAAGTGTTACACGATCGGTGCTCATGTAAATAACGTGTAAGCGGGTTCCTGCGAGCAAGGTCCGCGTGCAGCTCGCGATATACTGATTCCGTGACGACTCGGCGCACCGAGTGTCAGTTGGCGCGCATTTCTCTCATTATTATTATTATTATTTTCATTATTATATTTTTTTGTTCCTTTCATCTCTGCCACCCCACTCGGCGCATTAGCACATTAAGGTAGCATGAGCGCCTAAGCTGACGTCGCGTAAGTTTCAGCGAGAATGAGACAGAATTACGAACAGTTCTCGATAAGATAAAAATCTGAACAAAATCGAGCATATGGGAGGTGATGAAACGATTATTTTGGCAAAGTAATCATTGAAAAATGTTATTAACAAATTACTGGAATAAATAATTGTTCAACAAATTGCCCGGTAACCTAATTTTTTTGTTACGAAAATGATTTGTTTATTTTTCTGAATACGTATGCATTTTTTCAGAATTTTGTCTGATGTTTTATTTTAACATGAAAAAAACGCAATTTTCAAACGTCACACAAAATTTTGAAAAAATTCATACGCATTCAGAAAAATAAACAAACCATTTTCATAACAAAAAATAGGTTGCCGGGTAATTTGTTGAACAATTATTTATTTCAGTAATTTGTTAATAACATTTTTCAATTATTATGATACTAAAATAATCTTTTTAGGACCTTCTATATGCTTGATTTTGTTCAGATTTTTATCTCATCGAGAACCGTTCGTAATTCTGTCACATTCTCGCTCGAACTTATGCGACGTTACGTACAGCGCTCATACTACCTTAACGCGTTGCAGTTAGTACGTGCGTGTGCGTGGTTTGTGTGTACCCAATGTGTCGCTCCAACGGAAGGCGTTTTTTTAAATGACGCTTCGTTAAGTCAGCGAGAGCTCTCGACGCTCGTACTGGCCATCGGAAGGCCTCGGGGTTCATAATTAACGTTTCAATATTACGATTATTAATCGCCCGTAAACGCGCATAAGCATATAGGAGGGATCATCGTCGTTGCTTTGTTATTTATGGCACGTTAGATCCGCGCGTTTCGTTCGAATTTTTGGAAAACACGTGAGTGAAAGAGGGAGAGAGTGAGAGAGAGAGACAGCTAGACGCGAGGTGACTCGATATCTCGGCGGATGCTCACGGCGGAGTAAGTCATCGAATTAAAGATATCCGTGACAGGTTTATCAGATGCCGAACGGGCGCGCGATGGCGGTCCTTCTCTCGTTCCTCGCGCTCACCGAGTAGGTAGCTGTAGCTTACATATGTAAACGAGTCGAGCGTGTAGCGTGCTCGCCGGGTACTCACGGCGCGGACGCACCCGAGGAATATCGTCGGTGTGCCCAACTCCGGGGCCACCTGCGCCCGTTAAGTTTCAACAGTTGCGCGCGGGGTACACGAGGACCGGGGCGAGCGAGCAGCCGCCACCATATTTCATATTAGCGATAATATAAGTCCAACCACCGCCTACTTGTATTATACACATTTTTACCGATATCAGCCTGCGCTCCTCTTGCGCCTCTGCCCTATGCCCACGCTCGATTATTTCCTCGAACGGTCGTCTCCGTTAAACTATTCCACACTTTCGATATTCAAAATCCCAAATTTGCAATATTTTGTATCACGAGAGTCGAGTCACTGCTGACTTTTTTTTCTTTCGCATCTTGCGATTCATCAATTTTTTCCTTTTTTTTCAAGTTTTATGATTTTGGATCGTAAACTCGAAGTTAGAAAATGCTTCTATAAAACTGATGAACAATAATTAGTATCACGAATTAACGAATTCATAACGACGTAATTAATAATATATTTTCTATAATATAAAAAATAATTGCCACTTTATAGTTGCCAATACTACATGTTTCTCTCAGTTTGAGATCTACAACGTTGTCCTATTTTGTTTTTTTTTTTTTTCGCAATATTTGTGTACTTCTAGACGTATTTTTTGGCTCGGGACAGCGGCTCAGGTATAGTTATAGGGTATACGGATAGGGATTTGTACTAGGTAGCTTTTGTTCGGTCGCGGTGGCGGGCACATCGTTTTGGACGGGAAATCGATAGCGAGAACTTGGCGTATCGGGTCGATCGCGTGTTCCTCGTATAAAAGCGCGTACAACTCTCTCGTGGCGAGGCGAACTCGCGGGGCACACGCGACTTTATACGCCACGGGGTTCATACACGACTGGTTGCTGCTCCCGCGCGCGCGATCCTTTCAAGATATCGATGCATAATAATGTTCATGTGGGTATATGGGGAGAGGGAGAGAGCGAGAGAGAGAGAGAGAGAGAGCGAGAGAAGGAAACCGCGCACGTGCACACACGTGATGCTCTCTAGTCGTACGTTGACGTCGACTGATAATCGCTCGTCAATACGATTAATCGATATCCCGGCCAAGGACGAGAGGCTACCCGCTGCGCCATCGCGACATTTAATTACCATATTAATCATCCTAACGAGAGAATATCTTGTATATATTAATAATCCTGACGTCTTCGGCGGTTTATCTTGTGTTTCAGATAGTCTTAAACTCGATGCATCGCTATCAGCCGCGGATACACCTGGTCAAGCTACGAGGCCTCGACGAGGATAAAGGACACCACATAACCGATCTCAGCAAGGAGGAGCACAAGACTTTTATATTCCCGGAAGCCATATTCACCGCTGTTACCGCTTACCAAAATCAACTGGTAAGTTCCCTTCACGGTCTACGCCAATTAAAAACAATATTTCACGCTTTAACTCCTGGAATTAACTAAACGATAATTGGCTCATTTGAATATTTATCGGTGCAGTCATTTCCATTGCCACGCATTTCATTCAAACTGCGATCAAAGACTTGGCGTTTTTCCTTCCGAAAAGTCGGTTATCACGCAAATACAAATTGAAATTTCAACGATACTTGAATCAGAGTTGTGAAACCCCAAATATTTGTAATTATTCATTAATAATAGTAACATGGAGTCATTATAACGATGATAAATTTGTTATATTATTATTTAGAGAACATTTTTTATTGTGAATTTCCTTTTGCATGGAGTAATTATAATATAATGTGTACATTTTTTTAATGGCTGCAAACAATATTTATTCTCAATAACATTTCATGGTAATTTTCCTGAAAAAATGGAGAAATGCGGTTAATGCATCACGAAAGTAATGGACCATCGTGGCTCTTCAATTTTGTTCGCGATCTATACAGCTATTTAAATGGCAGTTTACACACAATTTTATAATCGCCACCGGTTATTATTATTAAATCACACCTACAAAACAAATCGTCTCTTAACATTTATTTCTCAAAGTAACGAGGATTCACAGCTCCGACTTGACCGCGCGTAGCAAAAAAAAAAAAAAAAGAAAAAAAAATCGCCAATATTTCTTTCGCTAATCCGCAATGAATTTTCCTCGCGCAGATCACGAAGCTGAAGATCGACAGCAATCCGTTCGCCAAGGGCTTCCGGGACTCGTCGAGACTGACGGACTTCGACCGGTGAGAATTCGCTCTCGTTTCGTTGTGTGTTACGCCCCGCACGAATATCACGTATATCCATTTCTATAGCCAATTACCAAATGGTCCGCGGGTAAAGGCCGCGAGTGTGTGGAGGATAAGGTATACGCGCGGCGTGCCGGCGGGTTGAATGACGATGCACCTGCCGCGCTTCTCCGCGCACGTACGTGTGCCCGCGGTACGCCCATTCCTTTTTCGGAGTCTCTCTCTCTTTTCATCAACGGGGATCACGCGAGAGATCTCTAACCGGGCTAACGGTGGGACATTACGAAGGAGCTCGCGCGAGCCGGCCCGACTAGCGTGGCAACGCTCGTGCGTAGCGCAGCCTGGCGGCGGTCACGTTGCAATATATCTGTCAGCGAGTCGCCGCGCCGTTATTAATCCAGGAAGACATACCCGTGTGTATGTTATTGCGCGAGTGCCCTGATAAATTAATCGCTTATCGGCGTCGCTCCCTCTCTCTCCCTCTCTCACTCACTCGCGACCAACGCCGGCTGTCTATAACTCTCGCCTTGCAACGCGCGCTCCGGCTCGCCTCGCACTTAACATTCGCATCTACGTCTCCAAGTTCAGCCGCAAAAGCTGCCGCAGTACGATAAATTCTCCCGCGACTCCCGAGAAGCCATCGCGCTGCTGCTGCTGCTGCTGCTGCAACGCGCACACGCACGGCTAAGGCCTAGCCACGTGAACGTCACGAGATATCGATGAAAAATTGAGTATTAAATCGCCCGCGAGTTTTCCGCGCGCGTCAGCGATCGCTCGATGAAAAGGCAGCGAGCTACTGGCATTATGTGTTGTATGAAGCATTCTCTGTCGATTCAGCCACATTTTTCTTCGACCCTCTCCGATCTGCTCCATAATTGATAACATCGAAGTATCAGTGAAGGGCACTCTATGTGAATTTTTTCAGATTTCGAAAACCATATTTCGGAAAATACCGTTTTCCCTTGAAACGCTTATGTCTCGGGAACTTGGAGTTACTTTAAAAAAATGTCTTCACATAAAATAAGTTATCGTTATCTGTTAGCTTTCAATCGGTATATTTCATATCATTTTCATGTTCCGATTAGAACGATTTTTTTTACCGAAAAACGAGGAAATTATATATTTTTTTTTTATTAAAAACGGATTATTTTTTTCGACTGGAAAAATTACAGAGTATTCGTGCATAACTTCTGATATTGCAAAAAAATCCCCAGAGTGGCACCCATAGATCTTCTGGTATAAAAAAATACAAGAGAAGTCCAGAGAAGTCCGTCGTAAACAAAAACAGTTTGATGTCAAATTTGTAACCTTTTAAAGCTTGATAAGAGCGCAGCAGCGCAAAATTGATTAGCTTTTTATAGATGTAATTTTGAAAAAAAAAAAAAAAGAAAAAAAAAAAATGTTGAGGTCGATTTTGGCGGTTTTCGGTCCGGAGCCGAATCTATGATTTCTGACAAAAAGAACGTCGCCAAAAATGACTTTTTTCAAAATCGATTAAAAATGGGTTTTAACCAATGTTTTTGGTGGTAGAATATGCGACTCGAGAACAATGGTATAGGCTAAAAGTCGATACTTCGAAAAAAAAAAAATTGTTGAGGTCGATTTTAGTGAAAAGTATTCCAGGCACCCTAGTGTATTGATAAAAAGAATTCTCCCGAGGGAAGTTTTACACCTGCCGACGCGCGCTCTCCAGCCACAGAGGGAATTATTTGCGGCTTCGTGCGTCAGGCGCTCGTGGAGGTCGACAAAAATCACGAGATAATTGCGCGTGTGCGTCGAGGAGGAATCGAGAGGTGGCCTCATGATACTCGGTGCTTTTCGCGACTCCGCCGGCAACGACTGCGTCGAGAATCCTCGCTTCCGACGGGCCGTGACCTTGGACAAATTAAAGGGGGTCCCCTCGCGCGTATTCTCCGAGTCGTGTCCGCGCGCCACACGGCTCGCCCGGGAGTAATTTGATCCGGGACTCCAATTATCGCGAGGCTACCTCTCCTCCGCCTCCTCCTCGGGCTCTCCTCTGTATTCGATATTACTATACCACGGAGTTGAGTGTGTATACCTGAGTCTGCGACATTCTACCGTTCTCGAATCACACTTCTCGGAACGCAAAAGGATTCGGTGCCGGGTGAATTCGCCGGTCGCGAGTGACTCGTTCCTGTTTCTTTTCTTTTTTCTTTTTTTTCCGAGCCTCAACGGCTCTGTTGAAATGGTCGTGGGCTAGGAATAACGTGGTTGTCGCACTCCTGGACGAAATATACTTTATTTCTCCAGCACAACACGTTTTTTTTATCCACTGCGCGAGTCAACGCAGCGAGAAATCTGTATAAATTTTTATGAGCTTGGGCGGAATGTGCGAAATTTGTTTGCAGAATGCGTTTTGCGAGGGGCCATTCACGCTCTGTTTAGGTGCACAAATGGTTTCAATCACTGCCCGATTTCATGTGATTTCTTGTGTGATTTCAGGGATTTCAAAAATTTCGTGATTTCGTAAAATTGACATTTTTTCGAGCGATTTCGCAAGACTTGAATTGATTCGAATCATGATTTCAAGAAAGTAAAAATCAGTAAGGAATCGCTTCCTGGTTGAGAAATTTCGAAGGGTACTTTTCGGAATGAGCGCGAAATTTTCCATCGGATAACGTCTGCCAACTTTACGGAATCGATTTTTTTTTTTTCGCGAAAAACGTACCCCTTGCGTAGGGTAAAAAAAACCCTGATTCCGATGGTTGAAAAACCGTTATTCTTTTCATTTCGATTTCGTGGATTCGTGTGATTTCGATTTCGTGATTTCAATCGAAATCGACGATTTCGCCGTAGACTTCGAGCGATTTTATAAGTAATTTCGAGCGATTTCTTTTGATTTCCCTCTTGATTTCGAACGGCGTGCTTCGGTGATTTTAGTAACGAATAACCCCTCGGCGTTTGCTTGTGCTTTTTTTCTCGGAAACAGATGCAGAAAAATAAAAATAAAATCGTGAATGATTATTGCGGTGAACCTAGGCGTCGATAGTTACACTCTGATTGTTGGAGTGACCGCGGCCAATGCTCGAGAAAATCTCGAGATACTCGAGGAGCTAATAACGCAATTATCGACTCTGAAAGGAGCAGCTTTATCGTTTGCAGGATCAACGCGGTCTCGGCAGCTCTCGTTCCGAGGTGTTAACACCTGTCCGTGCCTCTTCCAACGCCGCAGTGTTAGAAATCCACGCGATTCGTACGGCGATTCGGACGAGCCACCGAGGAGACCCTACGAGTCGCGTAGAATCCCACGAGCGCCCTGGACCCTTTTCTCGAGGCTCTCGGATCTTCGCCACCTACTCCGGAGTGTTCGCGCGCACAGAGCGACGTGTTACCCGGGCATCATCGAGGCGACCGACGAAACGTAACGCCCCGACGCATCAGACTGGCCCACCTCCTACAAATCAACACCTGTCCTTTATTATATCCCGACCTCCTCGGTCGGGAAGGACGCGGGGACGCGAGCGAGACGATACACAGGTACACGAAGATCACGACTCGCCGTCTGCGCTCCCAGGTATCCAGTCATCTCATCGTCCTCGTGCGATCCCCGGAGCCAATGTTCAAACCTGTACCAATGCGAAACCTGCTTTCCCGCTTCGTCCGAAAGAAAATAACACGAGAAGCCGGCCAGTATTCAACAGCGATGAAAAATAAAAATAAACTAAACAGAGAAGAAAAAAACAAATATCAAGGATAACAAAAATAATTAAATAAAAATTGAGTATAATATAATCGCGTCGGTTCCGCGCGACAAAAAATAGTATGAAACGAGTATTTCTGTAGTATGGACCGTCCAAGTGTCCAAAGTATGTCGTATTGGACTGAAAAATACTCATTTCAGACTCGAAAAATTTGAATCCTCAATCACAGGAATATGTTTTTAGGGTACAATTTGCGAATTGTAATGGAAATCTGAGGTGAAAAGCAGAATATTTTCAAAAACCCTCGATTGACGAATCGTCTATCCTAAGTTTTAGAGAACGTTCACTTTTTGCCCTCGGATGTCTATAACAAGTCGGAAATTGTACCCCAAAAACATATTCTTGTGATTGAGAATTACATTTTTTTGAGTACGTAATGAGTATTTTTCAGTCCAATACGACTCTGAATACTTGGACGGTTCATACTACAGAAATACAGCTCTTTTGATACTATATTTTTTGTTGCGCGGGGAGGGAACTCGCGATATGGCCGTCGGAGGTGCGCGACGACCTCGAAGACGTCATCACCGATCGAAACCGCGCGCACCGCTCGGCAGGAGGGCGCGGTCCCTTCGTGCGTTTTCGCGCACGTGCGAATTATCGGGGTTGCGATGATGACCCCTCTCTCGCACTTTCGCTCTTCGGCCGCCTGGGAGAGAAGGAAGGAGCGAGATCGGCGGCGGCCTCGCTAAAAGCCAGGACTCGCCGCCTCCGATAACACGTAACTTTGGAGCATGCGCGACTCGCAACGTCGCGTTTCTCTCATCTCGTCTCCGTCTCGCACACTCGCTCGCGGATAGTCCCAGCATCCACAGCAGCAGTCGAGCGGTAACAACAGCAGCAGCGGCGGCGGCCCGAGCGAGACGGGAGGAAGGCGGCTCGAGCGCGGACGAGCGAGAGAGCCACGAGGGAGGCGAGAGGAGGATCGGTCCGCGCGGCGCGTCGAGAGCCGCGCGGCTTCGTCGGCGTCCGAGTTAATGAGAGAGTGGCCTTACGCGGCAATAGCGCGCATGCTCCCGCCCACTTCACGCCGGCGCTGATAGATAGATGCCCCTCCGGCATCTCTCCACTCGACTACAGTGGGGCCGCGGCGGCACCAGCAGCCGCGCCAGCCCCGGCGGGAGAGAGAGAGAGAGAGAGAGGCCGAGACCCTCTTCGAGCGAGCAGCCACTTCTCCCGCTTCCCCTTTTTCACCCTCTCGTCGCTCTGCCGACGCTTCTGCCCCTTACTTTCCTCTTTTCTTTTTTCTACATTTCTTTTTTCTTTCCTCTTTTTGTTTCTTCGACTTTCGATCATCCATTGCCGGTTCCTTCCAAACGGTCATTTCGATTCTCGCGTTTATGACCACTTTCGGGTGATATCAACGTGACTTTTTGCGATTATTTTTTACGTTGAGTCAATAATCGTTCGGGGTTTCCCATTTCATTTTTTGTCTTCTTTGCCGCACTTAAGGGGGGTGTGGCCTTGAAACTTTTTTTCAATTTTCTTTTTATTTTGCTTTACGAATGCACAACATCTCAAGAATGTTGTATCAAATTTCTAGAGCAATTGGGGCAAAACTAACGGAGATATGGAATTTTAAACATCCGAGGCTCTGAGTCGCTCCGTACATAACTATTCACTTTAAAGCGATTTTCCCACACTTCACGTTTTCAAAGTCGGTGACGGCGGTAGTTTAAAATCTATTGTACCAAATGTTTTCAAACTTGGTACACTCATTCTCTGTATAATTCACGAGGTAACGCTGTCGAGTTAAAAACAAATTATTGTTATTTTTAATATTACAATAACAAATTTACCGATTTTTTAAGCGAAAATCGCGTTTTCGATATTCCAGTGTTACCAAAAATTGAAAAATAAAAAAGATCGACTGCGTTACCTGGGGAAACTCACAGACTAATAAGATTTATTTGATTTTTTTATATGATATGATCGAGTGATGAGTTACAACCGTCACCGCAAAACAATTTCTTTTAGAGACGTCTTCGGATATTTGCTGTCAACGGCTTAGTTTTTCATATTTTCCGCTCAAGTTTTCAGAAAATATTCTTGAAATATTACTCTACAATACTGTAATCATTAAATTAATAATACACTGCCCGTATGTTGTAAAAAAAATGGTTGAAAAAGGGTATTTTTTCACCGAATTAACCACAGCCCCCTCTTAAGTGCTGTACGCGTACGGGACTCTTTTCTAGCTTCTATGCGTTCGCTTTTGTACCCCCTCGTCACTCTTCGCATCCACTGTTCCAACATTTTTTTTTCGACTTTCAATCATTCGTACGAGGCTCCTTCGAGACTCGTTGTTCGGTATAGATTCTCGAGCGTTCACGGCGAGATTCGGTTCGCATCAACGTGCTTCACTTTGAACCTTTAACTTCTCGTGTCTTTTTGGCGATAATTGTGCTCTCCGTTTTCACTCGATTTCGAGGCCTTCTCCACCGCGCATTTTGGAGGGCTATACGCACATACGTGTGGGTTACCGGTGGGCTATATAGGCAGGGATCGAACGCGCGCTCGGTCCGCAGGGCAAGGAGGGCAGGGCATTCATCTATATTAGCTTCGAGAGCGGGCGGCCTGTCATTACCGCAGCCGACTCTCGGCTGGCAGCCCGGCTATGGCAGCTTCCCGTCCGCGACTCTCTCTCCCTCGCCCCCGGTTTTTCACCCTCCCTCGCGTTCTTTCTCGCCTTCTTCCACACCTTCTCTCCCTGTTCTCGCTGGCCCATTAGCGGGCCGCATTACCGTATACCCCTGAGTCCCGGCGAGCGAGAGAAACGGTGAAAGATAAAACAAAAAAAAACGAGGAGCGCGCGAAGAGGAAGAAGAGGGCGAAGAGACCGAATGCGAGGAAGAGAAGGAAGACTCTCGCGGCGCGCGGTCTCCTCCCGGCTGGGGTGAGAAAAAGGGGATGAGTCGAGGCGAAGTGGCGAAGAAGCCGCGGGCCCCAAACGCGGCAACGCCAACGGAGCTAATAACTGCCGTTTAAAACGCAAAAACAAAGGGCTCGGGCTCGGCCGTAGCCTCGGAGTGGCAGAGGAAGAGGAGGAAGAGGAGGAGGAAGAGGAGAAGGAGAGAAAGAGTGATAGAGGGAGGACGGAGAGCCGAGAAGACGGCATATATCGGTGGTGCTGCCGTTGGTGCTGCCGGGTGAAAGAAGAAAAGGCCGAGCGCGGCATCGATAGCACGAGAGCGTTGCGCGCGCGCTTGAGTCGGCGGCGTCGGCGAAGCGAAGAGCTGGCGAAGGCGTCAGGGTCATTACCGGATCATTACCTCCCATATCTACCGTACGACGAGGATGATGGGGGCCGCCGAGGAAGCAACCGACCACAGGCGCATTGCCTCGAGCACGGGAATATAGATTCACCTCGTGTGCCGTGTAGCTCTCCGCGTAGCGCCTCCCGTCCACCTCGCGCGCGCGGCGCCCTCTCGCGGCGTCACCGCGAACCATGCGCCAGGCGCGCGCGAGAACATCGGCCCGGGCAACTTCCGCGGCAAACACGATTTCTAAGCATCGACGAGTCTCTAAACTGCTTCTAAACGCTCGACAATTGCGGCCAAATGATCGCCGGCCGCTCGCGAGAGAAAGAGAGAGGAGGAGACCGCGGTGGAAGAGGAGGGACGAACCGTCGGCGGGAGAGCCGCAACGCTACCTGCGGACAAGACGCACACCGATATCAGAAATCGAGAGCGTGTGAGTGGATGATAAGTTGGTGCGAGCGGCGAGCGAGCGAGCAAGCGAGAAGGATGAAGAGAGAGAGAGAGAGAGAGAGAAGGAACGTGCGAAGCCGCGGTCGGCGGCAGCCGGGTAAATTACAGGCTCGGCACCGTATTTCGTTGTTTTGTTGTTTTTCAACGCGCCGAAAGGAAATGAGCGAGCAAACGCGTCACGCCACCCCGAACCTGCTAATTTCTATTCATATTTTATGGCTATTAATTTCTTCGCCGTTACACTCTCGCACTCACTCTCGCTCTCTCTCTCTCTCTCGCTCGCTCTCCGCACCGCCTGAGCCCCTCTTGTTGCCCGCGTCTCCTCTCCTCGTTTCTTCTCTTATTCGCGATCCTCGCCTCTTCTTTTCTTTCACCCGATATACCCCGCTCGTACTTGGGCACCTTCGCTCCTCCCGGTTTCTCCTCATCATCATCTTTTTCCGCCGCTTCTTCTCTCTCTCCTTACTCCTCTTCTTCATCATCATCATCATCTTCTTCGTCGTCTTCTTCCTCTTCTTCGTCCTCTTCCCAGGCGAACCTGCGGAAAAGTACATAGCGCGCGGTATACGCGTTGCCGGTAGGAGGTACCTACGATCCTCCAAGTTACCCGCAGCTTCCACATCGGTCCATCAACAGCTCACACTATTTTTCTCCTCCTCCTCGTGTCCCTTCGCGTTTCTTACGCTCCTTCTCGTTTTCGAGTCCTCGTCCACGATCGTGGTTTCGTTGCTTCTAAACACTGTTGTAAGTCCCCGTTAATTTAAGGATTAAAATTTGCACAACAGTTTATTTTCTAGTTACGATTTTGTAACGATGACCTGTAGGGCTTATAAAGTTATACGTGAACTTTCGAATAGCCGTAACAAAAATTGATTTTTTTCTGAAATTTTGGGAGAAATTGTGAGAAAAATGGACAAACACGGTCCTCCGTTATTTTCGCAATGCATTAACGGTATCTCTTCATTTTTTGAATAAGATTACCATCAATTGTTATGGGAAACAAATATTTCTTGTCTCTATTCACAGGTTTACACATCATATTACAATCATTACAAGTTATCATTGTGAAAACGTAATTACAAAGCCAATTGTACCATCAATTTTATTTCTGTACTAGCGACAATGCGCTCGCTTCGCTCGCGCTCCTGACTACAATCAGAAAAAAAAAATTTGTCACGACAGTCAAAACAGGTTCATTTAACAAAATGTTCTTAATTCAACAAAAAGAATGTTGAAGCATTTCGTACGGGATACAACAGTGATGCATCAGCGTCCTAACCAATTCCGGCAATGAACACATCGGTTACCGCAACAAATATGGGTCTAAGCAGTCCAAAAATTGTAATTCCAGTCAAGCTTTTTTCGCGATGAATACAAAGAAAATAAGAAAATCGGGAAACAAAATTATTTTGTTACTTCAATTACATATTATTCCGAACGCATCGAGCATGTCACATGTATAGTCAGGCGACGAACCATAGCCAATCAGGAAACGAATAAAATGGCTTCACGATTATCTCGAGCTTCGACTTCGATTGTCCATATGTCTTTTTTCATAGAGGAAGATTACCATGAAATTTTATGGGATACAAATATTTCTCGTCTCCATTTAAAAGTTTACACATCATATTACATAATCATTACAAGTTATTAACACGAAAACATAATTACAAAGCCAATCGTAGCATCAATTTTATTTCTATAAAAATGAGGGATTTCCAACTCTGGTTCGAAACTCTCGGCTCAGAAGGCACCAGCAGCGACCACTCTCCTCGATAGACTGTACCACCGCGAGCCCATCAGCGGGTGTAACCCATTATTATCTACCACTTACCTAATGCCCTGTGTCAGCCGGAGGGTGAGAATAACAGGTACCACCGCGCGCGCGCGAAGCCCTCAGTCGCGATGGAATTCTCGCGAGTCGCTGCGCGGCCCTCCGAGGATCGCAAGGTGGCCTGGCATAGAGAAGCAGCAGCGCGTCAAGCTCCGCGCGCTGCTTGCACGCGCTCACATTTTCGCTCGTTCCCGCAGGTCCATTGGACGACTATCAACCGGACATCCCCCTGAAAGTCGAGCGTTGGAAGCCGCTGCGGGCGAGGACCACATCGGGAGCCCCGGAGCCCCGGCGCGCCTCGTTCCCTCGCGTGGAACGTGTCGTCGGGTTCGTTGAAAATTCAACGACGAGATGCGCGAGCGCGAGCGCGCGAGGTGCCGAGGAGGCGCCCAATGAAAGAGCATCGGTTGCCGCTAAAGGCTTTTCGCTCAAGGAGCCGTCGCCGACAAGGCGGCCGCGCGATTCTGCGCGCGCGTTAAACCGTCGGTGCCGCCTTTCGTGACGACTACCACGGGGACCTCGACGGCGAGCCGAGAGGAGAGATGCAACCATGGGCGAGCACACGGACGGAAGGATCTAGTAAAAACTCCGACGGTTTCTGGTAGAAACCGTCGGAAGATTCTAGTGCCGGGTGACATACCACGCCACTCTAACAAACTTTTATGTAAAATCCTACTAGTAATTTAGGCCGTGATAATTTTCGCGAGATGGTAAAACAGTTTTTGCTAGAATGTACAACATTTCTGCTGGAAAATTCATCATTTTTACCAGAAGTCGTTGGTCATTTTTACCAGAAATCATAGTATCGCAGTTGTCAAAGTTGACAAGTCCTGACTTCCTAACCTTTCGCACATATACAAGACGTCGCAATACAATCGTACAGTGACTTGAAGGTTATTTATCAGTATATTATGCCGTTCAATCGGTGTTTCATGCTTTTTTAGGCATTCACACCTTCTTGCAAAAATGTATACGCAGGAGTGCCTATTAAATTCGGGCAGATTTCGCCTAAATTATTAAAGATTAATTTTCGCAAATGTTTATTCGTAAAATGCCGTGAGGTGGGTGTTGCAAAATTACCACAATGTTCGAGTAAAAATTTCTATAGCGCGTATGAATTTTTGCGCGTATCACCGGTGCTGGCGCCGATGTACCACGTCACCTTGGCAATTTCTACCACACGACTTGGTGATTTTTGCTAGATCCTTCTCTCCGTGGCATCTAGCCGGGGATAGCCGATCGTGCCGATCGCGCCGATCGCGTGAGAAACGATGCGCCTCGCGCGAGAGGCGGCACGAGAGATAGATGAGAGCACGATCGGGCTCGATCACCTATCTGTACCGCGCGCAGCGTGTGCTCTCCTCGGTCTGCGAAACTCGCTGATGGAACTGCGGTAACTTCTTCGTTTTTTTTTCCTCTTCCCTCTTCCTCCGCTTCTTCTTCATCCTCTACCCACACATTTGCAACGCGAGATTATCCTCGGGCGGGTAGATGTACTTTGTAGTCGGTATTCTGGCGCCACGCTAAGTACTGGATGAGAGTGTCGATGCTCCTTGATTTTTCATTTATTTATAGTGCGCGCGCACTTGGACGCTCGCGTCAGAGGCAGAGGAGAGGCGACCGCGCGAGGGGAAGGAGAAGGAGCGAGGAGCGAGGAGAGTGCATTCGATGCACTCGAGGGAGGAGCTGCAAACGTCGTGGATATACGTTTAATGATCCAGCTGAGAGACTCGCGGATGATCTGCTCCGGGACAGCGCGGCGAGCCATACAGCAATATCGTCGGCTCACGGCGGAGCTTCTAATTGGAACGTTTGGCCGCATAAGTGAACCATTACCGAAGAAAATGTGCAGAGTCGTCGAATCGACGAGCGGTATTTATTGCTACCGGTGTGTCGGGGCCCTCGCGCTCAGTTGTTATTCAGGGGGCAGAGTGGAGGGGGCGAGGGGCGAGGGGGGAGGGGTTATTAAAGAGGAGGAGGAGGAGGAGGACGCTTCACGACGAACGTAAAATAGCTGTGTAATACAGTGCGCTGCGATCCCTCGGCGATCGGGCACGCGAATAATAATAGGAAAGCCGAGTTTGCCGTATAAGCGATCGAGGGGGGGCATCGCGTCGCTACACTATTTACCACAGTTGGGACTATTCTCGATGGCGTGTAATTAGGATTTTTATTTTACGTGCGCCAGGCGAAGCTTTATGAAAACATTAAGGGTGATTCAAGGCCGCCGCGTTGCGGGTCTGCGTCCGTGGAAACGCACCGCGCGCGGCGAGAAACTCCGCGGTGTCGGTGAGACGGAGAAGCCGCGAGGAGTCAAGGCGAAACGAGGAGGGACCGAGATGAGCCGACGCAGACTTTAGCCTCGTCATTTCCGTTTGGTTCACAGGTGCATACGCGGGCGCCGCTAATATTATCGCGAATGCCCTCCGCGCCAGCGGCGACGATTCGCACGGGACGTGATTTTTATATCGCGAGATAAAAGGGGGAGAGGACTTCCGTTCCGTATTAAATTAGAGAGTCGGAAGGTAGGCGGCAGTGCGCAGATAACGTCGGCACTACTTTTGTTATGGAACAAATTAAGTACTTGCAATGTGCAACGTAAAACAAAAGCAAACGTTTTCGTAAAACATTTTGGTTTATCGGTCGATTGAATTATTAGCAACAATTACTTAAAGTTTCATTAGAACGAAATCTCAATTTATTCAGAATTCCTATTACTACAAAATTGTAAAGAAATGAAAACAAAATAAAGAAACAAGTTGTCAATGTTCTCGGTCGATCTGAATCTCTCGATAATTCTGCATTGTTTTTACAATGAAACAAATTAAATGCTTGCAATATGAGATGTAAAACGAAAGCAAACATTTTCGTAAAACAATTGCAATGTGGTTTATCGGTCCATTGCTCTGGATTTGCAACAATTACTTAAAGTTTCATTGGAATGAAATCTCAGTTCATTCAACATTCCTTTTACTACAAAATTGCAACAAAAAAAAATACATATAAAATAAAAAACAAAGTGCCAATCCTGTCGATAGATCTGAATCTCTCGATAATTCGCCTGGCCTGCCAATAGCCCCGGCGATTCTAATATAGTTCGGTGGACGGCCCACTTTTTGACAGCGATATTTCACGAGAACCGTAGAACGAGGAAATCGGTTGCAGAAGAGGAGCAGCAGCAGCAGCAGCAGCAGCAGCGCGTCGGCGACTCTCGACGACGGTGAGGCCCGCGAGGACCGCGTCGCCGGTGTGTGGTCCGGCACGTCCGAGAGCGGACGGCGATTAGCCCCAGGCCCTCTAATCCCTTTCTCTTTCCCTTTTCCTTTTCTTCCTCTCGAGCTGCGCGATCGCTGTGCGGCCACGTCGTCGTCGGCGTCGTCGTCGTCGTCGTCGTCCTCGTCCTCATCCTGGTCTCCGTCATCTCGTTTTTTCCTCTCTCCTCCCTCGTCCCGGGACTCTCGAGTGCGCGACTCTGTGCGAGAGGCGCGCAAGGGTAACGGAGAGCGTATGGAGCGAGAGGGGAAGAGCGCAAGGGCCGTATTGGATTGCGCGTATATACGTAGCACCGGAGAGAAAACGAGAGAGAGAGAGAGAGAGAGAGAGAGAGAGAGAGAGCGAAGTGTGCAGCAGGGGCGACTTGGAGAGCTGCCGGGCTATCGAGTTACGTGCTAAGCAGTATAGCCGAGTAGTAACCGAGACGCGCGAACTCCGCGTGCCACCGGCAGCCAGCAGCACACCGGACCCATTGTTCGCCTCTCTCTCCTCTCGAATGCCCAGCTCTTCGTATTCCCCTTTTTTTCTCTTCACTCTTCGTCTCTCTCCCACTCGTTTTCTCAGCTGCTTGAGCAACTAAAAAATATATGTATATTTTTATCTTTTTATTTTTTGTTATATATATATATATTGTATTTTTTTGCACACACCATAATGCAACTTCCTTCTTCATCCGGTCCTCGGCGCCGATTTGCCCACACACGAGCTGCGGCAGACCGGGCGCGCAGAGCCGAGGGAATAAAGCTGATATTTTGGTATCGAAAATTTGACTCCCCTGTATCGCATGGCGCGAAGAGTCGATTCGTGGAACCCGAGGGTGGATGATAGGTCGCGGACACATCGGAGGCGCGGGCTCCTCGAGCGATGGGCAGAGCGAGGCCGCATTCAACGCGACACGAGTGATCCGTTGGCGAGGAAACACGAGCTCTCGCTCTCGCCTCCGCGCCACTTCTCGCGCGGTCATTCCTCAAGCTTTCCCACTCTTGACGTCTCCCTGGATTTCATCCCCGAGGATTAAGACCCTCGTCGAAATAATATACACGAGGAAGGCACGAGTGCGAAGGTATCGCGAGCACACGCGGAGATATCGCCGCGGGCCTGGCAACTATCAATTGTTCATTCATATGAGGATTTTTGTAGCCTACTTACATTCGGTTGTTCAGTTGTTACGGCAATCTTGTTTGCGTCGAAAAGTTTGTGATTCACAACGTTCTTTGCTGTCCATCTGTTCGTGCTTTGATTTTGGGACTTTGAAAAAGATCAAGTTAAACCAAATAAATTTCATTACTCAATTTTGTCTTCTTTCAATTAACTAAAATGTTCTATCTATGAAACATATACGTATTTCTATCAGTTACAGAATTTTGTATTTTTTTATTAACCTTAATGAAACAGTATTTCACTTCGCTGAATTACATATTTTCTACGAAACACATAAAAAAAACACGTATTCGTTTGAAACATATGTTCATTGGCTTGAAATGAATGTATCAATTGAATTTACTAATACATTTATTTAATGGAGATATATTCAAATCTAATAAAAGAAAATTATTTGAAATCAATACAAGTCTTCTAGGTCGGCCTTCAAGCAAAGACATTTATTTACAATGAGCAGGATCTGGGTTTTTTGTTAGTAAAGACTGATCGCTTTTTCTACTAAAGAAAAACGTTTCTAAAAATGATGAGACTAGTCACATGACTATAAAAATAAATAAGCCCACTGCGATTTCTCCGCGTGCATAATATTATTTCTCCGGTCTTACGTAAAACAAAAAGTCCATCTCTGGATCCTCCGTGCGCAAAAGATATTTTTCCTTGTCTCTTCGATCGCTGTAAAATGCGTTTGAATTTTTCTTCATCGCCACGTCACGCTTCGTGAATAATCTCGAAAGCGGGAAATGACGTTGCTTCATTAGGGGAATAACATTGTCACTCCCGTGACACACACGGACGAGACACAAAGCGAGACACAAAGCCATCTTGTGAATAAACAGGGTATTTGTGTCCCGCGGTCGTTTAAGGTTCCCCGCGCACCAATCCCCGCGCGTTGCGCGTGGTACACACACGTACAACGTCGGAGAGAAATAATATATCGCGCAGTCAGCGTTCCCCCGTCGATTATAATCAAGCGTCAAATCGATTAACAATCGAATCCTGATTGAGGCTAATTAAGCGTGGCTGGTTGGCTCACGAAATCATTCATCACGCGGCGCCAGCCCGGAGTGCGCGGAGCGTAGCCGCATCCAGAGTGAGAGTCGGAGCCGCGCGCGACTCCCGGAAGTCGCTCCGTCCTCGTGCGCCGCCGGTATACATATACGTATGCCGGCATCCACCGTGGCATCCTACCTGCATCATTAATTAAACCGCGTTATCAGAACATTTCGCATTACGGTTAATAAACGACGACGAATCACCGGTGCCCCCGCGCGGATAAAACCAACAACAAATCCCATAATGTCCACGTGGACGAGATACACCTACAAAATAAACGCTCGATAAATGCCTATATACTAATTGTACACTCAACGATCAATCATATTTTATTTTTTCCGATTTTCTCGAATTATCTTGTATTTTAATTCCCGACTGCCCCAGGGCAAAAAACGGGAGTTATCACGGAGAAAACGATTTTGCTATGCCAGCAAATCTTTTGTCAAGACAGTGACAACATTGCGTTATTTGCTGGGTTAACTTTTTTTTTTCTCAACCAACATTTTTTTTGCTAGACAAAAACACTTTTTTGCCAGTACGACAAAATTGTTTATTAGCAGATAACGCTGTGTTGTGACTATTTTAACATAAGATTTGCTGACGTAGCAAAACCGTTTTCTCCGTGTTATGCGTTTTCCGACGATCGAAAGATCTCACCTCGAATCCTCGAAATGCATGTTTGTCAAAACGACAAAAAATGTCTTGACAAGTTTTGGTACAGTGCTTCTATGGCTGGGAGATTTGCCACAAGTCCATGGATTTTTTAGATCCATTTTGCCTCCGCGGAGACATATATCTTTAAAAAAAAAGTAGTAATATTGCCAATTCGTAAATATCGTTTTGACCACTACGTTCTTACAACTACCGTATACGTGTGTGAGCCTAGCCGAACATGTCATCAATTGGTTCAAACTAAGGTCAGCCGAGACACTGTCGCTAATTCGAGCTAATTTCTTTGTCGCCAATATTCTCGAAAAGGGTGAAAAGTTACTTAACCAAATTTTGTACGTCGATGCTATGACTACCGCCCAATGTCTTTTTCTATAAATTGAGCTGATAAGTTGTCCATTCGCATGGATAAATGAATTTTGCAAATAGCCTATTTGAACATATCGAAATATCGCAAGATGGCCTCCATTGATGCGTATCCTGTGAAATAAAATTAATTTCACAAAAATTAAAAAATACCCGACTGAAAAAGAAGCTTCGTTGATGAAAAAAATTAGGTAAATAAAAATTGTGAAATGATGAAGTAACTACAGTGAAACCTCTCGTAGCGTACATAATGCGGGGACATGTACGCTAAGTGAAGAGCCAATCAGGCACGCGAAACGTTCGTGTCTCTCACTTTCTCTCGCGAAATCATCCAATCACAGAGCCATTTCCCAATGTACGCTACGAGGGTGTACGCTATGAGGGGTTTCAGTGTATTCGCTTATCGCAGTCGAAAATTGTTCACACCTGAAAAGAAAAGACAAGAAAAATCTTTTGACTATAATATGCAAATAGTTATTTCATTATTTCACAATTTTTATTTACCCAATTTGTTTATTAATAAAGCTTCTTCCCCTCATAGAGAAATAGTGTATTTCAGATATACGGAAAAATACACTCAAATTATATTAAATATATTTTTTACGAAAAATTCGATATGTTGGATATATCTTGGGATACATACGAAATGTACACGAGTGAAAAATATATCTAAGATACATCCGAGACATATTTAAAATGTATTTTTATTATATTATCGTCCGAACAGTTCAATATGTCAGATATATTCTCGCCTATATTTCTTTTCCATGGGGGTCTTTAGTCGGCAGTTTCTTTTTAATTCTTGTAAAATTATTTGTTCACATATTGTCCACGTGGTGAGATGCACCTCGAAAATAAATGAACGATCAACGTACATAGAAATTATATACACTGATTGCCGAGTTATGCGTTTTATGTTTTCCGAGTTTGTTTAATAATGTTTTATTTGATTTCTTCTAATTTCCACTGTTATCCACTGTTGCAGCGACCCGATGGAGCTGATGGAGCAGCAATTGGTGCGGTGCGGAGTTCCCCCGGTGAGGCTGTACGAGCACTTGGCGATGACTTCGCCGGCCGCGGCGGCGGCGGCCCTGCAGCAGCAGCACGAGAGCAACGGCGGTGGTCCGCCGCAGCATCCGGCTCATCCCCTATCGCCGTGGTTAGCCTCGCCAACGTCGGCCGCCGCTCTGCTCTACGGAAGCCGGGGCGGCACACCTTCGCCGTACTCGCCGGCGCCGCCGGCCGGTTTCCCCTATCCGGGACTCTCGTGGTCCTGGCAACCAGCGCCCGTGGCAATCATCTCCCGACGATCGTCTCCCTCCTCGGTCCCCGGCGCGGGGGTCAGATACGCGCCCTATCCCACACCCACCTCGACACCGCCGCCGCCGCCGCCGTCGTCGTTGCGCGCACGCCCGACCACCCCCAATTAGCGATTCACCCTCCTCCAAACCGGCCAAACTTCGACCCCTCGAGTCGAACCTCGGCGAACCTCGCCCGCCCCATGCGGAACGTTATATTTCCTCATTTTACGCCAATACGCGACGACCCGGGGGTCACGTTTACCTACGTTTACCAGTGACTTATTATTCGTTCGAGTTGTGTTCGTCCGAGTCCGTATTTAAATTGCGCCCGAATATCTTCCGAATGTAGGGGAGGTGCGGGCAAAACGGGGGACACAAGCGAAAAATGGTTTTATGTCGAAAACAAGAGTGCACTTCGATTGCTTTTCATCCAAAAATTCGATTCCAACCATCAATTTTGAGCGTCGGTAAAAAAAGAGTGCGGGAAAAATGGGGCAGACCCCCAAATTCGGAAATTCGTGGTTTTTTCACTCGGTCAAGTATCACCATTACCATTGCCAAAATAACCATTACAGATGATGTTGAGTACAAATGGTCTCTCTTGAATGGTTATTTCGAAAAAGAACAAGAAAAAAAAATGTCAAAGTGACTTTTCAAAAGCCAGATTGCTTGAAATACTGAAAATTGTGAAAAATCTTTATATTCCGCTTATAAGCGTTGAATTGAGTGCTCGCGAGTGAGACGCGATTTTCGCGAAATGGGTCTGTTCCATTATGCCCGCAAAAATAGTTAGAACCGAAAAAAACGCTGTCCCGTTTTGCCCGCACCTCCCCTATACGGTGCAATGATTTTTTGGAACCTGTGCGCTGTGACAAATCGTTGTTTCATCGTTGTTTATTATTATTGATATTATTGATATTATTGATATTATTATTATTATTATTATTTTTAACTAATTAAATTCATGAGCCAAAGAACTGTCCTCGTCGTTCGGTGATCGTGGGATTAGCGACGAGATAGGATTCGTTGTAATAGTCGTAGGTAATATCTATGGTAACGCGATGACGTAGTTGCTGTAATTGCGAATGGTATAGTCGGTATGTATGCTGTAAGTAGATGTATAGTGTACAGTGAATTTTGGGAGGGGGGAGGTGTGAATGCTCATGAACGCCTGTGTAATTGACAATTGTATTGTTCGCTGGCGATGAAGACAACGGTGATTGTAAATATATGAGTATGATCGAGTGTAAGATGCGTGTACGGGTATCGTATTTTTATCGAGGGTGGGCGTTGTTCGAATAGAATGTCGATGTAGAAAAAATTTTACATGCTTTATCCACGCGTTTTCATTGAAAATGCAATAGGACAAAAAAAAGATAGAATTTCCATGTTTAAGAGTATCTTTAATAAACTTTTATTCGAACATCGCCGAATCCTTAGTTGTATTTAGCGATGATGAGATCGAGAAGAAAATCGACTCTATAACATTCGACCGTACCCGTTGCCGAAGCGAAATCACTGGGCTCGCGACGGGATCCCCGAATGACGATACGGTTGCTTCTGCTACGCTCTCCCGGTTCCCGTGGGACGCGAGGCGAGCCCCACAGCCCCGCGGATAAACATATCGAGGCACCCCTCGATCGTGATTCGGGTACCGCGTCCGACGCACCCCTTCTTTTCCCATCGGCTTTAAGGTAGTATGAGCGCTATACCTAACGTCGCATAAGTTCGAGGGAGAATGAGACAGAATTACGAACAGTTCTCGATGAGATAAAAATATGAAAAACATCAAGCATATGGGGAAGGTGCTGAAAAGATTATTCTGGCATATATATTAAGATTATTCTGGCAAATAATAATTGAAAAATATTATTAACAAATTACTGAAATAAATAATTGTTCAAGAAATTACTCGGCAAACAATTTTAATTGTTATGAAAATGGTTCGTTAATTTTTCTGAATACGTATGAATTTTCTCAAAATGTTGTGTGATGTTCGAAAATTGCGTTTTTTTTCATGTTGAATTGAAAGATCAGACAAAATTCTGACAAAATTCATACGTATTCAGAAAAATAAACAAATCATTTTCGTAATAAAAAATTAGGTTACCGGGTAATTTGTTGAACAATTATTTATTTTCGTAATTTGTTAATAACATTTTTCAATTATTATTTTTCCAAAATAATCTTTTCTCCCGACTCCGCTAAAATAACCCCATTTCGTGTCCGGAACGCGGGCGGAAAATCCCTCATTTTTGACGCGTGACTTACGCATGCGCAGTCCGCTTTCATTACCTCCCTAGGGAGGTAATCAGCTCATTCCTGCCCGCGCGGGGGTAATGGGAACCGTACTACGCATGCGTGTCGTCACTTGTCAAAAATGAGGTTATTTTCCGCCCGCGTTGCACACGCGAAATGCGGTTATTTTTTAGCGAAATCGGGAGAAAAGTATAGTACGTTACATGGGAGGAGTGCAACTTTTCACCTCGTGTGAATTTCTATCAAACTTCACACGCGGTGAAAAGTTGCACTTTCCTCCCTTGTAACGTAATGTACTATTTCATCACCTTACATATGCTTGATTTTTTTCACATTTCTATCTTATCGCGAACTGTTCGTAATTCTGTCTCATTCGCGAACCTATGCGACGTCAGCTTAGGCGCCCATACTACCTTAACGGGGCTGTACCATACCACGATAGTATTATATCATATAGCGCAGCTCGTCTTTCCCGTAGACGTGTGTGACGAGAGAGGATTTGTACATACTATATAAAATACGAGAAAAGAATTAAGAAAATAAAAACACGTCGTGTCGTCGTGTAATTGTAGTACGAAGTGCAGTCATCTATGAATGTAGCACAGAAGCATATACATATACATATACGGACATATACATACACACTCATACATAAAAGAAGAAGAAGAGGAAGAAATGAGAAGAAGCTGAAAGACGATAAGACGAGACAAAGAAATAAATGGATTTTAATTAATTAATGGTTGAACCTCTTGCGGCCTCGCTGCTTCCTTAATAACCCGAGTACCGAACGCGGTTCTCGTTCCTGCGAATTATTCACGGTAATGTATCAAACTAAGTTAGAGCGAAGGGGGGGGGGGGGCGGTTGGCTGCTGCAGAACGACTCGCTCTTCGCTCTCCTCTCCTCGCTTCTCTCTTCGGTGAACTGCATTTCGATCGATAGAAGAGCTGGTTCTTTCTGCCCTCGAGGAACTCGAAGCTCCGCGGAATTACCTTGCCTCGGGCTCTCGGGCAGGAGACGTCGAGAGGGAGGGAGAGAGAGAGAGAGAGAGAGAGAGAGAGAGAGAGAGAGAGAGACGAGTCGTTTCGCCTCTGGTAAGGTTTCAGGGCTTTCGAGAGTATCTTCTGGGCCCTTTCCACCGCCCCCCTTCGGCCCCTACGGCCCCTTCGCCGCCTTCGTCCCCTTCCTACACTGTAGCCTTTGCCCTGCATTTCGCTGTTCCTCCCGCTCGGCTCGACACCTCCGCCTCGCGCCCCGCCACCCAAGCTTCATCGCACCTTCAACTGCCGTGTAATTCTGTTATACCTATCTGAAATTAAATAAATTCATTTCACGGCCTGTCAGCGCGCAATTATTTTTAGATGCAGCCGCGCATTTTAAACCTCGGCTCTCTGCTCTTAGCGTGACTAACACCTCGACCCCGGTGGGGGCACGCGGTATACTGTGATCCGCTGCTGCTGTTGCTGCTGACGGTGAGGCTCGTCGACCGCGAGCCCCTGAACCCCGGGAGCCGCGACGTCCGCACGGAAACGTTCCGGCGACGCTGAATGCTGCTGCTCAAACTATGCCCTACTTATAGGTATAGCCGACTCTACGCTCGCCGGACGGAACATCAACCGGAGGACCGTCGGCTCGCCGACGGAGGGCCAATGATATCGCCGCGTCAACTCGAATTTTCTGTTCTTTTCATGGAAGAATAGAGATCCATGGAAGGGTACGATATTCTCGAGGATCGAGCGACGTCCCGAGTGAATTACATTTGAGTGAACAACGAAACACGAGGTTTTCGTTTTATTGGAAAATTCATCGTCACTCATACCCGTGGATGTTTCAACTGCATGGAAATAAAAGTACAGTGGATAGTTGATACAATTCAGAGTACATTTTACTGGAACCAGCAACAACGTGCTCGCTTCGCTCGCACTCTTTTGTCTTTTGTTGTGGCTAAATAATATATTCCCTCACAGATCCAGTGACCAGTTGAATAACCATGAAAACAACCACGTAAATTTTTGCCCAAAATCAACGGTCATCCATGGTTCGGAATAACCGTCTTAGGCATTTTTTTACTGGGTCAACCGTACCGAATCACCAGCCCAATAACCGTCCCAGAAGCTTCCGGTTGTTGAGACAGTTATTCGATATGGTGGACACAGTTGCGAAATTCATAGGACAGTTATCGGGATGGTCGTTCGGTACGGTTAAGGCGGTTATGATATTCATAAGACGGCCATTTCGAATTCCAAATGACCGTTGTTATTGGACAAAAATTAACCGGGTTGTTTTAATAGTCACTTCGTATGGTTTCAGCCAAAACTAACTGGTTGTCGAACCCACTAGGATTTGCATGTTTATATAATTCCATGTGACTTCTCGCTCTTTTAGGTTAGGTGTGTTCACCTGACTAACGAGCATACGCAATGCGCGCGCACTGCGTGTCTCTATTTCTGCTTCACCGTTGCGATATAATCGACTTTCGATGTGCCATGTCTTTAGAGTATTCTGTTCCAAAACTGTGATGAATACAGTCATTTAAAACGCGCGCGTGTCCTTGCAGCGGTCACAACAGTTTGAAGTTGGCTCTGCGACGCAGCCATCGCCGACCAATCACGGCACGAGTTATACTGGCTACAGTATTTCGATGTATACGACTTTCGATGTGCCATGTCCTTTTTAAAGGAGGATCCCCATTAGAGAAGCGATTCGCGGCGAAAACAGGATTTCTTTCTGCTCCTATTCGGCAGTAAACATTACTGGAATAACACCGCACTCTTCGAGAGCAAATACATGCATTGGATTGCACTGCTATTTTGTGAAGACATAGAACAGAAAAGTAGTGGAATTTGCCTTAATTTTTACTGAAATGTAACTCTTGTTGGTATTCACTGTAAAAAGTACGGTGTATACCCATTCATAACTTCTCTGAAAAAAGACATGGCACATCGAAAGTCGAAATACTGAAGTCGCCTTTCGAGCGTTCCTATTTGGACGGCGGCGGCTTCGATATAAATCGATTCGGACTGTCATGGCCGCTGCAGTGACGCGCGCGTTTTGAATTGCTGTATTGGCCACAAGAAAACCTAAATGAAAAGCAAGTAGTGCCAGCGAAGCGAGCACGTTGTTGCTATTGCGAATAATGTTGATTTACCGGAATCGGAGTTGTAAATCACCATATCTTCTGTAAATAAAGTTGATGACACAATTTGCTTCGTAACTATTAATGAATAATAGTAACATGGAGTAAATATATAATGTGATCTATATTCTCAATACGCAATTTCATGGTCATTTTCGTGAAAAAAATCGAGAAAGGCGATTAATGCATTACGGAACTAGCGGAGAACTGTGCTCTTTCATCCATTTTCTTTGCGATCGCACGCACTAATTTTATAATCGCCACAGGTTAATATTATTAAATCACACCGGCAAAAGAAACCACAACGTAGCATTTATTTCTTAGAGCAACGAAGATTTACAACTCTGACTGGAAAGAACAGAATTATTACCGAAATATCAGTAATTTTTCATGTACGGCATATAATTATTAGCAAGTTTCTTTTCTCCGCATACATTCGGAGTTTTCGAACATTCGAATATTTGAAGCTTTCTCGCTTTAAGCTTTGAACCGACATTCGCAACGAAGAAGTCAGGTGCAGCATACACACGTGTCCACACATAAGCACGAATGAATTTGCAGATCGCATTATTTCAACCAGTCGCTCGATCTCGCTCCTTCTTGCGCGTGATATATCTTCGTTTCGCTCGCGCTCGAGTCGACCACACGAGCAATTAACTTGGAGAAGGCGTAACCATTGATTGCATCTTTTCCACGTGAAACCTATAGGTCTAGAGACAATCCGAGAGCCGCGCTCCGCTTCCCAAAAGCGTCGCCTCGTGTCTCCGACGGAACGTTATACGGTGGAAGTGCTCGTTCCGCGAATGGTGGAGGATCTCAGCGGAGGATACGAAATCATTCACATGCATGACTATACCCATATGTATAGTGTGTACTGTATATATGGGTCATTCACAGTATTTCACACACTAAAAAACCCGATCATCCCCAATCTCCTCCTAATTTTTTTATATTGTTGACCATGTCAAAAGAAGCATCTAAGAATTAAAAAATAATTTATTGGGATATTTTTTTATCCATAGAATAAAATATGAAAAAACCTGCAGAACATTGCAAATTGTTTCCTCAGTATTTTACACTTTTAACGAAGCCACCTCTATGAGGAAGTATGTTGATCAATTTTGGCTTCCTCATAGAGGAAGCACCGTCAAAAGTGTAAAATAATGAGAAAGCAATTTGCAAGGTTCTAGTTCGCAGATTTTTCCGCTGTTTCTTTTAAATAAATAAAATCTATGATTTTAACCACTGAACCGATTTGTCTCCTATTTGTACCCAACCATTGTTTCATGATAGTCAATGTGTTAGCCAAATTATAACCCGGTATCTCGTAATTTGCTCGATCCAGCGCGAGAATGAGAGTTTTCAAAGTGTTCAAAATGCCGTAAAATTTGAACAGTTGGACAGATCTGCGTCAAATTTATACTCAAACCTTGGTCCATGGGTGTCCCTATGTGAACCAAATTTGAGATAATTCTGCAAAAAATTTCAAAATTCTATTTTTTTTCGTGTCGGCTTTTTTTGTTTTTCATGTCGCAAAACCGAAATTTACCGATATGTGCCAAAATTCACTGCCTAATCGTAACCTAAGATGAAGAAATTAATTCTTCCATATTTGTTCACGGTCTCTCGTGATCGAATGTTTCTGTTTTTCTCCCGGTGTTCTTCTTAGTTTTTTCCGTTATCGATAACATCAAGCGGAGCATACGTGAATTTTTTCATAATTTTATTTATAGATTCATTCGATTTAGAAATTTATTTTACAAGTTATATATAAGGCAGTTGGCCGGTGAGTTCGTGCAATGTTGTGATGGGTGGAGCGAGGTGAGAGAAACAGAGAGGCGGCTCCCGAGCTTGTAATTATGTTGATACGAATGATCTGCGGCTCGCCGCAGAGCTCGAGAGCCTCCAGCGGTGCTCACCGGCTGCTATACGGCCTCCATACACGTCTCCGCGAGCGGGATATAGGTAGATACAGCCCGCTCTCGTCGCTCGGCATGTGATCTCTCGCGGCTCACATTTCCCTCCCTCTCCCTCTCTCTCTCTCTCTCTCTCTCTTTCTCTCTCTCTCTCTCGCTTTGTCTCGGCTCTCTCGCTCTCGTTCGTCTCTGCGAGCGTTCTCGCAACAGCGAGAGAACGCTCGCGCGCGCGCGCGCGCTTTAGGACCGTGGCGAAACCAGTTTAAGTGGTTAAGTGTAGATGTAATTGATTTCCATTTTACGAGGCTCTCCTGGAAGATGCACCGAGGCCCCGTCTCGCTCTCGCGTCCCGCCGCCCCCCCCCCCCCCCCCTCCTCTCGCTCTTCTTATCCGGCAGCGACGACGTCGACGCGACGATGAGATTGGGTGCCGCGCGCATCTCGCGCTCTCTCGCCCCGCGCGCGTTTCGGCCACGTCGATCTTCCCCTCTCTCGCCCCCTCCGCCACCGCCGCCGCCGCTTCTGTAATATAACTATATATACCGCGAGTTTAATGTCCGCATTATAATATCGACGAGCGCGGCACCTGTGCGACCCCGCGGTGCGTCGCGGTGCACGCAGGCCTCACTTCGGGAATGTTAAAATAAATGAAAATCGAGTTGCGGGGGGAGGAAATAAAAGGAAAGAGAAAAAAAAAAAAGAAAAGAGCTTGGTACAAGTGCATCGCGTATATCGGGCCGCGATGTTCCCGGAGGGTCGTGGAGTCGTTAACGGTTCTGCGGCCTTCTCACCTTCCATCATCCACGTAGACTGTGAGGGAGAGCCGGCCGTAATGATTTCTCACGCCTCGTTTCGGTGCTGCTCCCGCTGTTGCATCATGCGTATGTGTGTATCTGCGGCTCTCTCGTTGGCCCTCGCGCCTCCCATCCATCCCCGAGGTGTATAGATTCGCTGAAAAATGCGTGGGCAGCGTCGCGTCGTGGCGCCCACTCGACAGAAAAAATGGGCAAACTCCGTGCAGAGGCCGAGCGCAGCGGCCGAGCGCAGCGGCAGGTCCCCCGCGCGTTCGCTCGACTTGTATACCGCGCGCGGCGCGTCTTCCTCGCGGACTTGGTTCGTCGCGCGCGCTCGGAGCGCGGGGGGAGCGCTTGATTTTTCACCGATTTATCATGGCGCCCGCGGTGTGAAATATAAATTGCCGCGTTGATCTTAACCCACGTTGCCGGACGCCGGGGGCCCGACACCGGTGGTCCGCGACCGAGGAGACCGCGTCGCGCGCTCGTCGCCGTGGTCGATCCTCGCGCCGAGGAAACACGCTGGGACATCGCGAGAACGCGTCCTCGGAGAAACATGGAAAAATTATTCTATCGCTATTTTTCATTCTCGGGTTCCTTGAAAAAAAAAAAAAAAAACGAATAAATAAATGATGGATATTCAGTTTTTTTTGTCAGGCAGTTTGGCACATTCTAGCCGATTCTTAGGGTCGAATTTATAGACCCAAGTTTGAACTCAAGTTTGATCTCACGTTCCAACTTTTTTTTTTAAGTATACCTACTTAAATTCAAACTAAACTTCCAACTTGAGGATATTCCCCTGATATTCTTGCTCAAGTTCGAACCTATGATTGATCTTTGGTCGGAATTTCAGTTGAAATAAGAAAAAGGGATTGGAACTTGAGTTGGATATTGAGTTGAAATTTATATTCAAACTTGAGACTATAAATTCGATCCTTAGACCCTGTAGATATAAAGCAACAACGCGGAACCTTCATACGCAATTCCGAGTACATTTTAGGTACCGCACAGAGAAATATATTAACGGAGTGATAACAACATTTTTGCTGCGGTAATTCCAAATTTGCTGTGGTAGCTAAAAATGTTGCTGTGTTGGCTGAAAATATTGCTGAGACAACAACAAATTCGTGAATACGACAATCGATTTTATATCACCCCCTGATTATTTTTCTGCATGCGGAAGCTCCATGAGAGGTGCGCTCCGTGACAAAAATACAGGAATTTTCATCTACTCTGATTCGACAGTAAAAATGACTAGAACAACGCCGCATTTTTTGAGAGCAAATATATTTGATTTTTCGTGATGTTTGATTATTGTGATAAATGATGTGTTGAATACACTGTAATATTTACCTAAATGTACATTTTCCTGATTTTCACCGTAAAAAGTACGATGTACACCGGAAAATACCCATTAATATTGCGAATAATGCTCGACTTACTGGAATGAACAAAATTATAATCCGAATATCAGTATTTTTTTATGTAAGGCACATAATTGTAACTCATATTTGTTTCTATGCGAAGAATTGAGCGAACGACGAGGATAAATTCCGGGTCTAAATTCCTTTCCCAATTTTCTATCATTCGGTATGCATAGTCGCGGAAACCGTGAAACCGGGGGGACAGGATCAGCGCGCAGCATCAGTTTTGTCGTCACAGCGCTAAGGACAGAGCGCGCAAGAGATACGTGTCGCGAACGCGGACGGGGGTGAGAGAGGGCGAGCCGGGAATATGTAAATTAGAAAGCCCGTGTGAATGCGGAGATTTATGAGTACCGTACACATTTCTGGGTGCAATAAATATCAGTAAGTAGCAGGAGAGTCGCGGATGGTGGATGGTAAGCGGGGGGACGAAAATGCGTCGAGATGCGAAAAGAAAGGGAAATAATAAAAAGAAAAAAAAAAAAACGGTAATAATAATAAAAAGCAGGAGAGCGAAGAAAAAGAAAAGGAATGACGTGTGTGGCCAAGACGAATTTTACAGCGAAACCGCATACTGTTGCCAGCAGGTCGTCCTCCCGTTTTCGCAAAACGAGAGAACGACGGAAGGTGATAAAAAGATTATTTTGGCAAAATAATCATTGAAAAATGTTATTAACAAATTACTGAAATAAATAATTGTTCAACAAATTACCCGGTGACCCAATTTTTTATTATGAACATGATTTGTTTATTTTTCTGAATACGTATGAATTTTTTCAGAATTTTGTCTGATTTTTATTTTTAACATAAAAAAGCGCAATTTTCAAACATCACACAAAATTTTGAAAAAATTCATACGTATTCAGAAAAATAAACAAACCATCATCATAAGAAAAAATAGGTTGCCGGGCGAGTTGTTGAACAATTATTTATTTCAGTAATTTGTTGATAACATTTTTCAATTATTGTTATGCCAAAATAATCTTTTCAGCACCTTTTATATGCTTGATGTTTTTTTAGATTTTTATCTCAATGAAAACTGTTCGTAATTCAAATTATCCGTTAACCTATTTTTGTTTGTTATGAAAATTATTTGTTTAGATTTCTGAATACGTATGAATTTTGTCCGAATTTTGTCAGATTTTAAATTTTAACATGAAAAAAAACGCAATTTTCATAGAGCGAAGAGGAAGAAAAGGAATGACGTGTGTGGCCAAGACGAATTTTACAGCGAAACCGCGTGCTGTTGCCAGCAGGTCGTCCTCTCGTTTTCGCAAGCGTTCGCACGAGTCGCGGCCGCGCGCGCGCGCGCGCGCACGAGTGAGGAGCGAGACGCAGCGGGGCGACGCAGGGGCTGCGTCGAGCGTCTCGACGCCCACGACCGCGACCGCTTTGCCGACGCCTTGACGTCTCCTCGCGAGAGAGAGAGAGAGAGAGAGAGAGAGAGAGAGAGAGAGAGAGAGAGAGAGAGAGAGAGAGAGAAAGAGAGAGAGCGACAGAGAGCGACGCTCCGCAGTTGACCGCAGATGCAGTAGGCAAAAGGAAGCGTGAAATGCGTCCAATTACGCTGGGACGCGAAGGCGAGCGGGCGGTCGCGCGCGTTTCGCGAGCGACTACTCATCGCCGAGAGTCTCCACTTCACCGAGCGCGATATGCGCTGGACGCGCCTCGGATTTCATCGAATCTTCGCCGCGCATCCGCACCTCAGCTCTGGACCGTCCTGCCTTTTCGCTCCCCTCCTCTCTCTCTCTCTCTCTCTCTCTCTCTCTCTCTCTCTCTCTCTCTCCTCTCTCTCTCTCTCTCTCTCTCTCTCTCTCTCTCTCTCTCTCTCTCTCTCTCTCTCTCTCTGCCTCCGTTTCCTCCGGCGCTCGTTCCTTTTTTTTCTTTTTTTTTTCTTTTTTTTACTTGGTGTGCGGTTGACGCGCTGCGGAAAGGTCTCCGCGGTAACGTCTGGACCGTGGTAACGTCGCGACGCTGTTAATTAGGTGCGATCAATTAGGAAGAGGGAGAGAGACGCTCGGCCGACCGTGGGTGGCACCGAGGACTAGAGACTCTCGTGGGAGCCGTGCCAAGCGACTTTTCGTCTTTTTTTTGTCACTCCCGGCATGTGCAGGGGGTTCCCGGCAACGAAGAAGCGCTCTTCCGCTATGCCGAGTAAGCAAGTTACCACTTTAATTCCACAGTTATGAATTTATTAGTCGCGGCGGTGTAACACGGGCTTATGGGGAAAATAAATGGCAGCTTTTTCGGGTGCGATTAAAACACAGATGTTTTGCACTTCGATCGCATAAAATACGCGTGAATAATTAGGGTAAAGTTACCAGTTAAGGTATAGTATGAGCGCCTAAGCTGACGTCGCATAAGTTCGAGCGAGAATGAGGCAGAATTACGAACAGTTCTCGATAAGATAGAAAACTGAAGAAAACAAAAACAAGCACATGGACGGTGATGAAAAGATTATTTTGGCAAAATAATAATTGAAAAATGTTATCGATAAATTACTGAAATAAATCATTGTTCAACAAATTACCCGGTGACCTAACTGTTTGTTGTTGTGAAAATGATTTGTTTCTATTTCTGAATACGTATGAATTTTTGCAGAATTTTGTCTGAATTACAAACTTTTGAATTACAACATGGATAAAATGCTATTTTCAAACGTGACATATAATTTTGAAAAAATTCATACGTATTCAGAAAAATAAACAAACTATTTACACAATAAAAAATAGGTTGCCTGATAATTTGTTGAACATTTATTTATTTCAGTAATTTGTTAATAACATTTTTCAATTATTATTATGCCAAAATAATGTTTTCAGTACCTTCTATATACTTGATTTTTTCAGATTTTTATCTCATCGAGAACTGTTCGCAATTCTGTCTCATTCTCGCTCGAACTTATGCGAGGTCATGGGTTTCCATAAAATCGAGTATTTTCCGACTGTTCGCGAAAATGTTAATCATTGACTAAAGCATTTTTATCGCGAAGTGTAAAAAAAAATAAAAACTAAAAGCGCAAAACCCAAAAACAGCAGGTTCATGAACGGGCCAATCTAATGTACACTTTGTGAGATATGAATATGAAACGTGACGGTTGGCTGACGAACAGCCAACTATTGACTGGCGTGGTATTACGCCGAGAGAGAGAGAGAGAGAGACAGAGAGAGACAGAGAGAGACAGAGAGAGACAGAGAGAGACAGAGAGAGACAGAGAGAGACAGAGAGAGAGACAGAGAGAGACAGAGAGAGACAGAGAGAGACAGAGAGAGACAGAGAGAGACAGAGAGAGAGACAGAGAGAGACAGAGAGAGACAGAGAGAGACAGAGAGAGAGACAGAGAGAGAGACAGAGAGAGAGACAGAGAGAGAGACAGAGAGAGAGAGAGAGAGAGAGAGAGAGAGAGAGAGAGAGAGAGAGAGAGAGACAGAGAGAGACAGAGAGAGACAGAGAGAGACAGAGAGAGACAGAGAGAGAGAGAGAGACAGAGAGAGACAGAGAGAGACAGAGAGAGACAGAGAGAGACAGAGAGAGACAGAGAGAGACAGAGAGACAGAGAGACAGAGAGACAGAGTCTGAATAAACCCTTACAACTTTTAGTCGAAAATGGGCTTCCGCGACAAAATAAACGCAGTAAATAGCTGAATAATAGACAAATTAAGGAACTAATGTTCATCCAAGTGGTCGCAATTTCTGATGAATTCTCAAAAAGCTGTTGTTCATTCAGTGGTGACTGATCAACCTACTGCAACTCCGTTGATTTCGGCAATACAACTTTTTGACGAAAAAATACATGAATAATATTACTGACATTGATAAAATAAATAAGAAAAACAAAACAAGAATGTCAAATCCATTGAGAAATAATTTCATCCGAGGACGCGAATGACTAAATCGAAGGAAAAAAAAACGCCGCACCAAGAGCATTGACTCTTCATTCGGGGGACTGAAATAAGATTTAGAGAAAATTCTCAACTCGTAAATAGATAAACTCGGGACTTGCGTCATTCGGGATTTATCCGGCGCAACGAGGCGTATAAGAGTGTTACTACAATAGCCGAGGCGCGCGGGTCGGAGAACTCGTCGCCGAGAAGGATCGTGGAGCCGCGCGAAAGAGGGAGAGAGAGGAGGCCTTATTATTTACAGCAGTCCGTAAGGCGTGTCACAAAGGCATTGCGGGTTTCCTCTTGAAAGTCCAACAATGTACACGGGGATTTATGACCCGAACTTTCAACAAAACTGTCAATGCCGAGCCACCCTCGCACCTCGCCGAGAGCGAGAGCGAAGCTCCGTCTCGCTCGCGCTCCGGGCTTCCCGGTGCTTCGGGGTCCGTTCTCGGACCGCGGGCGGGCTCCTCTCCCCCGGGGCCCTTCGAACGATCCGGGGAATGCGCACAAATATTTTCACCATAAATTCTCCTTTTTATCTTGCGGCCCCGCTGTTTACGGTCTCTGTGACCCAATCCACCCCCCACCGAACGTCGCCGCGGCTACGCTACTTTCGCTCTCCTCGGGATGTATCTCCTCGTACAGCGTCTTCTTCTCCCTCTCCCTCTCTATCTTGTCCTCAGTCCCAGCGACAACTCGAGCCTACCTACCTTGTATCCCCGCCGCCCTCTCTCGCACGAAGAATCGTATCCTCATAACCGTGACTTTTATCTCTTCACGGTTGGTTTTTCATCCGCTTTGCCGTGTCGTCCGTGCGGTGCCCGCGAGATCGACGGCCTCATCCGAGCGAGATCTACGACGGGGATAATGAGCCGTCATTGTTAACTCGCGGATCTATTCGCTGTGCCGATTCGGCGTTCGACTCTGTGTGCCTACGGAAAGGTGGGAAATTGGAAATTACGAGCGCGTGTGAGAGACGCTCCCCGGGCGGTTGTGCGGAGGAAACGCACCACAGTTGTAAATCCCTCATTTTTATAGAAATAAAATTGACGGTACGTTTGGCTTTGTAATTATGTTTTTATAATAATAACTTGTAATTATTGTAATATCATGTGTAAACTTTTAAACAGAGGCA